>RJWH01000790.1:0-570225 GCA_004363575.1 Solenodon paradoxus | reverse complement strand
ACAAGAGCGAATACAAAAATATTAAAGGAGAAAGATAAATAGGTAACCTATACAAATATATAAATATAACATGGCATCAGATCTCAAAAGTCTATCAGAGAGCAGTATATTTAAAGACAACCCATGGGACAGACATAAAGCTCAATTCTAAAGAGATACATAGACAGGAAGTAGACAATACTGACAAACTAGACACTGTAAACCATCCAAAGAAAACAAACTTAAACAAGAAATAAAGCAAAAAGCAGAGAAAAATCAACAGAACAAAGGCTCAAATAACAAAGCCACATTTTAACCATGACCCTAATTTTGTGAATGGAATGAAATCACCAATCAAAAGACACAGAGTTGCTGGATGGATTAAAAACAGGATTCAGCAATATGATGCCTACAAGGTACATATAAGATCCAGACAAAACAGGCTGAAAGTCAAGGACTATGGAAAAACATATCAAAGCAATAGTGACAAAATGGTATCAGAAACTGTAATATATATCTGATATCGGGTAAAAGAAATTTTCAACAAAAATTGTATCATAAGGCAGGGATGGGCACTATATTATGGTCAAGGAAATAATCCATCAAAAAGAAATAACTCATCAACATATATGTACCCAACTCAGGACCACTTAAATACATAAAACAAATACTGACAGAACTAAAGGCAGACATTGACAGTAACAGAATAATAAGGGACTTTGATACTCTACTTACAACAATAGATTATTCATTTCCTGCTGGGATGATCTAAGAAATAAGGACATGAATTGAAACAATAGCTCTAACAGACATATACAGGGTATTCTATCCTAACAAAAAGGAATATAAATTTTTCTCAAGTGTACATGGAGCATTTTGAAGGACAGAATATTCTAGGACACAAAACGAGTCTCAGCAAAGTTAGCAAGACTGAATCATCAAAAGCATGTTCCCTGATCACAAGGGGGTGAAATTACAAATGAACCAAAATAAGAAAACTGGAAGAACCACAAAGATGTGGAGACTGAACAACATGCTTCTAACAACCCTGGCTCACTGATGAAACAAAAGATGAAATAAAGACTTCTATGAAAATAAATAAAAATTCAGAGATGAGTTTCAGAACATATGGGATATGGCAAAAGCAGTTCTGAGAGGAAAGTTTATAGCCATACAAGTGCACATCAAAAGCCAAGAGCCCAAATTAAATCCCTAACCTCACTCACACCCAAGGGAACTAGAAAGGGAAGAACAATTAAAAGCAACACTCAGAAGGAAGCGAACAATGAAAATCAGAGCAGAAATAAATGAAACTGAAAACAAAAAGACCATCCAAGTGATCAATGAATCCAAGAGCTGATTCTGTGAAAAAAATGCACAAAAATCAATATACCTTAGCTAGACTTACTAAGAAAAAGAGAAAACTTGAATACCCCGAATCAGAAATTAATGAGATTACAACCAATATCACAGAAACACAAAGGATCAGGAGAAACTATTATGAAAATATATATACTAACAAATTGGCCAATCATTGAGATGTTTAGGATACCCAAAACTGAACCAGGAGGATGCAGACAACAGACCAATCACAGGCACAGACATTAAAGCAGTAATAAAAAAACCTCCCTTAAGAAAAAAAAAAAAAAAAAAAAAAAGAAGCCCTGGTCCAGATGACTTAACTAGTGAATTCTATCAAACATTCAAAGAGGAACTAATCTCCAACCACCTTAAACTCTTTCACAAAGCTGAAGAGGAGGGAAAATGCCCACTTCCAAATACATTCTATAAGGCCAGTATTACCCTGATTCCAAAATTAGACAAAGACAGCAACAAAAAGAAAACTGCAGATAATATCAATGATGAATATAAATGCAAAAATGCTCAACAAAATCTTGGCAAATAGAATTCAACCGTGCATCAGAATAATTATACACCATGACCCAATGGGTGTTATTCCAGGGATGCAAGGATGATTCAACATATGCAAATCGATGTAACACACCACATCAACAAACTGAAAATGAGAAACCATACAATCATCTCGATAGATGCAGAAAAAGTACTTGACAAGATTCATGATTATAATGCTCACCAAAATATGACTAGAAGACACATACCTCAACAACAACAAAAAATATATATATATATAACAAACCTACACCAGCATCATAATCAATGGTGAGAAATGGAGAGCTAAGATCTGGGACAAAAAAGTCTTGGACAGACCAATAAGGCAAGAAAAGCACATAAAAGGAATCCAAATTGGAAAAGAAGAAATAAAACCCATTATTTGAAGATGATGTGACATTATACCTAGAAAACTCTAAACATTCCATGAAAAACTGCTTGAAACAAATGAAAATAGCAAAGTGGTAGAATCGACACACAAAAATCAGCATTCTTATATACAATGAAGCAGAGGAAAAAGAAATCAAGAAGTTCCTTTCACAATAGCACCAAGAAAGATCAATATCTGGGAATAAACTTAACAAAGGAGGTGAACTACCTCTATAATGAATACTACAGGACCTTAAGAAAAGAAAGAGAAGACACAAAAATTAGAAAAATATTTCATGTTCATGGATTGGAAGAATTAACATAGCAAAAACAGCCATTCTACCTAAAGCAACATACAGGTTTAATGCAATTCCCATAAAAATCCCAGGTACATTCTTTAAAGAAATGGAACAAATAATTTGAAGTTTGTGTGGAATCCAAAGATCTCAAATAACCAAAGCTACCTTAAGAGAAAAAAATAAAAATAAAACGGGGGGAATAACACGCCCTGATCTCAAACTACATTACAGAGCAATCATTATCAAAATAGTTTGGTACTGAAACAAAAAAAAATGACATATTGATCAGTGTTATCATATTCAGAGCCCATAAATAAAGTCACACACAAATATATGGATAGTTAATCTTTGGCAAAGGTGCTGAGTGCACACAATGGAATAAGGAAAGTCTAACAAAAGGTGCTGGGAAAGCTGGAAAGACATCTTCAGAAAAAAAAAAAAGAAAGAAACTAGATTAACTCATTATCACCATACATTAAAGTTAGTTCAAAACGGGTCAAAGATCTGGACAGAAGAACCAAAGCTATAAAATACCCAGAAGAAAATGTGGGAAAAATACACCACAACCTCAAAGAGATCTTTGGGGAAGGAATAGCTATGGCAAAAGAGGCCAAAGTAACTAAATAACTGAGACTACATCAAACTGAAGAGCTTCTGCACAGAAACCACCACTTAAACAATTCACAGAATTAGAGATGATATTTACACAGCACACATCAGATAAGAGCTTAATCTCCAAAATACATAAAGAGCACACACACCTCAATAAAAAAAGTGACCCACTCAAAAAAATGGGCAAATGAAGGGCATACCCTGGCCAAAATGTCTAGCACACCTGGGGGAAGTCCCACATATATCCTAAGGTCCCAGGTTCAAGACCGAGGGCTAGGGCCCACAACCAATCTGAACAACTAAATAAAAATAAGGAGCTTCTTCCTCTTTCTCCCTGACTTCTTGCCTATTGACCTTAATTCCTGGCTGCACCTTTCCTTTAAAAAATGGGCAAAAAACTGAGTAGACATATCTATAGAAGAAGATTCCTCAAACAAATACAGATAGAACTATCATTTGATCAAGTAATCCCACTCCTAGGCATACACACAGAGGATACAAAATCTATTCAGAAAAAATATCTGCACCCTTATGTTCACATCAACACAATTCACAATAGACAAGACATGGAAACAACCTAAATGCTCACCAACAGATGACTGGACAAAGAAGCTGTAGTATACATACTAAATGGAATTCTATGCAGCAAAAAAAAAAAAAAAAAAAAAAATTTCTGCCCTTTGCAACAATCTGCATGTTATGTGAAATAAGTCAGAAAGAAAAAAATATACAGGATTTCACTCATATATGGAATATAATGAAATGAAACAGACAGACAAAACCCAGCAAAATTCACGGGACACAAATGACGGCTGCCACGGGTAGGAGGAGGGAGGGAGAGAGGGAACAAGTGGTGAGGGGCACTAGAACTCTGGTGGTGAGTGTGGTGTGTAACACCCATAGACTGAGAAGTAATTTCAATATCTTAAAATGAGTATAACTTTGAAAATAGAAATAATAAATTATTATTTAAAAATATCACTGGAGACATGATCTGGTGACTTAGCAGATCAGTTTGATGCTTCCGACTGGTGTAGTTCACATATATTCCAAGAACCTAGGTTTGTGACCCGGAACTGAGAAGCAGCTAAGCTGGACAGCTAAATAAAAATAAAAATGCTTCCTCCTCAAAAGTCAGAAGGAAAAACCATTCATCATAAAAGTAGACAGCAAGAGAATAAAGGAATTACAAAAGTTAGAAAACAACAAAATGGCAATAAGTATATACAAATCAATATTTAGTTTACATGAAATTTGAATGAATGAATGGATTAAAAAAGTCCATTGATATGCTACATACAAGAGATTCACATTAAACAAAGGCACACAGACTGAAAGTGAAGGAATAGAAAAAGATAACCCATCTGCATGCAAACAACACAATAAGATGGCATCAAGCAAGTATTATCAGAATTAAAGGAAAAGAGGGCAATACAGTAATAGTAGGGAATGTCAATGCCCCACTTCCAATAATGGACAGGCCATGTAGATAGAGAAGAATCAGGAAGGAGACACTGGATTTAAATGACACATTAAAAAAAGTGTAGTCTATCTGGTCTAAAAAAGAAAAAAAGAGGAGAAAAGGAAGATGTATTTTAAAGGAAGGGAGGAAAAGGAAGAAACATCTTTAGTGGTTCATTTGGATTCTTTACTCTGGCCCCTGGTTGCAAACCTGGGTCCTTGAGCTGAATGTGGTCCACACTAATGTTTGAGTCACCTGAGCCACAGGACAGACCAACATCACAGACATTTATAGAAATTTCAAAATCAGCATAATACACATTTTTCTCAAGCACACATGGAACATGAGAGAGAATGGAACAGGAGAGATAATATATTAGGGCCTCAATACAAGTATTAATAAATTTAGGAAGGCTGGGCACACCCTGGTAAGAGTGGCAGTTTGGTCAAATTGCTTTCAAAGGACAGCAGGCCACATACCCTGGAGTTCAAGTCCCAGGTCCAGAGGAAAACAACCAGTGTGAACAACCTAATATAAATGAAACAGAATGTTTCTTCCTTGTCTCTCTTTCTGCCTGCCTCCTCACCTTTAGTTCTGTCTGCACCTTTCCTTTAAAAAAATTAGGAAGACTGAAATCATATAAAGTATTTTCTCTGACAGCAATGGTTAGAAACTAGAAATCAATTACAAGAACAAAACTAGAAGATTAACAAAATGTGGTGATGGCGTGCCCTGGTGGAGTAGCAGTTAGGTCAGTCATTTCCGGAGGTCAGCCTATACACATCCTGCATCCCAGGTCAGGGATGGGGGGTGTGTGTGGACAAGCAATGTGAACAACTAAATGAAAACAAAATAAAATGCTTCTCCCTTCTCTCCCTGCCTGCCTACTTGCCTGTATTCCCACTTATACCTTCCTTTTTTCTTTTTTTAAAGTGGTGATTGAACAACACATTAAAAACTATCTCAAGACAAATGAAAACGTAAATAAAGCAAGTTCTATGAGGAAAGTTTACAGTGTTAAATACACCAAGAAACAAGGACAATCTCAAATAAACAACCTAATTTAACACCTCAAGGAACTAGAAAATAAGGACAAATGAAGCAAAAAATTAGTAGAGGGAAGGCTCTACCAAAGATCACAGAGAGAATAAATGAAATAGAGATTACAAAGACAATAGAAAAGATAAATGAAATGAAATACTGGTTTTAGAAAAGATAAAAAGACAAACTATGATACTTACCAAGAAAAAGACAATACTCAAAAAATAGAAATGGAAGAAGAGATTACAAGTGATATCGCAGAAATAAAAAATATCATAAAAGACTACTATGAAACTCTATGCCAATAAATTGGTAAACCTAGTACAAAAACTGAATAAATTTTAAAAAATATACACCCTTCCAAGACTGAATCATGAGGAAATAGAAAATATAAATGGACTGATGACTAGTAAGGATATTGAATCAGTAATAAATCTCCCTCCCAACAAACAGAAGTCCAGGACTAGATTATTTCTCTGGTGAATTCTACCAAAAATTTAAAGAATTAATATCAAGACTTCTCCAAGTTGCCAAAAATTAGAAGAGAAGGGACTGCTTTCAAATTCAATTTACAAGCCAACTTGATACTGAAACCAGTCAAATATGCCACAAGCAAATTACTAGCCAAGATCCCTGATGAACATAGGTGCAAAAATCCTCAACAGATATTAAACAATTTATTAAAAAACAATTTACTATGAAATGAGACTTATTCCAGGGATGTAAAGATGGTGTAATATCCCCAAATCAATCAACATCATACTACAGTAACAAAATGAAGGCTAAAAATTATATGATAATGTCAATAGCTGCAGAAAAAATGTTGACAAATTGATAAAATGCTGCTTCTTTCTCTCCATGCCTGCCTACTTGCCTGTATTCCCACCTATAACTTCTTTTTTTAATTTGACTACCACATTAAAATTTAAAACTATCTCAAGACAAATGAAAATGCAAATAAAACCCATATATGGTAAAACCTTTCAAAGCGGGTATAGAGGGAACATTCCTCAACATAAGGGCCATACATCACAAGCCCACAGCTAACATCATACTCAATGACAGAAGCTGAAAGCTTTTCCTCTACGGTCATAAATAATACAAGACGTCCAGTCTCACCATTTTTTTCAACATTGTATTGGAAGTCCTAAGCAGAACTATAAGGTAAAAAATACAAGACACTCAAATTGGAAAAGAAGAAAGTGTGACTATTTACATACGACATGATATTATACATAAAAAACTGTAGACTCCATCAAAAAACTGTTAAATGAATTCAGTACATTTTCAGGCTACAAAATCAATATACCAAGACCTGCTGTGCTTCTGTACTCTAATATGAGCTGTCAGAAAGAATAAACCCTCTTAGCAATTTTATTTTGATGCAACTGTAAGAATAAATTTAAACAAGGTGAAAGATCTGTACACTGATTTACAAGTCTGATTTCAAATTATATTACAAAGCTATCATATTCAAAACTATGACACTACATAAAACTAGACACATAACAATGGAACAGAATCAAGAGCCCAATATGAATACTCACACATATATGGTCAAATAATTTATGAAAAAGCGGTCTAGAATATACAGTGGAAAAAAGGACAGTTTCTTCAATAAGTGGCATTGGGAAAACTGGACTGCCACATACATGCAAAAGAATGAAACCGTACCACCAGCACATACCATACAGAAAAAAAAAACAAATTCAACATGATTAAAGACTTAAGTGCAAGACTTGATACCATAAAACTCCTTAGAGAAAACATAGGTGATAAAGTCCTTGACATACGTCTTGATACATTTTCAGGTTGGATACCAAAAGTAAAGACAACAAAAGCAAAAACAAGTGGGACTGTATCAAAATAAAAACAGCAAAGGAAATCATCAACAAAATAATTACAAAACCCCCAACATCCTATTGAATTGGAAGAAATATTTGTAAATAATATGTCTGATAAAGAGTTAATATCCAAAACATATGAAGAGCTTATCCAATTTAATAGTAAAAATACCAAACAACCCAATTAAAAATGGCTAGAAGATCTGAACAGACATTTTTCCAAAGAAGATATACATTAAGCCAACAAGTACAGGAAAAGGTGCTTAGCATCCTAATCCCCAGGGAAATGTATACCAAAACCACAATGAGATGTCACCTCACACCTGTTAGAACTGTTATTACTGAGACAAGAGAAAATTTTTTACCAAGGTTGTGGAGAAAAGGGAACACTTGTGAACTGTGGTGGGAATATCTTCCATTCTAGAGAACAATAAAGAGGCTTCTTATACTAAAATTAGAACTATCACATGATCCAGTAGTTGCACTTCAATATTTATCTGAACTAAAAACACTAACTCAAAAAGATACTTGCAGCCCATTGTTCACAGCAGCATTATTTACAATAGCCAAGATACTGAAGCAACCCAAGTGTCCACATATGGTTGAATGGATAAAGAAGTCATAAACTGCATATACAATATACATTCATGTATTATTTCAGGACATCTTGGCCAGTGATACATAACCAACAGGGGTCCCAAAATACTACAACATATAACCTGGGTGAGTAGTAGGCTGTATACTCTATGTTTGCATAGTTCTACTCTGAAGTATGCAATGATGAAATCACCTACGGACACATTTCTCAGAGCATATCCTCATTATTAAGCAACATAGAACTGTATACACAATGGAATACTATTCAGTCATAAAAAAGGAAACAGTCATTTTTTTCTGGACAATGTGAATGGACTTTGAGGGCATTATGCTAAGTGAAGTAAGTCAAATAGAGATCAAGACCACATCACCTCATTTATATGCAAAATCTAAAAAAATATAAAGAATTGAACTCATAGATACAGTGATCAGCCTGGTCATGTCCAGAGGAATGGCTGGGAGAGAGTTAAGTGAATGAAAGTATTCAAAAGGTACAACGTCTAGTTATAAAATAATCAATCTGAGAAACGCTTAATGTATATCAGTTAATACTGTATTATAAATTTGAAAAAATGCTGAGAATACTTTTACATTTTATCACAAGGGAAAAAAACTATAACTGTATGTGATAGTGGGTGTTACCTAGACTTACCATGGTGATCATTTTGCAATACATACAAACATGTCAATATGTTGTATATAAGAAATTAATATATTTCAATTATACCACAATAAAAAATAGTGATGGCAGCCTGATGGAAAAGGAGGGTATTAATAAATGATTGAGGATGCCAACTTCTGGAAAAAGGACAAAATGCAGAAAGATCAGGGAGAGCTAGCCAATAACCATTTATTTACAAGACAAAGCAAGGGTCACCTCTAAGCCACAATGAAGAATGTGGGTTGAATGGGAAATGGTGGGGCATCCCAGAGCCTCCTTTTCTCTTCCGTGTTTGTGTTTTTGTGTTTAGGTGCTGTTGCTCAGTTACATGAACTAAAAATACTTCTAGACTGTACTGACAATATTTACCCATTTATCAATTTTGTTTAAGCTAATTACTCCAGAAATGGGTGCCACAGCAGAATGAACTGAAATGACATTTGCCTTATTTCTAAGTTTTAGAAACTATTAAGGACTGAATTGTGTCTCCTTTCCAAAATTCCCACACTGAAGTCCTAAGCCTTCTACTTCAGAATGTCTATATTTGGATATAAGATCTTCATAGAGGTAATTAAGTTAAAATGATGTCATTAGGGTGAGCTCTAACTTAGTATGAACTGTCCTTATAAAGAGATTAGGACACAGACACACAGAAGGAAAGCATGTGAAGACAGAGATGCCAGCCACCTGCAGGCCAACTGAGAGGCCTCAGAAGATGGCAACCCTGAAAGCACTTCTGATGGTGGCACTTTTAGCCTCACGAACTGTGAGAAACCAACTTTCTGTTGTTTAAGACACCCATTCTCTGATCTTTGTTATGCTATCCCTGACAAAGGAATACTGAACTTTATATACCGAAACATTGATATCACAGGAAAGTCAAATGCCTGCGGGTGCCAGGAGGGTCTCAGAGGTGAGAGGGTGGAGGGAGCTCCCCCAGAGAAGGCGCAGCCCCTCACAGGGGAGTGAGGCTCTGTTTCAGCTGACTGCTGCCACATGAGATGAGGGTATTGATATGGAGAGAAGGCTTGATCTCTTTCACGAGAATCTACATACCCGAGTTGTGTATAAAACTGCCTGATTTGACATGCCAGGGTGGCTTAGTGGTTAAGTCCGCTGGACGCAGTACACATAACATCTCAAGGACCTGGGTTCTCCATCCCAGGTGGGGAGGTTGGGGTGGGGGTGAACAACAAAGATGAGAATCAATAAAGCGCTTTTTCCTTTCTCTTCCTATTTGCCCGTCTCTGTGCACCTTTCCTTAAAAAAAAACACAACACCCACCTCCACCCCAAACCCCAACCTGCCCAATTCCTAAAGCTAAAGAAAATATGACAGAGGGTTGGGATTCAGCCTTTGGGCTCCTAGTATTGATGTGATGGAAGGTTGCAGTCTGTACACAACTACATGTCAATTCCTCAGAAAGTTTTACCAAAATGAGGGTTATTCTGTGCTGGTTAAGCGTGGTGTGGCCCCAGTGTGTGGGACTGTAGCAACTGAATCACGATCTGCTTACTGCTGGAATCACATGGATGCTACTTCATGGGTATTGTGGACACGAGATCAGAGCTGGATTCAGTTGGCTGTCACTTACATTACCTAGCATCACCTCTCCCCTATTGCTGGGCTGTTTCACCTATTCTTGCTCCTGCCTCCCAATACTGTAAAAGGAGCTTCCTTCTGCTGTTGCAGAGTTGATATATCCAGAATAAATCTCAACACATCTTGAAAAGCTGGGGCACAGTGCACTCACCTGAAACTCTTCCAGCTCTGCTCCTTATCGAATTTTTACTTAACATGAAAATAACTGGAAGAAAAAATAATGCAAGTGTGTCTAACAAACAATGAATTAAATTCCGAAGTCTCTGCTCTAACATAAAGCTGGAATAGTTTTGAAGCTGGAGCCCCAGTTAGCAGGGTCTGTCATGGAAAGAACACTTAGGGAGGAAAACTTAATACCACATTTTTCGATTTGCGTAATGGTTTCTTGGCAAGCTGGTTCTTTTCCTCCATGACTTTGCCCATGTTAAATGCTTTAAAAGAGTGTAGGCAAGTCTGCTTGTCAGCAAGGACTTGGCAACTGATGTCTCTTCCTGGACCCCTATGCTTTGCTTCAGTCCCCAGACAGGAAGAACGCCAGACCCCCGGGCGATGTTTTATGACTGATACTATGAAAAGGAGGGCAGTAAATTCAGGGGAGTGGAGTCCATCTGTCTTTCAGAATGCCCCACTTTGGGTATATGAAACGGTGTGTTGTCAGCAGGAATTTTTGAGACAAGATGATGAAGTGGAGGTCTGCTCAGAGGATTTTATTTTTTCAGCTGACTTGGCCCCGGTGGACACAGAGGAGGGGAGATGAGGGGAAAATGATTAAATTGCCTAGTAGTAATAACACTTTCCTCCTGCTTCTTAGTATGGAAAGAAGGAATGATAGACGAAGATTTCCATTAAGTAATAAGTGCCCCTTGAATAAAGCTTCCATTATTTCAAAATTAGTCTATACCACATGCAAATGAGATACGCACAGAATCGTGGAAAATGCAGATATATTCAGCATGAGATCAGAGACAGTTCACTAGAATTTCTGTGTTTCTACTCTTGCTGATGAAAGATCAAATATACAGGTGCACACAATAAAGTGAATTATATGTATAGTATATCTAGCAGATGGCTAGATGAAACTACATTTTAGTGTGTGCCTAGTTCCTGGCACTCCTGGCCCCTTTTACATGCATCACCTCATTTAGTCTTCACTTTGCATGAAAGGTTACCGTTATCTCCATCTACATGTGAAAAACCGAGGCTTAAAAGGTTAAAGTCCTTGCCTAAGGTCACACAGGGGCAGGAACACTCAAACACTGTCCAGCAGATGCTGAATTCCAGGTCTCCAAAGCCGACTTTGACGGGCGGGATACCGACAAAACGAAGTGGGCCTTCGCAATTGCATGAAATGCTCTACCTCCCACGTACGTGTGCCGCTACCTGCCAGGTAACTCTGGGACCCAGGAAAAGTGGAAGCCTCGAGTTTTGCTCTGAGGGAGGTCAAAGTAGAGACACACACAGAAGCCACTGGCAGTCAAGGCTACACCCAGCACTGCTGTCCAGCAGCAGACGTAAGGGGGAGTCACCACGATGCTGGGGACACCACCTAGAGGAGGACACCTGTGGACATCAAGGATACCCAGGATCTGCAATCATCTGTATAGAGGGCGGGGCACATGTGAGCATGATGGCTTCACCAAGGACAGCCTGTATGTCTGGGACAAAAGCAGAAGAGGCTCATTTAATAGCATTATACTTCTCTCTAAGGTCACTATATAATAAAATGTGTTTTTTTGGGGGGGATACAGTAGTAGCAGTATAAAAGATGAATTGGTAGTGAAGAGAGACTCCAACTTGGAAGGTATAAAACTGGCTAATGCGAAGTGACCAAGGTCTGAATTAAGACAGTGGTGTTTAGGACAGATGAAAGATGTCCCTGAACTAGGCGATGGCAGCCCAGAGCAGCAGTGTGATCACTGGCCTGGAGACCAGGTGGGCGGCATCAACCAAGATGGTCTTCCAGGCTGAGGAGCCATTCTGATGCGAAGAAAGGCACTGGACAGCAGATGAGTACAAGGATAGTAACTTTGGTCCTGGGTTGCCTTGAAGGATCTCTGCTTAGGAAAGAGGGAACGTGGAACAGCTGAATCTGCCTCCTTATTCTCCAGTCCCAGTGTTGAGAGAAACCATGTAATTTCTGGAGCACATATGAATTGTGTGAGGCAGGATCCCTTGGCAGGAACAGCCCCATCTCTGGGAGAAAAGTGAAACCTCAAATGCATGAAAGTTCCTTATCTTATGACCCCAAGGATGCCTGCTGGGATCAGACTTCTGAATTTCAAAGGCACTCCAGAAGAGCTTCTTGCCTCCTAGTTTCTCCTCCTCTCTTCCTTCCCAACAAATTTGCCACAGAGGAAGTTAAGAATGATGGATTTTGTTAGCTTTAAACAAAACAAAACATAGGACAATGCATGGATGGAGAAGGTTTCTCTGTCACTAGGGGGCACCAGCTGCTCATAAAATGTCCATGTGTCACGGTCCATACACATTCCTCAAAATCAGCAAAATGTCTTGTGAAATGACTGGTAACAAGGTAGCCTCCATACTACCCTCCTTAACTCCATTTCTGCTACTGAGTAAAAGCAACATACTAACTTTGTCCATATAGTGTTTTCAGAATTTTCTTTTTAATGAAATCTGACACCACACAGATATGAAAAGCATGGGGTTTTCCCCACTGAATGAGATGACATTATCTTTGTGACCCATTTATCTGGCTCTTGCCATGTGCCAGATATATGTAAGATCTTACGTAAATTTTGGACCTGGCTTTATTTCAGATCCTGCAGTAAATGAGAATGGTTGGTGTGGATAAAATATTTTTCCTGAATGGTAAACATAAAATTGATCACTCTAGACCATCCAGTAGAGGTGTCTCTATAAAACTGAAAAGATACACTGAAAGTTGACAAAGAAACCCTGCTGGGACGTTTGGTTTATGTAACCCTGCACGACAGGGCACAAAATGCCACCAAGAAGCTGCCGACAGTCCGGTTTCCACTGGCTTTGCCTGGGGCTGACCCCCTGCACCAAAACCTTGGAGTTTATACAAGCAAAACTGAGCTCATTGTTTCTCAGCTGCAAGGTTTGCCCTAAGCCTTAGTCTCGTGCTTTGGCAAAATAAACTAAAAATGAACAAAGAAAGTCAGCATTTACCATGGAACTATTTGATTCTGCCAGGTGCTGGCAGGTACTCTGACCAAACAAAATTGCAGGACTGTGTCCACTCTTGTACCCAACACCAGGTCAGCTAGAATCGGCGCCGGCTGAGAGGTCGCAATTCAGGATGTGGGAGCCACTGCATTTCTGAGGGGTGTCAGGCAGGATCTCACTTATGGGGTGCTTTGTTTTTGCTTTTACGGTCTACTCTAATCATGGAAGTGAAAGTCTCCAGGCTGTGGAGGCCTGATGAAAGAGCTGAGTGAACACAGGAGAGAAGAATTAGCCTAAGTAGGGAGTAAAAGAAGGATCCAGAAGTGTGATGTCTTTTTGTCCTGGGAACCTGTGCATCTTCTCCCGGACAGAGGAGCAAATGGAAGGGGCATTTCCGGTGCCCCCCAGAAAGCAAGGGCATCAGAAGACAACAGGTTAATGCCATCTTTTGAGATGCCACTGAGTGCCTGGCACTGGGCTAGGTTATCCCTCAGCTCTACAGTCTTATGAACACATATCTCCACTTGACAGAGGAAGAAACGGCCCTACACTGACTTAAAAAATGTGCCCAAGGGGACTGCACATTGTAAGAAGTTTACAGACTAACAGCAGACACCGTCGACCACGCACGGACCCCGAACCAAGTGCCAAGGATCCTCCGTGATCCTTCAGACACCTCAAGGGAAGCACCGCCATGCCCCGCTTTGCAGATCAAAGTTAGGTCACTTACTTTCTCCTCCAGACTCTCCTGTGGTCACCTTCCAGGCCCTCACACACCAGGTCCCTGGACTTGCTGCTTCCTTCTAGAATTAAAAGCAAAAACTGATCAACGAACTCACAGGCACGCCCAGGAAGGATTGTCTTACAGTCAATTCTCCAAGACCAGCTTGTCCAGGGGACTGACAGACAATAGTCTTGTGCTTCTATCCACACAAGGCGCTAGTGGTCAGACGCATTTAGGAAATTTAACAAGCTCCAGCTTCCTCTCAGCTTGTCCTCACCTTCCCGTCCTGAAAGACTCCGACACATCCTGGAACACAGAAGGAAGTTCCTTGGTCACGGATAGTCCCCATATTTGCATCCACGCCTGAGCCACCTCCTCTGTGAGGTCAGAGAGCATCCGCCTTTAGGGCAGGTTCTATAAAGGAGCAGCTATCAGTGCTAACACCGTCCCCACCTGTAACCCAGCTCCTGGACGCATCACAGGTGCACCGGTGGGCGGAGAGGCCCGCCTTTGGTCCTAGCGAGAAGAGGGCTGGGGAAAAGCCCGGGATTTTCAGTCAGGCAGCTCTGGGCCAGGCTCTCTCTATCCTTTCCCGTGTCTTTGCGTCCTCCTCACCCCATGAGTATAAAACAGGGCCTCTTATTTTCTGTGAGCGTTCAGGGTGCAAACAGCTCAACACGTGTGCTTCTCATTAGCTGGTCAAAGGGGAACACCTGCTGAACGGGAGGGCGTGAAGCTGCCCAGGAGACATGGAGCCTCCTCAAGGGCATTTTAGAAGGCATTTTGGTAAAAATGAAAATGTGTTTCATTCAAAAGTTTATTGGTCCAACAGATGATTTGATAGTGAATCTTTTCATTCCACCTTGAGAGAAAGTAGGATAGAACAAAAGAGGAAGGAACTGACTGGTACGGAAATACACATGGAGAAAAGGAAGGCGATCTTGGGGAAAGCAAGCAGGCCTCTCCCTCCCCTTTGGAAGAGGAAGTCTGAAGTCCCACAGGAGGCTCTCTGGTGGAAGGTCACAGGCTGCTTGTGAAGGCTAAGGGGTGTCAAGGGGAAAATGAGTGCTTAGAAGGGACACTATTAATTTCTCAAGATTCCAAGTCATTCTTTAAATAAATTCAGCATGTTCCCTTTGAGGACCTGTCTCCTTTCATAGAGACTGCATCTGAAGGCATTCCTTTGGAAAAATACTGAGCAATTAAGGCACCTTCCTCCCTCCCTCCAGCCCGAGTCCTGTTCTCCACTCCTGCCTCATGGAAGACAGCAGAGATGTTTTAATCCAGAGGAGTTGAGTTGGCAGCGGAAGATAGCAAGGAGGTAGCAGGGGAAGAAGTTGAGGAAGGACAGAGAAGCTTCTATTCTCAAAATCACTTAAGCTACACCTTATTACCTGAGGCTAATGAAGTCTAATAAGTGGGGAGGTAGGGAAGGGACAGAAGAGATGGAAGGGACAGGGGAAAGAGGTGGGCGACGGGGGTTGGGGGGTGGGGGGGTGGGGAATAATCCATAAAACTTTACATCCGAATTACAGAATGAAAATAACCTGTGTTTGTGTACATGTGTCCATTTTCATATCAAAACCAGAAAATAAATGCTTTGCATATCACCAGGTTGGGTGCTTTTGAGATACGATGGGGCACAGTAAATCACTCAGAGGACTCTGGCATCTTAAATTGGTGCATTTCATAAATTGTCTTTGTTACTTTAAAAATAAATTGCTATTAAAAATCAGTTCACTGGACGCCAGGCAGCCTTTTCCAGATTCAGCCAAGGGAAGGGAAATTTATGGTTGTAGAATAATCCAGGGAAAACACTTGTCATCAAAGTAGGTGCTTCATACGTGTGAGTATCTTTGTTTTTCCCTTTCTTATGTAAAAAGTGAGGGAAGAAAAGAAAGAGGGAGGGGATAGGGAGAGAAAGGGAAGAAAGAAAGAAGCTAAAGGAAGGAAGGAATAAAATTTTCCCCCACGAGGCTGTGCCGGCTAAGACGTGGAAGAAGTCTGTGTGTTTAAATACTGGTATTTGTGGACACTTCAGGGAGTTTTCCACCATATGTCCTGTGAGTAAAATCCCAAAGTATAGGAGGCTTAAAAACAACAACAAAACAAGACTTTACAGCCAATTCACAGCAGCACACAAACTGTGTGTCTTAAAGAGCTATGCCCCTCAACCAGCTTGGATTTGTCCCTGTGTGCTTGTCTTGTCTGCCAGAGTGCTCGCTGAAAGGCAGAAACATTTGAACAAGGCTAGTGAACTGTACCTTTAAAACCTAACCTCTGTGATCGGCTTGTGATCCTTTTGCTGACCTTGGGTGGATATAAGATTCTCTTGAAGTCCAAAGGCGTCTTTGTGTGCTTCGCCCTGCTCCCAGCCAAGCTGGCCTGGGTTGTGTTTTGGCATGTCCACGAGAAAGCCATAGACAGTAGGTTTTGATTTACAGGTACACATAAGTAGATGTGATTTCCTTCCCAGGAAAAGGGCACGAGGGACTAATGCGCTTTAATTTATACATACAAGGCTCTTTCAGAAGCTGGTATTGTAGTTGGGACCTGGTGAAATGGTCCTTCAGTAGGATGCATTGCTTCCAAGAGCTTCCAGCTAGACAGGAAATCTGGAAAAATGTCAAGTGAGGTGATAGGCAAAGATTGGTCAGAGAAAAATAGGGGGGATTCAATATTTCACTGTACAGGTTTCATAAATTTCACATGCATCCGAGTTTTCCTTCTGTGGATTGGGTTTTCTTTGTTTTAGGTTATTTCCTGCTTTTCAGGCAAAGGGGGTCCTTTTGTCTGGCAAAACACATTACTTTTTCTGACATACAGTTTTCTGTTGGGTAAGATTTCTAGAATAAATGAGGTTGGTCAGATCAGTTTGATGTCATCTTTCGAATTGTATACACTTTTTTTTTAATCGCATAAGCAAAAGCTGTAACTTAACTATGCCCCAAGCTCAGTGACATTTGAAGAGGTCCCAAAACAATTACATTCAGGTTAACTCAACTTTAGTAAGTTTAGCAAAGGGGTAAAGAGGTAGTGCCTTTTAAGCATCAAAACGTTCCTCCTCTGGGAGGCCACTCAGCCAGCTGGAGGATCATTAGCGCTAACGACGTCCAGGCAGGCTCAGTTTCCAGACCAGCTGGTTAGCTCTGCAGAGATTTTCTTTTCTGCTAAACAATTTTTGATGACACACCCTGGTGGAGTAGCTGTTAGGTCAGCCACCTCCGAAGGTGCGCAGTCCACGTACATCCCGTGGACCCGTGTTGGTATCCTGGGTGGTGGTGGGGCCGGGGGAATGGACAACCAATGTGAAAAACTAAATAAAAATAAAATTAAGAGCTTCTTCCTCCTCTCTCTTCCTGCCTGCCTATGAGTCTCCCTTTCCCTTGAAAAAAAACACAGATTTTTTTTGAGTTGCATTCGGGTTCAAACTCTTAAGTGTAGGGCCAGTCTGTGTTGCTTAGAGCAGGGCTGAAGGAAAAGTGTCCTTTGCAGTTTTCCAGCCCTACTCTACACATTTGTCCTTTGTTCCCTTACAACCCAGGGAGACAAAGAACGCCTCTGTCCTTTGCTGGCTCGGCTTCTCCTCGGCGCTGGGGCTTTCTGCTCCCTTTCCTATCCTTCACTTCATTAAGAATGTTCCTGTGACCGGAAGGTGATAAAAGAAACACATTGCAGAGTGAAAACAAGACTCCAGGAAGAATCTTTCCATGGGACTTAAACAAATGAAAAGGCCAGACTTAAACAAATGAAAAGGTCTGGAGCAGCTGAGGGAGGAGCAGTGAGGCCCTGAGTGACTGTCAGTGACACAGTCCTGGCAGATGGAGGCGGCTGCTCCCTCCGCTCCTGCTTCCCTTTGTCCCCATCAGTTTTTGGTCTCTCCACTTTTTATGCTACCTCTCACTTTCTCCCTTTTCTTGTCTTTGCTTACCATGCTTAACACTTTACTGAAGGCACCCTGATCTCAACATCAGAGAGTTTGTTTAAGGTGCACCTCATGGAAATCCTCATGTATATCTTACTACTACTTTTTTTTTTAAGGAAAGGTGCCGGCAGGAATGAAGGAGAGCAGAGAGGCAGGAAGAGAGGAAGAAGAAGCACTTTGTTTTTTGTTGAGTTATCTCTATTGTTCCCCATCCCCTGGCCCAGGAAGCAAACCCAGGAGTGGGATGTATGTGGACTGCACTTCACCAGAGGCTGTACATCTAACCACTACTCCACCAGGGTGTGCTAGTATATTATACATGAAGTTCATCACCAATAGCCCCATTCTATCCATCATAGAACAGATCTTTCACCAGATCTGCCCCTCCGCCTCCCTTTCTGGTAATTTCTAATGTGATGCCACAGACTAAAATTTTTGTTGTATTTGGTTCATTTGTTTGGTTTATCACCTGAGAGAAATTAGACTGGTTATCCTTCTCCTTTCTTCTCCTGACTTATCTCACTAAGTATAATTCCCTCAAGGTCCTTCCATGTTGTTGCAATCCTCTGCTCAACACTTTCATTTCCTCTCACTTTCCATCCACCTAGCAAATCCCCTCAGGTCTGGACTCTGCAGTGTGTCCCCACCCCCTGTTGATCATGGCAATAAGAACGGCTTATCATGTGCTTTTATATCTTATATCTTATATTTTATATAATTGTTTCAACAGACTTTGAGGTGGTGTGGTAATTACAACAGGCTAATTGTTGCAATAAACCACTTCAGAACTGCAAGGAGACTGTTTCTTGTTCTCCTGCAAAGGCTGGAGCACAGGTCCTGACTGGGCAGCTCTCTTGGGAGGTTCTCTTGAAAACAGTGCGTGCCGGGTTTCACGCTCCTTTCTCTAATGCAGCTGGGTCACCCCCCAGTCCTTTGTTTAGACGCAACAGGGTGCAGGGAGGGCCAAAGGGATGTTTAAGCCTCTGAGTGGCATCCCGCTAATTCCCCACATTCTATTGGCCATAGGCGACACATAGTCCCGTCCAAGATTCAGGGAAACAGAGATGCAGAATGAATGTGAAACTGTGTGGTAGATGTAACATGTCTCTTCCCATGTGGGTGTGTCCTCCACCAGGCATGGAATGAAGGCACAAAGATTCCGTATTATCAGCTAATCGTAGGACCAGATTTCTATAAATGTGACTTCAGAATTAGACTTTTCTTTGTTCTGCTTCCTCTGACGTCTCCCAATAAAAACCTATTTCCTCTCGGTTGCTAGCATGTTTTGCAGCAATCACTCCCTTGTAGTTATTTTGAACCTAGTCATAAGACTGATTCTTTAAAAACGGAAGTCAGAGCACACCTCTCCTCTGTCCAAATGGCTCCAATGACATACTTGCCCTTAGATCTTGGTTTGCTGATGTCTAAGAAAGAAAACCAAAGCTCCTCAGAGAAATGGTTGATTCTAGGGCAGGGACAGGGAAAGACAAGATGAGCCCGGAACATTTTGTACTACAGGAAATGAAGATATGATCAAAACAAGACAAATCCAAAACAGGGGCCTGTCAAATGGACAGAGGAACCAACCCCCAAAAGTGTCCATGTCTAAATCCCAAACTGGAGACATCAAAGAAATAACGATAATACTGAATTATAATTCAAACAACAAAATAATTACCCATGAGTCTATACTGATACAAATAAATGACTAACTCCATAGGGAGAAGAGACCCATCTTCCTTACAGAAGAATTCCAAATATTAAACGTTGCAGTGTTAGTGACTTGGTTTGGATATATATGCCATGATTATGTAAGATAGGGAAGTTGGATAAAAGTGTATGGGAACTTTTGGATTATCATGGCAATTTTATAAATTAAAATTATTTAAAAAACAACTTCTAAAAATATTGAAGAAAAATCCCCTTCCACTTGACACTGCATAAAATCCACAGTCCTTTTCAATAACATACAAAATCTGCCATAAAAGTCACCATTCTTCTGTCCTGTCTGCTTCTCTCATACCTGCCTGCGGAGACGTGTAGGTATAGTTTTCTCTCCTTTCCTCTGACAGTCACACCTCTAGGCCTCCACACTCACTGTTCCCTTTATTGAGAGAACTTCCCTCAAAGATGGCTACAGGGCATGCTGAGGTGGGTTAGTGGTGAGGTCTGCTGCGTCTGACGAGCACGGTTCACATACATTTCAAGAACCAGGGTTTGTGTCCCAGGTCTGAGGGGAATAACCAATGTGAGCAACTAAATAAAAAGTTTCTTCCTCCTCTCTCTTTCTTCATGTCTGCCTACTCACCTTCATTCCTGCTTACACCTTTTCTTAAAATTATTTTTTTAAAAAGATGACTTCATGTCTAATTCTATTATCAATTAGAGAAAATTTCCCAGATGTCCCCTAATCGTGAAAACTTCTCCGACTGATCTATATAAAGGAACACATATATCCTGGGTATCCTATCCTATCGCTTTCTTTTTTTCTCCATTGCTCTTATGATCACCTGTCATTCAATCTCATTTATTAGTTAATTTTTCCCTTACTTATCTCCTTTAGGGTAGACAGAATATCCCCCAAATGTCCATAATCTAATTCCCTGAACTGATGAAGATATGAAGTTAAGAGGCAAAGGCGAATTAAGGTTGTACATGGAATTAAGATAGCTAATCAGCTGCCCCTGAGATAGGAGGTTTTCTGGTTGGATCAGTATCATCAAAAAGGTCTTTAAAAATGGAAGAAAAGAATACATTGGAGTGAGATATGTGAGAATAACTTCATCTGCACTACTGATTTTAGAGATGGAAAGGAGCTGTAGGTCAAGGATCGTGGGCAGCATCTGGAAGCTGGAAAAGATGTAGAAACTCTCCCCTAGAACCTGCAAAAAATGCTGCTCTGGCAACATTTTGATTTTAGTCAATGTGAGATTTCTGCTTTACACATAAAATGTAAGAGACACAATTGGTGTTGTCTAACCTACTAACCCTACGGTAATTTATTTACCAGCAAGGAAACTGACTCATAACATGAAGGAAATCAATGCCCCTTTGCTAATGTCCGTAAGAGACTCAGGTCTGATATGCGCTGTCATTTGGTCAATGTGAGACCTGATGTGCAAAGTGAGGGTGGTTTTGTTATAAACTCTCCAGGGTGATTATCAAGCCAGTAAGATTTTGTGACCACAGGTGTGTGAGGGAGAAGGGACCGTATTTATTGTGCTGAGTTACTGCCAAACATCCAGACACCTCATGGGCACGGTCCCTGTCTTTGGGGCAAATGTGCTGAAAAAGGCCTTTACCACTGTGTTCAGTATTTAGAATCTCTAGGTAGGCTTGGAAACTTTGCCTGAGTGCCCAGCCTACCCTGTCTGCTCTAGACAGGAGATAAAGGATAAATGCCACAGCCTCCTGGAGATTTTCTGACGCTGAGGCATTCATTCTTACAAGAAGAAGTTGATTTATGAAGGCAGTGCAAAGCTTTTCTTGCTTTTACTTAGAATCCTTCTCAACCAGAGTCAGACCTTCCAAGAGTTATAGACTGATGGGTGAATTCACTTGTTTTTATTATGTAAAATAACAGAAGAGCCAGAAGCAATATAACCAAAATACAAGAGAGCTTTATAAATAAAATAGGAATAATAGATACTTGAAAGATAATATCCCCAAGCACTTTAGAAATGACAGAAGTATCCTAGAAATCTTTAGATGAACAACTTTGAATTCATTGTGAATGGGCTTGGGTTGTTAAATTTCCTTTTCTGAATACGTCAGCAGAAGTTTTAACTAGATTTCAAATGCAAATTGAACACTAAGAGCATCTACCAATCTACCATTAAGTGTTCACTGATGTATTTAATACAGGTATAATCATGTTGTATCAGTATAAGACTTTGATTTGCACATGACAAGAAAACCCGACTTGACTTGGCTTAAACTCTAATTGGAATTTACTGGCTTATTTAACTATCAAAGTTCCCAGGAAGGGTAAGCTTTGGCAAAGTTGACGCAAAGCTGACAATGTCAGCAGGATTGAGCTATTCTCTACAGTTCTCGCAAATGGACTCTCCAGAGTTTGTTGTTTTTTTTTCCTTATGGGTTCATCTCCCCTCTGTTGGCTCCCACAGGGGTGGGCTTCTTCACTTACACTGGGTGGAGAGAGCCACAGGAGCCCCTATTTAAATCCCATGGCTGGGAAGGTCAAGATTGGTAATAGCAGAGCAGAGGTCACAAAACAAGTCCTGTAGGGGAAATCCGGCCAGCTTCCTGATTTTGTAAATAATGTCTTACTGGAACACGGCCATGCCATTCATTTACTTACTGCTTTCACACTACAATGGAGTTGAATCTTTACTACAGAGCCCTTATATCCTGCAAAGCCTAACATATTTACTCTTGGCTGTTGAAAGCAAAAAAACTGCTGTCCCCTGAGCTGGTCATAGGGAATAATTCTGAGATAACATTCAATCCAGAAACTGTTCCTTTCTCACTAATACCAGCTAATTCATTCTCACTATATATCTCTTCTTTCTTTTTTCCACCCAAGCACAAGAGGAAGATTTTTCTTTCGCAGGCAAATACAGCACGCAGTTTTCGAAAGCCACGTGCTGGTCTTCATGAGGTTTTAGGATTTACAGGGATCAGCCTAGCAGCAGCCACGCTATTAAAGAAGTAGAATCATTAGGGCTGCACTGTGCGCTACCACGAACAGTGCCCACCAGCGGCCTTTACACAGGTCACGCTCACCAAATCTCATGAAATGTCTCATGAAATTGCCCCCACTGTAGAGATGAGGCTAAGTAATGAGTTTATAAATGTCCCCTGTTTTATAGCTGGGAAGCGGTGCCGCTGTCACTGGAAGCCAGGCTGTGGGACGCAGGAGTCCACAGTGTTCATCAGCATAAAGGCTGCCTCTCTGAACTGGAATGCAAACTGATAAGTGGGGTAAAAAAGATCCCAGAAATTAGCATACCCTGGTGGAGTAGTGGCTTAGTCAACCGCCTCTGACCAAGAGCACAGGCCGCATATCCCAGGGACCTGGGTTCAAAACTTGGGGCTGGCTTAAAACCAAATGGAACAACTAAATAAAGTGCTTCTTCCTCCTCCCTCTTCCCTCCTGCCTCTGCTCACCTTCATTCCTGTCTGCACCTTTCCTTTAAAACAAAACAAACTCCCCTCCTCCCTGAGAAATTATGAAGTTTAATAAAGAATTTATTAGCTAATCAATTTAAGGATTTGAACCTGGGAACAGACAGCTCTCTCTGTGTACACTGCCCATAGTTACAGTCCTGGGTGGGCTTTTTATAACCAAGGCCCTTGAGGAGGTGGTCGGATTTACCCTCATGTTACAAAGAAGGCCATGAGGCTCTGAATTGTATCTGGAGATCTAGAGAAGCAAGCTCAGGGAGTTAAAATGTTATCTCAACTTTGAAAAATGTCACAGAAACCTTTGGAAGCCTCAGAAAGGCTTCTCTCCTGTGGCCTTTACTTGGCAAATGAGATGAGAGGTGCCTGTGTATTCAAGTCACATTCGGAGGGGCTTCTTCATAGGACGAGGCCAGTTTCTTCTGACGTCCGTCTGTGCAGGTTTCTTCTGGACCCGGGAAGAGGTCCCAGAAGGGATGTGGATCTACAAAACCAGTCAGAAAGAGACTGAAAATGATCTGTGATTTGTGATGAGCCCCAAAGTGAACATGGAAAGTGAGACTTAGAAAAAAAGAGCAGAGATTCTTCACATAACCTGCTAAGCACAGAGGACGTCAGGAGTAGAAAAGAAACATTTGCTTTAACCATTCCCTTGCTAAAGTTGCAAACAAGAGCCAGATGAGGGGGGATTTGGAAAGAAGTGCGCGGCCAGCCAGTGTCAGCTAGAATGGGTTCCTTGGAATATGTGCGCCAGAAGTTTCTTCATTTAAAAAAAAAAAGTTTCTGTGGTCAAACGTCGGAGAAACACAGCATGCCCCAACCCAGTCAGAGCGATTGCTGGTGCAAACATTACAAGACTTTCCAAAATGCTAGTGTAAGATATTTGTTTAATTCAGTATTTACTAAATTTATTTGCCCGCTAAACATTCTTTGTGGGTATGATGCTTATAAATATCCAAAGAACAAACGTTTGACCCATTTCGTTCTATCATTTATATGCATAATTTAAGGACTTAATAAGAAGATTTATTCTGGAGCTCATGCTAGGAAACCATTGCTTCTTAAATTTTGTTTGTTTGAGATTTGCTTGGGTTTTTTTTTTGGTTGTCTTTTTATAATCTTAGTGAAACAAACAAACAAAAGCCAAAACTCTTCCAAGGCAATGAAAATAGAAATCTGCAGCAGATGGATCTCTGGGGGCCAGATGGGCTCACCAGCAACCAGGTGAGCTTTCTGCCAAGAGATGCTCATGGGAGAGTCTGCGGTATCAGGCTCTCTCATTACAGAGGCTGCATCATAAATAGAGTAGGGTAACCTAGGGATAAACAATTGCACATAGCATAAGCAGTAAGTTCAGAAGACCAAAGCGCTCAGCATGGCATGGACTCCTGCTGACAGGGACATGCACAGGAAGATGGGATCCCTGAGCTGGACCGTGAAGGGTCTCGGATGCAGACAGTGGGGAGAAGTTGAGGGGGAGGGTGCTGTGTCTCAGAGCAGCAGGAGTAGAAGTGGCTTGAATGTATGTAAGGCTGAGGCCTGACATGGGTAGAGGGCGTTGCTTGTGACTGAGATCTGAGAAGTAAAAAAAGCTTGTTTCTAGAAAAAAATCCTGGTAGAGGAATAATGGTTGAACTCTAACTGATAACTGATAACCATTTGAGATTTCTGAAAATGATCAAAATGGGTGTTGTTTGTCCAGGTCTGGCAACTGATAACTGAACTCTAACTGATAACTGATAACCATTTGAGATTTCTGAAAATGATCAAAATGGGTGTTGTTTGTCCAGGTCTGGCAGGACATAACATAAAAAATGGGTTGAGTGGGAAGAAGCTAAACGAGGGAGTATAATTCTCTTTATTACAGAAGAGGAAGACTCTGTTAAAGATTGTTGAATTTAGTTTCATGCTTCCAAGAAAGCTCAATTACAAATTATTGAAGTCAAAGTCATCGATCTTATTTTTTAGAAATATCCATTGACATTGATTCTATAAGCAACTATGAAGTGATCCGACTCATCACTATTATAACTAGGAAGATGGGTTGCCTGTTTTCTTTTAAAATAATGTGTGTAGGTTAAGAGACTATAGCATATGTGTTATTTATCATAGCATATTTGGAAAACACAGAAAAGTCTGTGGAAGAAAAGAAACCAGTGACAATTTTAGAAGTGATTGTACATTCTGGGGCTTATTCCCTCCTGGAAATAAAGTGGCAGGTGTGTGAGGTGGGGGGGCCAGCAGACACGGCTGTGCTCAGCGGTCCTGTCAATGGCAGCCCTGGTGCGCACAGGACAGGAGGACATGAGCGGAGGTCACGTGGGTGCGCCTCAGCCTTGATCACAAGCACACATTAGGGCTAAAAGCTCTTGGCAGGTTTGTGTCATTTCAGTGACATTTCATGCTCAAGGGCAGAGTCTCAAATGTCATCATCGCATTATGTGACTCTCATGACACCCAAAATGTAGTCTTTGACTGTGCTTGTAGGTTCAGTTCTGGTCAATAACATACCTAAAAACAGACACTTCCGCTAGTCACAAGCTTTGGAACATAGTGTCAGTCCTTAGTGAAGTTGTTTGCAGGGCAATTACATCATGTAACACACAACCCAGCTGCCTGGAAACCTCTGCACCTACTTGGCTCTGTGAACAATCACGCTGCCCAGCAATTGCTCCTTTCTCCGAATGTCTCCCGACAGTCAGTAAAAATCTTCAGGACCTGCTGACTTTCTCTTCTTTGCTCTTGATTCTCAGGCTCACTTCCTTCTCTCCCAGTTGCTTCTGGATGTTTTCCTTCTGAAAGAATACATTATTGGGTTTTTTAAAAATATAAATATAAGTAGTGTCTCTAAGTGTTTTTCTTCACTCTACCCACTACCCTACCCATGAGACAAAGACTAGGAAGCTGAGCAGTTCAGCTAAAGAATCTGAGAAAACTGAGGAGGGTCATAATCATGTTTTCTTAATATTGAACGGCCACACAAACAGGCGGGGGTGGCCCATTCTCCCAAAAGCCTGGAACACCTTAATCCAGATTATCTAGAGATTAACTCCCAGCAAAGATGATCTCTGCAAAGTGGAAAGCTGATTACTGCTAGTAAATAAATGAACTGTAAACTCTAGGACTTCTAAAGAAAACTCTGATTTCAAATTAGTTGCCTCCTTTTGTGGTGTTCTGCTGTTGTTACACTGGACTGACATGTTAAAGTGTTTGGACAACTGATTTACAAGGTGAAAGCTCAGTGTGGGCCCTGGGGTACCTGAAGTTGAGCTTCACATGGCTATAGTTTTATATAAACATTCTGGAAACTTCTGGGTGTTATTTGAGGACTGAAATGATGACCTGGCAGCCTCATGTTCTCTTAGAGAATGATCATAAAACCCAACGTACTCGTCTTCAGGGGCACTGTCTAGGCTCCCCGGGAAGTGTCAGGGCAACTAAAGATGACCAGCTGTGGGCCTCAGTTTTGATCAGTTAAGACTCTTGTTGTTTCTAGGCATCAGCAGTAATAGATTTCTCTCCTGCTGTTTCTGCCTGTGTATCTGTTCTAGTTTATGCTATTCCTTGATCCACTGTCCTCCACAGTCGTATTTGTGGTTATGTGCGTGGTATAGCTCTCTTGTAGCGCTTTCCCCAGTCTTGTGATTTCCTCAGGGATCCCTTGAACACAGAATAAATCACCTTCCCTTCTGCTGTCGAGATGGGCCCTAAGGGTGGCGATAGACCACTATACAGGGTTTTGGTAGCTTATGATAAAAAACCGAAGAAACAAGCACAGGTTAATGAGAATGGATTAATTGCATATTAAAATTGCTCCTAAATACGAGGAAGATTCAATGGAGGATGTATTTTACAGTTGAAAGTCAATGATGGTGAAGGATAAGGATGCAGTCCCTTCCTACTTTCACCACGAATGTGAATTTACAAAAAAGGAAATTATAGAAGGAGACGAATATTTTCAAGAGTAGCGTACATAAGGAACTTTTAAAATGACTGCAGGCATAACTCCGCATAACCAGGAGACTGGTCCGAGGCAATGGGGTTACTTGTCTAAGGCTCCCCTGGTTAGTGGTTGGATCGTCTTCTTTCGGGTGTTAGCATGTGCTCGATGTCATTCTAGGTCACAGCGGCAGCTACAAGCAAGGTCAGGGGCCTCCTCTTGAAGTTTAAACAGAGGGGGAAGAAGATAGTAAATGAACGAATAATAGGTGAACAAGATCATTTTGAATAGTGATGAGCGCGTTGGCAGTGTCAAAGGGTAGATGTGAGAGCAAGGTGGAGAGAAGACACTGGTGCCGAGGCCTCCGTGGTGGCAGCAACCGGTCCTAAAAACGTGGTGTAAGCCTGGTTACCTGGAGCACCGTAGCCCTCCAAACTCCCTCTTGAGAAAATGCCTATGGCGTCTGCCCCAGTTCCATGGATCTTCTGTCATCTACATGCTTCAGGAAAGAGAAGTGAACTTATCTTAATATTCTGTAAATAAGCATCGTGTAGCAAAAACTATAATATGCCGCATACTGTCCTAGGGCCTTTCAGAACAGACACTGATGTAGCATTTATTCTCGGCCCTGCAAGAGTTTGTACCCAGTGATCAGCTTCTCAGGCACAAAGTGACCTCTTGACCTCTGACAAGTGCCTGGAGATACCTGGGGAGAAGTAAGGGAAGCAGCGACTTTGACTTACACCCACCGGGTTCTGAGCAAGATCTGTCCTCTTCTGTCAGCGTTCTTTATCTTATCAGCCACATACATTGGTGTTTTATATAATAATGCTCACAAAATAATAAAAATGTCAAATTGTATATTCACAATTCACACTATTGCCGTTACTTACTGGAAATAAATAAGACGAGCCAATGAGATGTCAAGGAGCACTGACAATATGCAAAGTATCTTTTTCTTTTTAAAAATAAAATTGAGCTGCATTTTTAGGGATTGAATGTAGAGAATCTGAACTACAACTTGAGAATTTTTCTTTAGCCTATGATCATTAAGGAGGCACTGTGAGAGGGATTCATATATATTTAGTGTTGATAATAAAAGGAAAAATACATTTTTTTGTTGAAAATATTATGTCTATTCTCAGAGCAACTTTCTCTGAGCTTCACATTACCTTCGAAGAGAGAGAAAGAGAAGCTTTCGGTTGTCAAAATTCAAGAGGGCTAGACTATGACAGGGTATTTTAAAATATAGTTTACTGGAGCTCCTGGAATTCTTTAAGACATTTCCAGAATCATTAAACCGATTATAAAATTGTTTTTAGTCCCATTGCACTAACATTCCAGAAATGGTTGGTGGGGGGTTGATTTGGGGTATGTGTGTGTGTGTGTGTGTGTATGTGTGTGTGTGTGTATGAGATGATGGTTAAAAAAAAAATCCAGAAATGTTTCATAGCCTCAAAAGCATTAAAAGTTCATGGGCCTAACCATCTCCCCCTTGGAACTGGGGTTTATATGTCATCATGACAAATGAGACCCAGAGTAGACGTGCTGTCTGCTGCTGAAGAACTTGAAAGTACAAGTTTTCATTGCTGTAAAGCAGTTTCTCAGAAGGTGTGAACGGTGGAAGGCCAGGTAGGAACGTGAACATGTTCCCTCTCTGGAGAGTAATCAGACATCAGTAATCAGTCTCTGATACCTCAGTTACGCTCCGATGGTGCGTAAATAGACATCTCCAACCCAAAGATGTTACGTTCCATGTGTGAGGCATGCTACAGAGATAGCAGAAGTTCTTCTGTGGGGAAGAAGAAAAGTGTTACCCCTTAAGCCAACTGAGAGGAGTTTCAAGGAGCCACTTAGTTTGACCCTGTGCCTGCCACACGCAACCCCAGGCTTCAATCTGTGGCTGGGGCAGCCCGGGGTTGACAGAGCAAAGGGAGAGTGCATCTCCTTGGGAGCAAACGAGATGGCAGAACAAGTGTGACTGTTTTCTGTGGATCCGAAGTGCACCTCACAGGAGACAGCCAGCCTCCAGAATACTCTGGAGGGGTGAGAGGACCCCACAGAGGCATAGAATTTTGAAGCCAGAAGCTGAGGGGGTGCTCAGTGACCAGCCAGAAAAGAGACATTGCCTGTTCAAGGGCACTGTGATTGGAGGTCCTGACTGGATGCTGTGAGGAACCCGCCAACATGCTCCACTAGAGTAATAGCCACCTGCAGACATTCCCCAGGCCCAGAGGGCAGGCCCACAAATTTACCCTGAAACTTTTCTCCCTGCCCCATTCCTGGATCTAGTCACAGAGTGGTCAGAAACAGGAACTGGTAAGGAAGAGAAAACAAGAAGAAAAGGTCCAGCCTCCCCTTCCACGTGGCAGAATGGATGGAGTGGTGGGGGAGGAGAAGTTATCACTTTAAATTGATTTGAAGTTTCATATCATACTAGAACTAACTAGACTGGTCTCAATAATGTCTGAAGGTGATCAGAGAGAACTCTTATTATCTAATTTCGTTTTAGGGTCACAAAAGAACAGATAAGGGAGATTAACAGGCTGAGAAAAATGAAATGAATTTGCTTTTTAGATGAATTAATGAATTGGTTCCATAACCAGAACAAACACTGAGATGATGTGGAAAGGTAGAATGCCAATGACCAATGGTGGTATTTGCTTAACTTGAATTTTCTCTGAGATAATGTCTATAATGTGTTTAGCACAGTGTCTGGAACAGCAAAACCTCCCAATAAATAATAGCATTGTTTTGCTAGCTGTCTTGAATTACTATTACAAGTCATCTGAGTTAAGACAGATTCAGTTTGATGCTCAACAACTTTCAACTAGCTGGTTTAGAACCCGGGACAGTTCTGGGCCTCCTAAAGGGAACTCTGGAATCATCCCTCCGCAGGCTGGGAGGTGTTAGGTCTCTATCAGCTGGAATGTCCCTGGGAAATGGATGTACATGATGGATTGGACCCAAGGAAGGTACCATGGCGAAGGGATTGGAATGTTGGTTTCATAGTCAGTGGTGAAACAAATTATTAGCCTCCCTGGACTTCAATTTTCTCATGACTAAAAATTCAAAAATAATGTATATTTACTGTGGGAAAATTAATAACTACTTAAATGGGCTGTCATAGTAATAGATATCATAATAGGTAGCTAATTTGTTTACTTTTTTCTTCCTCACCTAGCTGTATTCATTTTTTAATTTAATTTTTATTATTTTGAAGGGATTGTTGTATTTTAACAATGACTTGGTTTTTTTGAGATATACATTGTGATATTTTTACATTTATAAACATCATAGTAGATTTATTAATATTCCCCTCCCCCCTTTTTTCTCCCTGTGTTTACTGTTAATTCCCTTCATCTCATTTCCCCCACCCCTTCCCTGTAACTTTGGTACCCCTGATTTGCCTTTTTCTCTCTCATCTTTAAGAGTCCATAATTATTTGGAGTAGTGTTCTCCCTCTCTCTTTCTGTCTCTCTCTCTCTGGCCCCACCTCCCTGTTTTTAGTGTTGTTTAATTTATGACATTTATTTGTTTTCTCTTTACCCATCATATGAATGCTATCATATGATGTCTGTTCTTCTCCTTCTGATTTATCTCACTAAGCATAATTGTCTCCAGATCCATCCATGTTGTTGCAAATGGTAGGATCCTTCCCTTTTTGATGGCTGCATAGTATTCCATAATGTATATGTATCACATCTTTATCCACTCCTCTGTTGATGGGCATTTAGGTTGTTTCCAGCTCTTAGTTAATGTGAATTGTGCTGCAATGAACATGGGGTTGCATATATCTCTTCGGATAAGTGTTTTTGTGTCATTGGGATAAATGCCCAACAGAGGAATAACTGGATCATTTGGAATTTCCATTCTCAATTCCTTGAGGACTCTCCATACTGACTTCCAGAAGGGTTTCACCACTTTACATTCCCACCAACAGTGAATTAGAGTTCCTTTTTCTCCACATCCTCTCCAGCACTTATTATTTCCATTTTAGACGGGTAATAGCTATTCTTACTGGTGTGAGGTGCTATCTCATCGTTGTTTTGATTTGTATTTCCCTGATGACAAGAGATATAGAGCATCTTCTCATGAACCTGTTGGCCATTTGTATGTCTTCCTTGGAGAGGTGTCTATTAAGGTCATCAGCCCATCTTTGATTGGATTGCTTGTATTTTTGTTGTCCAATTTTTTGAGTTCTTTGTATATCTTAGATATTAACCCCTTACCTGAGGTGTGACAGGCAAATATCTTTCCCCATTCAGTTGGATGCCTTTTTGTTTTTATGCAAGTTTCTTTTGCTGAGTAGAAACTTTTTAGTTTTATGTAATCCCACTTGTTTGTTTTGGATTTCATCTGCCTTGCAGATGGGAGTTGGGTCACCAACAATATCTCTTAGGTCTATGTCAAATAATATTTTGCCTCCATTATCTTCTATGTGTTTGATGGTTTCTGGTCTTATGTATAGGTATGTAATCCATTTTGAGCTAATTTTTGTGTATGGTGTCAGGCAATGTTCTAGTTTCAAACTTTTGCATGTGACTGACCAGTTCTCCCAGCACCATTTACTAAAGAGGCTGTTCTTGCCGCATGGTTTGTTTTTGGCTCCTTTGTCAAAAATTAGGTGTTCATATATATGTGGATTTATTTCTGGATTTCAATTCTGTTTCATTGATCTGTCTTTGTGTTTTTATACCAGTACCATGCTGTTTTAATTATTATAGCTTTGAGGTAGAGTTTGAAGTCAGGGAGCATGATTGCTCCATTGTTGTTTTTTTTCTTGAGGACTGTTTTTGCTATCCTGGGTTGTTTATTGTTCTAGATAAATTTCATTATTTTGTATTCTGTGGCTGTGAAGAATGTCTTTGGAATTTTGAAGGGGATAGCACTGAATCTATATATTGCCTTGGGCAGTATGACTATTTTGATTATGTTGATTCTTCAGATCCACGAGCATGGAATATCTATTTCTTTGTGTCATCTTCTATTTCTTTCAGTAATGTTCTATAGTTCTCATAGTATAGGCCCTTCACCTCTTTGGTTAGGTTTATTCCAAGGCATTTCATTTGTCTGGGTGCAACTGTAAACAGTATTGTTTTCTTCAGTTCTTTTTTTGTATTTTTATTGCTGGCAAAAAAATGAAACAGATTTTTAATATTAATTTTGTAGCCTGACACTTTACTATATTTATTATCTCTAGAAGCTTTTTATTTGATTATTTGTGGTTCCCTATGTATATTATCATGTCATCTGAGAAAAGTAATAATTTCACTTCTTCTTTTCCTATATGGATTTTTTTTTATTATCCTTTTCCTTGTCTAATTGCATTGGCCAGGATCTCCAGCATTAAAATGAATAGTAATGGTCAGAGTGCACATTCTTGTCTTGTCTTTGACCTTAGGGGAAAAGTTTTCAGTTTTTCTCCATTGAGTACAATGTTGGCTGTGGGCCTGTCATATATAGCATTCTATATCTAAAAACCCTATTGAGGGTTTTTAACATAAAAGGGTGTTGAATCTTGTCAAATGCTTTTTCTGCATCTATTGAGAGGATCATGTGGTTTTTGTTCTTTTTTTTATTGATATAGTGTATCACATTTATTGATTTGTTTATATTGAACCATCCCTGCATCCCTGGAATAAATCCCTCTTGATCATGGTGTATGATTCTTTTTATATGTTGTTGAATTAGATTTTCTAGTATTTTGTTGAGAATTTTTGTGTCAGTATTCATTAAGGATATAAATCTATAGCTTTCTTTTTCAGTGCAGTCTTACCTGATTTTGAAATCAGATAACATTGGCATCATTAAAAGTGCTTGGAAGTTCTCCCTCTTCTATTTTTCGGAACAGTTTAAGGAGGATTGGAATTAATTCTTCTTTGAATGCTTTGTAGAATTTGCTGGTGAAACTGTCTGGTCCAGGGCTTTTGCTTTGGAGAAGGTTTTTGATCACTGTTTCAATTTTCTTGCTTGTGATTGACCTGTTCATGGTTTCTAGTTCTTCTCTGTTTAGGTTTGGTATATTATACTTTCCAGAACTGAGTCTATTTCTTCCAGGTTATTCTGTTTGTTGCCATATATTTGTATGTAGTATTCTCTTATAGTCCTCTGTATTTCTGTTGTATCTGTTGTGATTATTCCTTTTTTGTTTTTTATTCTATTTGTGCTTTCTCTTTTTTGTGAGTCTGGCTAATGACCTGTCTATTTTGTTTATTCTTTCAAAAAACTAAATTTTGGATTCATTGATCTTTTTTTTGAATAGTCTTTCTGATCTTTATTGCACTGATTTCTGACCAAGTCTTTATTATGTCTTTCCTTCTGTTGGACTTAGGCTTCTGTTTTTCTGCTTTTTCTAGTTCCTTTAGGTGATGGCTGAGGTTTTTTATTTGTGATTCTTCATGTTTTCTGAGATAGGATTTTATTGCCATAAATTTCCCTTTGATTACTGCTTTTGCTGCATCACATAGATTCTGATATGTTGTTTCTTCATTTTCATTTGATTCCAGATATTTTTAAATTTCTTCCTTAATTTCCTCTTTTACGCAGTGGTTGCTCAACAGTATGTTGTTTAACCTCCATTCTTTTGTGGTTTTCCTCTGTTTCACCTTTTGGTTGATCTCTAGTTTGATGCCATTGTGAGCTGAAATGATGCTGGATATGATTTCAATCTTTGAAAATTGACTGAGACTTGTTTTGTGTCCCAACATATGCTGTATCCTTGAGAATGTTCCATGTGCACTTGAGAAGACTGGTCTATAGTTTCGGGGTGAAGTACTCTATATATGTCTATTAGGTCCAGCTCTTCTATTTTGTCATTTAAAGATCTTATTTCTTTGTTGATTCTCCGTCTGGATGATCTGTCTTTTATTGAAAGAGGGGTATTAAAGTCCCCTACTATTATTGTGTTGCTGTCAATATCCTTATTTAGATCTGTTAATATTTGCTTGATAATATCTGGGTGCTTCTTTATTGGGTGAATAAATGTTAATAAGTGTTAAGTCTTTTTGTTGTATTGATCCCTTTTTTATTATATAATGTCCATCTTTATCTTTTTACATTTTCTTTGGTTGAAAGACTACCTTATCTGATGAGTATAACTATTACTGCTCTTTCGGATTCAGCATTAGCTTGGAGTATGGTTTTCCATCCATCTACTTTAAGCCATTGCTTGTCTCTAAAACCTAAGATGAGTTTCTTGTAGATGATATAGAGTTGGGTTATGGGTCATAATCTATTTAGCAACTCTGTGCCTTTTGAATGGTGAGTTCAATCCATTTACGTTTACAGTAATTATTGACATCTGAGAACTCGCTACTGCTATTTCGATTTTTGTTTTCTGGTTATGTTGATCTCTTTGTTACTTTGTTATATTTTTGTGACTTTTTCCTCTTTGGTTTAGCTAGTAGGGCCTCTTTTAACATTTCTTGCAGAGGAGGTCTTGTGGTTGCAAACTCTCTCAGCTTTTGTTTGTTGGGAAAAATCTTAATTTCTCCCTCAAATTTCAAAGAGAAATCTTAATTTCTCCCTCAAATTTCAAAGAGAGTTTTGCAGGATATAGTATTCTTTGCTGGCATTTTTGTCCTGAAGTATTTTCTGAGACATCATTCCATTCTCTTCTAGCCTGTAGAATTTCTGCTGAGACATCTGAGGTTAGTTTGATAGGAGTGCCTTTATATGATACCTGCTTTTTTTCCCTGGCTACCTTTAGAATTCTTTGTTTTGGATTTTTTATTGTTTCACAGTTACATGTGTTGGTATAGTTTTTTTAGGATTTATGTAATTGGGTTTTCTGTATCTTTTTTTTTTTTCTTTTTATTTAAGGAAAGGTTCAGGAATGAGGGCTACTAGGCAGGCAGGAAGACAGAAGAGGAAGAAGCCTTTTGTTTTTATTTAGTTATTCACATTGGTTGATGCCCCTGGACCCAGGTTGCAAACCTGGGTATTTGGGATTTATGTGGACTGTGCTCCTTCACAGGCAATTGACCCAACCACCACTCCACCCGGGTGCATCCATTTTCTTTTTTTTAATTCTTAAAATCTTTCTATGGAATCCCAATGTGTTTCAACTTTCCTGTTCCCTGCTTTCTTTCCTTTACTTATTGGGAAAGTCGTATTGTCAACTAAAATCTAATAAAGTTGAAATATAAGAGCATCTTGGATCCTGAAGATTACCTTTTAGCTGAGGAATTTGCAAGATGAAGTGGAGAAGAAATTTCAGATCCTGAAGGGATGGCGTCAGGGTTGGGAAGGCCGCATTAAGCATGGTCACTAGCTTGATACTCTACTGATGACAAAACTACGTTTTTAAAATGTGGGCAACGAACTCTTACAGCAAATGCCTGGCCACCTGCTCTGTCATCCTCTGTGCCCTACTGAACTCGGAAGCTCCGCAATAGACACACTGCATCTTTGTAACACTTGGAAAGGGACAGTATCTTTAGCTGAGGTGTCTACTCGAACCCCAAACCAGACAGACTTCAAAGCAGTCATTCATCCCAGACACACCCCCATGGAGGACAGTACTGAAGCCATTGAAGAAATGTGTGTGTGGGTGGAAAAAGGATAACTTTTCAAAGAGGTGAAAAGGAGGGGGGGGAATGATGAAAAGTCCCAAACTTTAAATGCCAAAATTGTCCTTGAAGTCTTTATCTTCCTTCCTTGCCAGTTAATACCCGTTTCTGTAGGCTCAGCACACAAGCCACTTTCCACTAATCTGCCAGGTATTCAACAGGGGGACGAGAGGTCAAAGCGTAATGCACGCCCACATCCTTTAATCTGGAGCTGGCATTTGGCAGTGTTTGTGGAGACTTGGCTTTAATTAATGGACGCCTTAGAAAGAGAGCTGATACGTTTCTCTTTCATGGATTTTATAAAGTTGAATTTTTTTCCTGAAGGAAACGTACAGTTATCTGAATCCCTGGGCCTGTGCAGGAGGCTATAATAAAGTAGACGTCTTCTCTCTTCACACAACAAACACAATGTTATTCATCCTTATGGGAAAATGTAGGTCCTAAAGGATAATCAGAGGGATAGTCAGTGATGAAACCAGGGGTAAATAAAAATACTCTAACAGAGCTGTGGTCCCTGAATGTTCCTCCTATTCTTCAGGAAACTTCCAGAGGGCTTCTTATCTTCACATTGAACTTGAAAGCATGGTTCAGTCCCGCTGAAGAAACCTCAGCCTCCCCTGACCTCCGCCTCTCTGCAGAGGTTCTGAGCCCACAACCGTCAGTCAGGCCTCGTCCGTAAAGTAAATGGAGCCTCACGCTAGTAGCAGAAGTTAAAGCAGGAGGCTGAGCTGTGCTCGCCCCAGGGTTCAGGGATGCTTGAACTTGTCTAGGGGACTAATGGACAGCCTGCCAGGGTCTGCTTCTTGGTTTGACTGTTCTGTACAAAGTAATCTCCTCAGGGGAAGCACAGAGGGGATCCATAATTGTCCCAAGGGTGATAGCCTGAGTCCAAGGGAGAGAGGCTGAAGAAGATGGAGCAAAAACTAAAGGACACTTGGGGATGAGGCACCGACAGTCCAGCCCTCCAGAGTGGGTATTGATGGAATGGAGCTCCCTAGCTACACACAGCCTCTGCCTTGGTGGGACTTGTCTGGGAACCACCTGTGGTCTTGTCATAGGTTAGCGCCTGACCAGGTAGGAACGGCAGGGCCAGCCCCCGGTGTGCACCCACAGTGTCTTGTCTCTAGTTGGCATTAGCAAAAGTGAATAATAATGTTACTGTTGGAGGTAATGCTTTGGGGGTAGCTCAGAGCACGAGTGGGCAGCAGTCATAACTGTGAATAATGAGAACTGAAAACGGTGCCTACTGAAAAAAGTGCAGCAAGGAGTTTAGACAGGGCCCTTTGAGAATTCTCAGAATCAAGCTGTATTTTGAGAAGAATGCTAGAGTTCCCCGACATCCAGTGGAGCTAAATCAGAGAAATACCCTCTCATGATATTATTTGAAGACTCTTGCTACTCTAGTTGACATTTTGTGGGAAATCAAGCTTATGTATGTTGGATCGGTGGGTCCGTATTTTGATTGCTGATGGCAGGCAACAGGGAGGGGACAGTGAGAATGCTCACTGAGAATGGTGGGAGGTCAGGAACTTGATGCGCCCTGGAGCGAGAGATCAAGGGCGCTGACTTTGCTGGGCTCTGAGGAGACTGGACGACAATAGAAGCAGCAGCACCGCCTGTCTATGCATCCCGGCTTAGTTCTCTGGCCCTAGTGAAGAGCAGGGCTGGAGCCTCCTTTCCCCAAGGAGCCTGCTCTAATTAAGCCATGATAGTAAGTGGTGTTTGGCAGGACGATTCAGTTCTGGGTAAGTGTGGTGGATGACTGGACACCACTGGAGCAGCCACCTCAGCTTCATGCGTGCTCATAGGACAGTGACTGAGTTTGTGTGGAGGGTAGACAGCCGTGCGCTAGAAAGATGAGAGCTAGGAGCAACCTTAGCTGAATAAGACACGGATGCCGCTGTCTTCCAAATGGGGAGAAACTCCCATCGGGTTAGCACTGGCAGATGTGTTGTGGTCTCATCAGCAGGTCAGGACTATGTCGCAATAACCACCACTGAGCTGAAGAGCTCTGACTATTTGATCACAACAGTCTGAATGTGTATGTCCCCACCAAATTCACCTGTTGAAATCCTATCCCCCAAATGACAGTATGTAGAGGTGAGACCTTTGGGAGGTACTTAGGTCATGAGGGGAGGATATTCATGAATGGGATTAAGTGCTCTTACCAAAGAGGCCCGGAGAGCCTTCTTGTCCCTCCCACCAGTACACATACAGAGAAAAGACAGTGTTGTATGAATCCAGAAACAGGTCCTGACCAGATCTGCAGAGGCCCTAATCTTGAACTTGCAGCCTCCAGTAGTGTGAGAAATAACTGTTGCTTAGCAACACAGTCTTCGCTAATTTTGTTATGGAAGCCCAAAAGGACTAAGACGCTGATCAAGAAGTTCTTCCATGTTCTCTCTCAGAAGCATGGATCATGAAAACCTGCCAACTGCACCAAGCAAACACCTCTGAGCCTTGGGACTTCTTTTGGAAGGATGTCCAGGGAGGAAAGAAATATTTCCCTCTTCAGGGTGGCTGAGGGATCAAAGTAACTTAATTTGAATATTGAAAAGAATAGCACCTTCTTTTGCTTTCCAAGCTGGTAAAGTAAGACAGTACAATTCCATATTACACTGTGCATATTATTGGGAAGCTAATGAAGATGTATTTCCATTCATCAGCTGATTGTCTTGTGTTAATACCATGTCCTCAAGAGAACTTTAAAAACTTGAGGAGCCAGTAGTCCCTGCTGGGAACTGTGCTCATGTGAAGATATGGAAGAGCCTATAAACAAAGGACAGACAAGTGAAAAAACAAGCCTGAAGCTTGTCTTCATGAATTAATTACAAAATGCCCAAAGTAGAAGATAGGACCTGTTTTAAAAAATAAAAATGTCCTGTGGTTTAAATCATTGAGCTGTCCCCATACTCCAAGCCTTTAGCAATGATTTCTGAACTTGGTCTTTCTTTCCTCAGACCTTGTGAAATAATGCATCACTTCTGGGAGATGACTGGTGGATAAAATAAGCGATGAAAGAACAAATAAGAAAATGAAACGGCTCGGAAAAATGGAACAAGACACCTTCAAGTCTCATGAGATTGGCTGTAAAAGAGTCTTCCCTCTTGAATAGTTAGAGCGTATAGCTACTTAAATTCTTTTACACATCCAGGACCAAGATTTTAAAATGTGCAATGGTCTCGTCAAGTGTTTCCATGCTAATACATATCCATAATTAAATGGCTATATTTTAAGAACACTGTTCTCTGAAACATATAGTCAAAACTTCCTAAGATCAATATAGGTTTGATCAGGAAATAAGATCATGCTCAGCAAATGTAAGAATGAGTAAAGGGTGCCTGAAAGACTGTAAGGGAAACCATCTCCGTCTACAGGTAATAATCATCTCACTAGAAACTTTGTTTATTGTGAGAATCAATGTGTCTTTAATTATTATTGCTCTTTGATGAACGAAATGGGGAACTGTAGTATCCCAGAGTCTCACTTCACCTTCTTATTCAATGGCAATTAAACTTTGATTGGAGCCTGCTTTAGTTCAACTATCTGGAAAGTGTGCAATGGGAAATTGTGTTGTAGGTTATGACACAGACTCTCAGGAATCACACCTGCAGGGGAGTGAGAGAAGCAGAACTGAGTACTGGAGGAAGATGAGCTGATAGGGTTGCAACCAAGGACTGAGCCTATCCCCAGGAGCTCTGGTGCTGTCATGACCCCTCTGTGTAGACTGAATTAAAATAAGGAAGACAGGTCTTTGCATTTTGATGTGAACTGTCCCTCAGGGAAGGGCATAACTTGGGTCCAGCAGCTCCCTTTGGCTGAAGGCCATACCTGGAAAAGGATACAGCTCTGATCTAGCCAAGATTATCTCACAGGAGAGTGAATTCCTTGGTTCTGACTGGGATAGAGAGAGTTGGAGGAAGGATCCCTGTGATACACTGCACATCTACTGCCAAACCCGTAATGAAAGAGGTCCCTTAATTAAGGTGAAATTTTCCCATTATTAATATTGTGTAAAGCATTACCCCCTCAAACTCAGTGGTTTAAAATAACAATAACAATGACTGCTCTTGGGGCTTAGAAATCCACAGTGTTTTGGCTGGGAGATTTGCTTGAGGTGCCTATCTTGAGTGCATGTGATGGGGTGGTGACGGCCAGGCACCACTATCTCCAGCTTGGAGTCCCCCACAGGTCTCTTAGGAGACCTCCACGGTCACACAAAGCATGATTGGCTGGCACTTCTGCTTACATGGCGATTGCGGATCAGGAATTCCACAAACCACAGTCCCCAGAAGACTGGAGGACACGCACGCCTTTTTCTAGCTGCGCCTCAGCAGTCATGCGGCCTCATGTCATCGCATTCTATTTGTCGGGGGCCCCTTTCTGTTTCGAGTAGGAAAGAGATTCCATCTTGAAGGGGAGTGACAAGGTCTGGGAGAACATATAGGATGGGATTGTTTTTTGACAATACAAAAGCTTTAAAGCTTATGTTTTCTGTTGGTAATAAATCCAATGAAAACGAGTTTTTATATAATGGGGTATGTAAGTGTGTGTGTGTAGATAGATGTATGTATATGTACATACACACATAAAACCTCCAAAGTATTTGAGTTATACCCTTATTTTAAAACATATTAAATATATATACTAATTATATATATTATACAAATATATATATTCTATCCATTGTAAGGAACTAGTTATAGATAGATATCAAATCCAGTATGATGACCTTCTGTCAAGTACTACATAGGAGAACACAGGCGACATGACCCAAACAAAGCTACCCCTGTGTCACAAAAGCCAGTTGACTGAATTCTAATTAGTGTTTCTGTATTAGCAGGCCCTATTTTTACATACCACAATGCAAAGCGCTCAGCAGTCAGTCCTGTTTTCTGTGGCAAGATTAGTAAATCACAAGATCAGTTTCTATGTTGTCCACACTCAGCCTCACTGCTGGAGAGCACAGAAAAACTACTGGCTCCTCTATTCTTACTTGACTGAAGACATGTGGCCACCATTGTGGGAAATCAGAACCTCAAGTTCAGTTTCAAAACTGACACAAACTTTGACATCAGGCATATGATGTCAGCTCTGACTGGGACAGATCACTGGATGCCTTTGGTCAGTGCTACTAGCTTGTCTCCCTCAAGTTTACTTGATGTTTCTCAGGAGGAAAACCCAAATACCACTGTGTGATAAAATGTGGGAAACAAAAACCAGTCGTTATGCTTCAGACTTCTGTTCTTCGGTGGTGAAATTCCAGATACTTCTAGAATGCCTGTCATTTCATCTCATTTCTTTGAGTGTTGCTCTAAGTGACTGGGATTACCAACCCTGTCGGACAAAACTATTGAGAAAAGCCTGTGATTGATACATGTTTGATTTTTAGATTAGGAAGCCATCAAATATTCTTTTTTAAAAAAACTTCTGCATTGTTTTATAACACCTATTGGTCCAGATAGGAAAGGCTTTTTATGGACAATATGCTGCCATCAAGAGTCCAAATGTACAATTTAGATACGAAATGAGGCTCCAAATTCTTTTATGATACAGAGGACTTGTTAACTGCATTTGGCAGTTTAATCAATGTTTTCACAGCTTAAAGTAAAAAGCATTTGATAGAAAACTGCTGCTGCAGAATGACATTGTATTTTAGAGCTTTCCCTGAACTGAACATCTTTAAAAATAACTTTTAAAAGGCATGATTAAAACCTCAAAGATGTAAAGTTTATCTTAAAGCAGTCAACTGATGGATATCTGTATATTCTAGACAATGTCCCCAATTGGGAGCTATTCAAAGCAAAGAATTTATATTGTTGGACAAATATTGATGTATTTCTCTTTTTCAAGAGATGCTTTTCAATTCTTTATCTCTTGGAGGCTTGAATAACCAGCTGGAAGAGAGGCTTGCATATTTATTTGAAGACCTTCAGAACTATTCTCAGTTCAGTCTCCATTTGGGCCCAAGTCAGGGGCTCTCTGACAAGAGTTGGTGCATTATTGTTTGTTAAAATGTTTAAAAACACAATGAAGGGAAGGGCTTGAAGGCCTTTAAAAATCATTACCTATTATCAGTGATTTAAAAAAGACGTTTGGAGGCTCCCTGGAGTTCCTTTAAAGGCTGCTGAGGGGAGGCGGGGAATTGAAAAGAACAAAATGGTGGGACAGAAAGAGGAACAGGAATGAGAGTGTTCGCTGCCAGTGATGCCCACGATCTCTGGGTGACATTTAGAACCTCACACCTAACTGGTCTCTGCAAATTTTAACTCCTCAGCATCACCTAGACCCTCTAGCATATCTCTCTGCTCATCACTCGTCTGGTGTGGCGCTGGTCACTTCTTCCTTTGACTGTTTCCTTGCCCGGGTGTTCTTCCCGGTTTCCCATAGGAACGCCACGTAGGATAAACACACTGCTTTACAGCATCCAGAAATGTGCTTTCTCTTCACCTTCAAGGAAAGGGAGTTTGCCCACCGGCCTGATGAGTGGAGGCTGGGGCTGCCCTCTGTTGCCACTGCCAACTCTTTTCTCGAGTGCCATGCCCTGCTCGGTGTGTCTGCCCCTTCTTTTTATTTTTATTCCCTCATCATGGTCTTGTCATTTCTTGATGCTCACTCAGACATTGCAAGCGGTGTCCCCGTCATCTTTCTGCCCGTGTCTTGCCACTGACCAACACAGATCTGAGCTAATAAGGTCCCTCTCTTGGTTCTCTGACTTTCCAGTTTCAATGATTCTTCACCTCTACTCCTGATCAGTCACTGATCCTCATGGCCAATATTCTGGATTTTAAATGACTCAGAAGTCTAAGGTCCTTTTTTAGAATCACAGCCTCCCATACTCCTAGCTCTTTTCCTCATTCCAATATTTCATCATTGAGCTGTTCTGTACTTTGTACCCACCACTGCCATCTGGGTTATTAACTCCCTCCTACTGTTCTTCCCTCTTTATAGAGCCCGGTACCATGTGGACTATCAGAGTCACTCTCTCACAAATGCTTTCCTCTTTTTTGTATGCACCACGTTCAAGTCAAGGTCATTGTAGCTCCATTTTCTCTGCTTCAATTCCCTTGCTCTGAGGGCTGCAGGAGCAAATGAGCGAAACATACAAAAGCAAGACCCTCGTCTGTATTCTCCATATTGCTCAATATGCTTGTTACTTGTTCCTGGCCCGATTTCTCTCCCATCTTCTCAATGATAATCTCAGCTCCTGCCTCATGCTCCCATCTAGACCCCAACATAATCCTTTCTAGAAGATCTTGCCTCTCGTTTTAGTGAGAAGAGGAGGCAGTCAGTTAAAATCTATCTCCATTTCCAGTTCTCCCTTCTATACACTTGGTACTAGCCATAGACACTCTCCTACCTTTTAGAAGATGGTGGGACCTTTCTCATGGTTCAAGCTCCCTTCCCAGAATTCTTAATCCCATCCTTGCTTGTCTTATCCAGTCAGAACTGGTTTCCTCAATCTCATTACTTCAATTGGTTATTTTGCCTTATCTTGGAAATGTACTCAGATCTCTGCCATCACTAAAAACAAAACAAAACAAAAAACCTCCATTATCCTTACCTCCCCATCTTCCCTTCTGAGCCATATCTGTTGCATGAATAGTCTCTATTTTTTTTCATTTCCTTCTTAGGCTAATTTAACCTTTGGTGGTCTGGTTTCTAATTCTGCCATTTTTCTAAAACTGCATTGGCAGATTTCCTATTGCCGAATGTCATGAAATTAGGACTGTATTTCCTCTGGCTGCACTTGACACGGTTGACTTTCTTCTCCTTGAAATTTTTTCCTGATATTTCTTTTATTTTTCTGACCACTCTTTTTTAGTCTTCTTCATACACTCCACTTCCTCCATTTATTCTTTGATTCTTAGCTTTTTGGATTTCTCATAACACATGTAATGTTTATGGTAGACTTTTAAGTCTATGTACCTGTATCTCTAGACTCAAGCTCTTCCATAAGGGTCAGACCTCTACAGGTGAAGTTTGCTGGACATCTCTGCCAGTGTGCCACAGAGCAACTCCAATTCAACATGTCCAACACAAATTATCCCTGACGGCCCACATCATGTCCTGAACTAGCTCTAGCTCCAGGGTTCCTTGTCTCAATAAATTACATTTTCATTTACTTAGTTGAAATCCCACAGTAGCTGGAATCATCATAAATTATTTTCTCTTTCTCTGCCTCCATCTAATTACCCAGTCCTATACATTCGATCTCTAGGACATTCTCAATCCTGTCCTCACTGCCACTGCTACAGTTCAGATCCTCAGCATCTCTCACACAGGTTAGTACAACAGCCTCTAGTTAGGTTTCCTGCATCTACTCTTATTTTGCAGTTAACTACTCATGGCAACCAGAGTACTCATCTGAGGTAACACCTGAACCTTTCCCTGTCTCCCCTAAACCCTTCAGTAATTCTTCATCTTATAGCTGACTGGACTCATTAGCTCCATGAGTCTATAGTATTCTTCGAATGTGGCTAATTGAATTGAGATGTGGTGCAAGGGTACGACACATCAAATTTTGAAAATTTCCTTTGGATGTATACTGTCTCAATTTTATATTGATTATATATTGAAATTATAGTATTTGGAGATATAGTGGGTTAATAAATGTAGTATTAAGATTAAGTTGGTTTTTCTTTAAATAGGACTACTCAGATATTTGAATTAAACTGTAATGCCTGCCTCCCACTGTCTTTCTGACATCAATGCTGATGCAGAGTCTGAACCGTGGAGGCTGTGCCCTGAGCTACCACTGTGTTGCAGGAGTAATGTCCCCGGTGATTCCCAGACCTGGGGAGAGAGAAATGTTCCTATAATGACACAGCAAGTTGCAATGAATAGGGAAATGATTTAATAATTCTTTACTGTGTCCATCTGTGGCTGTGTGTTGAGTGTGTGGATTTACGTTTCTTTAAGAGATCACTATTAGACAGGTTGTCATGGCACTTGGAGTGTTTTATTTTTAATATTGAAGGAAAAAAGTCCTTAAGGACTTGAGTTGGAAGACTGGGGACATAAGCTTGCAGTGCAGAGAGCCCAGATTTCTTCTTACCTTCTCTGGTGGGGTAGCACCTCTTCCTAGTTAGCAATGATGGAGGGCAAGGGTTCTTCCTTTTCTTTAGGGTACGGTGCCTAAGAGATTCTGGGGCAATGACCTTGAATAGTTTCTCAAAGGAAAACGGCAAGTGGTTCTATTCTGTGTTTAAACCTCTGTCCTTTGTTCTCCTCAAACTCGCTAAGATTTGTCACTTTTGTCATTTTCCTTTACAGAAAGTGACAGTTCTCTAGAGATTTTTCACTCCACATTATCTCTTGACCTTTCTCTGAGAGGTTGTTTCTCATTTCACTGCTGCACAGTCCTTTTTTATTTGCAAGTTTTTTGGGTGAATGCTTTCTTGTGTGAACTTTCTGCACCCCAGGCTGTATTTCATACTAGGGCCAATTCTCACTTGTAAAAGAGAAACTTACAGTCAGGATAAGATGAAATAATAACCTCCTAAGTTTTCCTGCAAGCTCTTAAATTCTACAATTTGGACTTTCATATTTTAAATCATATGCAAATTTGTCTTTTCAGGATTTCTCTCTGTTTTGTGAGGACTTTAATTCAACCTGAAGAAAGAAATAACTCTTTCATGGGGATTTTCTTGCAGTAACAACAAATTTCATATCTCTCTCTATGTATCTACATATGTAGTGAAAAACATAATTTGCAGTAATAGCAAATCATATATATATATAATTTTATCTTTTTTTGTTTTAATTGCTATATGTATTTTAGGATATTGAAATCATCCTTCAGTCTGTGTGTATTTCTTTCTGGTTTCTCATGATCCCCTCCAGTTTCATCCAGGGGGTTGCAATGGGGACTATTTCATCTTTTTTTTTTTTTTTTTTCAGCTACATGGAATTTCATTGAGTATATTATGCAACTTCCTTTTCCATGTCTTGGCTATTGTGTGAATGTACTGCTATGAACATAGGTGTACAGATTTTTTTTCAGCTTTAGAAATTCTGTATTCTCAAGGTATATGCCTAAGGAGTGAGGTTGCTGAATCAACTCGTAGCTCCATCTTTATCTTTTTCTGGAGGAATCTCCAAATTGTTTTCCAAAGAAATTACACTAATTTACATTCCCACCACATTTGTTGTTTCTAGTCACAAATCCTAGAGAAGTTGACATTCCCCTTCCTCTTTAAATTTTTTTTTATGAAATGAACGTCCAACATTAACATATGGTCAAAATCATGTGACATGTATATTTTACCCTTCCTGGTTTGAAGCACCACTGATATAAACAGATCAGATACTAAGACCAAACATTCATTAATTTAGTGATACATTCTAAATAAGAAGAAATCAAAATTGGAGAATGCATTTTATATCTGTCAGCATAGATTTGTTCTTGAAATTTTAATGATGGAAGAAATATGTTTACCAAGTTTTGATTTAAAATAGCCTCATTATCATCTTTGTGAAGATACGGTTGATTCAGACTTCAACTGAATCACAGGATTCGATCCAAATAAGGAACATATCTATATGTATATATATATATATATATATGTGTATATAAACACACACAACAGACTACTACTCTGCCATTAAAAATGATGAAATATTGCCATTTACAACATGAGTGGATCTAGAGGGAATTTTATTTAGTGAGATGAACCAAAAGGAGAAAAACAAATATTATATTTCACTCATGTGGTATATAGAAAAACCAATTAAGTGAACCAAATCAAACAAAAACAGACATTTTCCCTAACAGAATTAAGTCAGTGGTTACTAGATGGTAAGGGGGAGTGGTGTTTGGCAAATCAGAGAAAAGGGGGGCAATTACATAGTAAAAGACAGAATTGAACTATTGCTGATGTACTTAATGTATTATGAATAGATGTTGATGTTTGATGATATACAACTTAAGTCTATGCATGCTGATACAAGGTTTCTTAAATAAAAAATAGTAAAATGTAGATCCAACATAGAAAAAAACCTAGTAATACAACAGATAGAAGAAACAAAAGCTAAACGACTCTCTTCTATTTGTTTTCTTATTGTAGAAACTTCTACACAAACCAAGGCAAGTAAAGATGAGTCTGAGAAATTCTAGAAAATAAGGAAGCATTTATGGAAGTTTGATTTAGTTATAAAACTTAGGACATTACATATGTTCTAGCAAGGGTAACACCTGTATTTATCCAGTTTATTTGTTCATACCTCTCTAAAACTGTGCTTTTTCTTTTGTGTTACATTAAACACATTTTCTATCATGGAGTTTTTCAGATTATTTGGGTAAGGAAATTTGCAAGCCTCCATTTTCTTTTGTTGGATGAGTCACACCCAGTAAACATTATGAAGGAAAAGTGTTCAGGATGAGACCTGTTTTTCGTGGGGATAATTGCGGGCAATTCACTCACCCCAAAGTGAAATGAATACGAGGGTTCCCCCTATTTATTTTCTTCTTTTATTTATTAGGGCCTTGCTGACTGAATTGATTTCCTAGCACTACTGTAATCAATTACCACAAACCTGGGGCCAAAACAACACAGTTTATTTTCTTACTCTTCATTTGATTAAAAATCAGTCTCATGGAGTTACACTCAAAGTGATAGCCATGTGCTTGCTTATGGAGTCTCTCAAGGGAGAGTCCCTTTCCTTCCCTCTTCAACTTCTAAGAGCTGCCTTGATGTGTGGCCCCTGCCTCAAATTTTACAGCCAGCAATGTCACATCTTCTCTCCTCTTGACTACTGTTCTGCTTCTTACATCTTTACTTTCTCATTTTGACTTCTCCTGCAAGCCTCTTCTAAGGCCCCTTGTGATTCTCTGGACCCACCCAAATAAACAGAATTATCTTCCCATTTGGAGATCCTTACCTTAATTTCAAAGACAAATTTGCTATGTCAGGTTACATAGCAAACAGGTTCTGGATAAGGATGTGGACATCTTTGAAGGGCTATTTTTCTGTATTCTCTAGTAAAACAAACAAACAAAAAAAACCAACACTATAACCCTCAGAACTTTTTCTAGTGGGATTTCTTCTGAACACCAGAATGCCTTAAAGTCAGCAGGTCCTATTCTTAGCATAGTGCAAAAAGCATAGGAAAGCATAGTGCAAAAATTTAAGCTGCAACCAGTGTTATACTTCTAATATTTACACCAGCTAGTCTCAGTGGGGTCTCTCTGGTGACGGTTTATTTATGGAGTTTGAGCTTAGGAATGTAGCTTTTAAACTTATACTACTATTTGCAAGAGAAAATGAGTGCAGGAATATCTAGATGCTGTGAAATAAATTTTAGGAGTGCTTTACTTTTTTGGACTTCTTCCCAGTAAAAGCCACATTTTCCATTTATAGTCTGTGCCATTTTGAAAATGACTTGTCAAGGTTTCTAGAGGTTGGTCAATGAGTTTCAAATATTCTTGCTGATGGACTAGATTAATTTTTACACCAATTGCTTTTTCCCAAAAGCAATACATCAAGATACAGATACTTCTGTCGATGGTTCAATTCTGATTCAGGTACCACATTCTATGCTGATTTCCTATTTTAAAAGTAGGGGCATTCAATAAAAGGGTTCCTTGGAGTGAGATAGGACCCAATAAGTGATAAACAGACCTTATTAAAGACTGGTTAGCAGAGGGCAAAATGGGATGGATAGTTTCAAGTAAGAGCACTATATTCCAGGTGGACACAGGTGATGACCTCTATACACAGGTGGTTTCTAAAGTCTGCGGATCATGTCAGTGGGTCTCCAGAAATACCCCAGCCATCACTACTTAAGACTAAACCATGGGTAAATCTATGTGGACCATTTTCCAGGTTTTTCATTCAGTCCCAGAAAGATCCCCCCAAGCTGGAATCTCATTCTCCTGGTGTGGACTTCTACAAGATATCTGAGTGGCTTTCCCTCCTGTGGAATCATAGCCTAGGCCACCACGGAAGCTTCCAGACTGGGGTAAGCACCAGGGCTGCATCCATCAAATGTCCCTCTTTGATATCACCCTTAAGATGCCAAAGGTATCACTCCCTCCAGAGGGCTCATCACAGTTTCTGTCATAATGAAATAACTCTGGAAAGGCCTTCTTTAGGATTTATAAATCCCAATAAATGGATTTACATTTAATGTTAGTAAAAAAAAAAATTCAAATTAGAATCAACACACCAAGTCTTGTCATCAAATCCTAGTTTAAAAGTTTATTTAAAGTAAATAAGAAAATTTTTTTAATCCCTCAGCTTCTAAAACAAGTTAGGGATTCAATTTTCAAGAAGTCAGAAGCATTTTTTTTGCAGTAAAGTGTTTTTTTTTCCTTGAGAAACCTATTTTTAATATCTACAAATTAGTTCATAGGGCTAGCAGTGTTTCTTCTCAGTTAACCTAAAAATTAGATTTTATTTGTTATCATAGTTATCTGCTGATTGTTTATGAGTGCAAATATTAAATCCATTGACTTCAAAATTTTTTTACTGTGATCCACAGTAAGTAGTACATTTTATAGTGCAGTCCAACACACATACTATAGAAACAAATCTCTCTTTTTATATACTTATATTTGAATATATACATACATATACACATACATATATATATATATATATATATATATATATATATATATATATATATATATATGGAAAGGTGCAGGCAGGAATGAAGGTGAGCAAAGACAAGCAGACAGGCAGGAAGGGAGAAGTAGAAGAAACTATTTATTTTGCTTAGTTGTTCATCTCATATGTTCTCCTAGGCCCAGGTCTTTGGCATGCATGTGGTTTGTGCTGGCCAGAGGCAGTGGACCTAACTGCTAAACCACTTAGGCGTACCACAAATCTACATACTTTGAAACAAAAGTTTTATGAAAAATAATTTGCCTTTTTGTAACTGAACTCTTGATATTTTCTATTTTATTCTGTTTCATTAAGAAACTGCTTATTATGACTCACTAAATCGATTTCGTGACCAGCAGTCTAAAAAACACTGTGCTATTAAATAATACAAAAAGGCCATTTTATTTTAAGTTGGAAAGAGAAAACATGACCACAGGCAATTCAAATTAATTGCCTGAACATATTCTATTATAAAAAGATTAAAAATAAAATCCTTGAATTATGAAGATTATTGTCAAGGTTTTGTTAAACTCATTTTTGTAAGATTTATAATGACTTCTGGAATAATGATATTTAGTAACCTAGACTATCAAGAAAAATAACATTTTTTTTTTTTTACAAAGTTGGCAATGGTGGTTCAGCCTGCACTGGAGTCTCTTTCACTGCTTGTAGACACCTATATCATCTCCAGTTGGCTGAAGCTTTAAGATGTCCTAAAGGTACTCAAGTGGGTCTAGGAGAAGATATGACTGGGGCGGGTAAGGTTTTGATTGCTAGAGTGGAGTTTACATTGATGAGCAGATTGGTCATCTAGAAAAGAACCAACTGACCACCTTTAGAAGTCAAAAGACCAGAAAAGGTTAAAATACTTCTCTACTCCAAAATTCAAACTTAAAACAAGACAACTATCAAATTAAAACAAGACAACTATCAAATAGGCCTAACAAATCTGTTGAATTTTAATTTTTCCATTGGTTATCACTTTGCTGCTATGAACATATATAATAGTTTCAAGCACTTTCAGGTCCCTTGGTCTCTGGGCACCGAGCCAGGCACAGCCTACTCACCCTTCATCTGCCAGTAGCCTGGCCCGTCTGCTTCTGGGAAGAAGTGAGGGTGTGATCTGGGTGGTGGATGGTACCCAGGGACATTCCTTAACCATGTCAATGGCATGCCTGCTGGAGAACATATTTTTCTCACCTTGCTCCTCCAATGCATTTTTACTGAATGTAAATAACTTCAATTCATCTTCACTTTTATGTAGCCTTAGTTGCTGTTTCTAAATGCATTTCGCATCAGCTGAAGAGCTTGCTAAATGGGTGACCTTGATATCCTTGTATAGGAGAAAATACAAAATGAGACCTGAATTACCATTTTAAATGGAAGAGGTAGAGTTATAAGAAAAATAGCTCCTCAGAGGCCCTTGAAGCAAGAGTCTATTAGTCACAGAAAACTTGAGGCGCCACATCTCTTTGTACAGTTTGGCTGAATTTCTTGACTGAGTATTAGATTCTAGGCTTTAAAAAGAAAATCCCTACATGCAAAGAGGAGTGAGCGAGAGATGGGAAATGACATTTGCTGAATGTCAGGGCATCAGATCCAGATGTATTTAATTGACTCAATGTTACCATTCCTTCTATTATCACACAGTCCTTGAGCACTTCCCATGTGCCATGTTCACTCACACACACACACTTCACACAGTCATTTATGTATCTTCCAGTAAGCACTAGGGAAAACAACAATGTATCAAAGCAAGAGGTCAAAGGAGGATGGTAGGCAAGGTCCTTCAGTTATAGTGAACAGAATCTTAAGATAAGTGAGGGGCAAGAACCCTGGAAGCTCTTTCCAAGCCCTGAGGTCGGCACCGGTTGGCAGGTCTGAGGCACAGAGGAAGGGTCATGTGTCTGGAGCCATGTGAGTGAACGATAAAGGATGAGGTCATAGAGATAGTAAACAGAGAAAGGGTGGAAGTTGGGCATATATTTCATAGGACACACGTATACTAAAATATTGCCATTTTTCTGAAATTCAGATCGTAGCTGGGAATCCTGTGTTTTTTTTCTTGCTGTCTGTGGCAATCCTTTTTCTCCCTCCCTCTCTTCTGTGTGGCTGTGGTAGTCATTTGACATAATTAGATTCATTTGTTTTAGTTTGATTTCAGTTTCAAATTTATTGTCCTATATTTATTGATTTAATTTTATTTTTAAATATATAGGATTCTAAGAAGCTTACAAAGCCCTGAGCCATACAAACTTAAATACTCAGAGAACTGTTACCTCCTCCTCTTTGCCTTTTATCACCACCAACTTCATAATTCTCAGGGTTTTCTTGGGTTTTGTTGTTGTTGTTGTTGTTGTTGTTGTTGTTTGTTTTGTAATGCTAAGGAAACAGACATGTATTTTCTTATTTTTGTTATGCAAACTTTGGCATGCTAAACATGGTCTTTTGTACTTTGATTTTTTAAAAAATATTTATAGACAGGAATGAAGGCAAGTAGGTAGACAGGCAGGAAAAGAGAGGAGGAAGAAACATCTTTATTTTATTTTTATTTAGCTGTTCATACTGGTTGCTTCTCCCTGGATCTGGGACTCGAATCCAGGGGTATGTGGTTTTCTCCTTTGGAGGCAATTAACCCACTGCTCCACCAGGGTGCACCTGTGCTTGGCTTTTTCCCCCTTTAATAATGTCTTCTGGAAATCACTTTGTATCCATCACAGAGACTTTAATTTTTACAGCTTTTTAGTATTTCAACATGTAGTACCATATTCAACTAATCTTATACCATTTTTCAACAATTTCCTGTGCTTTCCTACTCAGGAAGTATCCACTGTTTTATACTTAGAAATAATGCTGAAATGAATAACTATGTGCATGTGTATTCTTTCTGTTGTTAATAAACATGTATCTTCAGGATAAATTCCTAGAGGTAAGAATGCTGTATCAAGAGAGTAATTCCATATGTAATTTTATTAGTTAATCCAAATTGCCCTCCAAAGATATAGTGATATCACTTTACAATCCCAGGAGCAATGTATGAGAATTCCTATTGCTAAGTTTTAAAATATTTGCCAATCTGATGAGTGAGAAATTGTATCTCAACGTAGTTTAACTTACACTCCTATTGTGGCGTGAACATTTTTTTCATATGTTTAAGAGACATTTTTGGATCTTTTTGTGAGTCATCTGTTTATATATCTCATCTATTTTTCTGTAGGATGTTTCTCAATTAAAAAATCATTATATATTAGGGATATTAGCCTTTTATCTGAGATAAATGTTGCAAATATTGTCTTGCAGTTTCTCATCTTAATTTTGTTTATAGTTTTTTTACAAGCAAAAAGATTCCTTTTAAATAGTTATATGTTTTTCGTTTCTTTTTTTATTGCTCAAGATTTCCCCCAGATTGATGTTAAAGAGGAAGTCATTCATTTTCTTCTAATATTTTATTGTTTCATTTCTTTTAAAGAAGAAGGAAGCATTTTGAGGGAGGGAGGGGAGGAAGGATAAAAGGAAGGAAGAAGGAAAGGAAGGGAGGAGAACCCAGTTTTTATTTGTTTATTAATCTTTTTCGTTGTTCCCCTAACCCCAGGTCATGAGCCCGGGTCCTGGATTTTACATAGTTTCCATCACAGCTGCTGCCTTAGCACCTGAGTCACCAAGATGTACCCAATTTTTCACTTTTTACATTTAGATCTTGAGTCCATTTGGAGTTTGTGCTCATGTATAAGTAAGGAATTGATTTAATTTTATCTTTTACCATATGGCTAGCTAAGTGTCCTAACACCATTCAAAACAAAACAAAACAAAACTCTCTCTGTCCCAGTGATTTGAGATAACACCAAATACTAGATTTTTATGTAAAGTAAATTATTTTCAGTACCATTAATCTGTCTCTTAATTCATGAGCCCAGACATATTTTGAAGATAGCTGACTGGTCTGATGATGAGTCTGATGTTGGGCTTGAGAAAAGAGGAATCGGCATGGCTCCAAAATTTGGAACTGAGCAGCTAGAATGTTAGTTTCCACTTGCTAAAGGAGTTCTGTTTTGACCATATTAAAAGTGAGAAGCCTATGAGACCTCATAGTGAAGATGTGAGGTGGCAGATGGCTCTGAGTGTAGATTTAGGGAAAAGACTGGAGAGAGACACTAGAGTTGGCAATGTGGAGGAGAATTTAAACCATGAAAATGGGTGTGCCCTGGTGGCCTAATGGTTTAGTTCACCAGGCGCAATCCACATAGATCCCAGATCCTAGTTCAAGACCTGGGGCCGAGAGATAACCAAGATGAACAAGTAAATGAAATACTTTAAAATAATTAAAAAGTAAAACCATGAAATTGTTAGGAGTTGATGAAAGCATTCTTTCTCTTTCAGAACATCTGTTCTGCCTTGCTGAGACCTTAAGTCACTTGTCCAAGTAAGTGCAGAGCTCCACTGAGTCTCAATCTTATCCTCTGTATTCATTTGCTAGGGACGTCACAACAAAGTACCAGAGACTGAGTGACTTAAACAGCAGAAATGAATTTTCTCCTAATCTAGAAGCTAGAAATCTGAGATCAAGATGTCCGCTGGCAGAGTTGGTTTCTCTTGAGATCCCCCTTGCTGGTTTGCGGATGGCCATTTTCTCCTAATCTCTCTTTACAAGGATGCCGATTATTCTGGATTAATGAGCTCATGTTAAATTAGTTATCTCCTTAAAGACCTTATTTCCAAATTCATTCTGAGATATGAGGGATTAGGCCTACAGAATGTGAATTTTAGGGGGACAAAATTCAATCCAGAATGCTCACTTTTCTATGACACCAATTCGAGATGTGTTTGGAAAGAAACAGGAATTTTGAGTCAGAAAGATTTCTTTCATAAAGGAATTAAAATGATGATTACTTTGTTGATCAGGAGTTAATATTTAGCCTTTATCTGGAGGATACTTATGAAGATGATATAAATATGAATGACACTTAATATGAGTCTAGAGAACAGGCCAGTTCCCAGATCTATTCCCAGAGAAAATGCCATTCTCTGTGGAAGGAGATCTGAGAGAGCCTCTGACAGCCTTTCCTGCAATAAGTATGGATCTTGTGTAGGATGAAGAACAGTAAGGCAAACATATTTTCAATTTAGCATCAATACTTATCTCAGATAAGTCATTCTTTGACCACTAATAAATGAGGAGTAACATAAACCAGAAACATCCGTCATGTAAAAAGTATGCTAAACTCTGTGAATATTCTCTCAGTTAGAAGTAGCCTCAAGGAAATTTCTCCTTTGACTACAGTCTTTAGTTATATATGAAAGTCAAGACTCACAGTTTATAAATTATTACTAATTCAGTAAATATTGTATGTGTTTAAGCATATTAAAGAGAAAATTAAAACTTGGAACGATTCCATAACTTCTCCAAGTTACCTTTAGTTGGAAAGGTCTTAAAAGTTCTTCTCTGTACTACTTTGTAATCAGTTTTTCAATATTTTTGCTACTTGGTTATGATTCACTAGGCTACAGTGTCCTGGAAAGTACCTTCATAAATTGCTAACTGAAACTCATTGAGATTCTATGGGAGACAAATTACTTTGAGTTTGCCTTCCAAGAATTTATCGTTATTTCCTAGGAATTTTGTTACTGATACCTGTGCTTTTTTTGTGGGGGAGGCAGGGAAGAAGAATACATTATCTAACATTTCTACTTTTCAGCATAAATTACATAAACTGAGTAAAATTTGCTTGAAGAGATTAGACTAGAATATAGTTTGAAGCAATTTACATTTTAGCTATGAAATTTTCACTGAAGTTTTTAAAGTTTAAGATTAGAGGGGGAGTCAGACAGAACATTCCAGTTGCCTTGCTTATTTATGAAGGTTTGGATAAAGACATTGGATAAAGGTCATTTGTGGATCACGGACACTTCAAAATGAAACAAATACCATATAAAAATATAAATGGTGGTTTCGCCAGTACACTCTTGGTTGTTAAGGTTAATTCACGTTTAAAAATCTATTCTAGTGAGAGCAATATGTGGAAAAGATTCTATAATCACTTGTATTGTCCTCTTTTAATTGGATGAACCCTCACTTTTGACAGCCTTTGGCCCAGGCTCGGCTTACAAACATCACCTCCAAACTGGGTTAATTCAGGAAGCCATAGAGGGGCACAGACAGGGTGGAACATTTAAAATGTTGACACAATAGTGCATCCTTGTACTTGACATTTCCTCTTTTTATTTTTCCAATAAATAAAAGTGGCCTGCGCCTGTCTAGACCTCTGAGAATCCTTGCAGATACCACTTACAAACCACCACCAAACATCCCCCTCAGTATGTGTGGACTCGCAGAAATACTGTTTCCATGTTGCCTTCCCCACATGAAACGATTTTGGGGCCTGCAGGCTGACCTGGCCCGGGTCTCCTGTGACCCTGACTCTGCTTCTGGGATTCTGAGGGAAAGTCATTCGGGACTTCTGCCTCCAGACACTTTTCGTTCACTTGGTAAGTGGCTGCTTTCCTTCCCTGAACTTTAGGATCTCGCGCATTTGGAAAACATGCCCAACCAAACCAAGTCAAAACCCAGCACAGGTTAAATGCAGCATCTCCTGGTTCCACTGTGATGAGTCCTTGCTCAGCTACCTTGTCTTTAAGCAAGACAGACACTATCACAGCTCATTGCCTGTTTTAAAGGGTTTAAAATGGCCAAAGAAGTGAGTCTGCTGAGCCATTTATAAGCTATTCTACCACTGGGGCAGAGAGAGGAGCTCTGAGATATTACCATTTGGCCTAAAACATAGTTTGGGTTATTTGGGGTTTCTTTTCCTCCTGATGGGCCTCAGTGGCTTGCATTCGAACCAGTGTTGCTATCAGACTAGGAAGTGGAGGACTGGAGCATAGCAGAGGGGCCTGGGCCTATTCCAAATCACACAGGTATGTTTAGCATAAAAATGAAGCCCCGGGGGCTCTGAGACCACTAGCTCCAATCAACATACAATCAGAACTACACCTTCATAATCCTTTTCCTCTAAATTTCCACACCTGGCAAAAAGAATCACCAGAACTCCCATTGTGGAAATAAACAAAGATCACCCAAGTGAGAACAAACCAAAGTTATTTACTCAGCACTCCCTGGGTAGTAAGGGAGTCAGCTGCCACCACTTGCCTGGGCAGACTCAAGGCAGGCAGAGAGGGAAAGCTTTGTAGTGGAAAAGCAGAGTCCCAGCAGATCCTAACTGGAGGACATGGGCACAGGGAAGTGGGAGGGGGCTCACCAGAAGCTAGGCTAGTTTTGTGGTTGGTTAGGGGTACATATTTAATTTCTCCAATTGACCCTATATTGGGGGAAGGGGATAAAATTAGGGAAGCTGTCAGTTAATACTCAAGTTTAGCTGCTTTGGACTAATTACTATTGGGGTTAGTGTTGGGCTTCTGGGCTGGCTCCTGCAGGGTTGAGTTCTATTTTCACATATGGTCTGGCTATTCTGTATATTCGATCTCTCACAAAGGTAATGATTTATTCAAAGGGCCTATTTTATAAACCCCAGATATAGCCCATTGTCTATTTTATATAGTAGACAATAGTTTCTTCCATGCTGTTATTTTACATGTTGGTGTTTGACATTTTTATATAGTCAGAAATCTTACGACTTTGAGAATGTGTTTTTTGTTAGGAGCTCATCCCCTTTATAATACTGCAACATGTATTTACCATGTTTCAAAAATGTTACTAAAATTAAAAATAGCTTTCTAATCTCTATTTTTACAGAATGTGAAAAGGAATTACAGCCTTATTTCCTTTTTTTTTTTTTTTGGAGAGACATTTGGAATCATACATTCTTCTGCCATTGACTCAAAACCTATCTTTAACAAGTACTAAATTCCAGTACATACCTATAGTATAGTCTGGACTCTGCTCTTCGGATCTATTTTTCTTATTTAATTATTGGGGCAGTACAGGGTTTTTTTTTGAGATTAGCAACCTCTTCATATTCAGTTTTGATATCTTTAACTTGAGGCATTGAGGAAAATTGTTTTTATTTTCAATTTCATTGTGTTTTCTTTGAATTACTTTATGTATTTATTGCATCATAGTAGAAGAAAGTGGTTTGCATGATATATGCTTTTGTTTATGGAGGATTATTTTGATCTAATCTCCATTAATTTTAATATATTTTTTTTTTTTTTTGGAAACTTACGTGTATTCTCTATTGGATTAATATATATGTATATGTATGTGTATATATATATATATACAATCTTGTTATGGTAAGCTTCAAATTCTCTACAGTTTTATTATTTTAGACAGTTTCTAAAAAAGTCCTATCACATCCTCTAGGTACAATTTTGGATTAGGCGATTTTCCTGTACTATCTAACAGTTTTTCGTCTATAGTACTGTGATTAATGAGTAAATGTTCATGGCTATTAGAATGTCTTGTTGGATGCTGCAATTACTACCTTGGGTGCCTGTTTGCCAGTACTGGAAGGCCAAGCTACATCTGGGAGGCAATTGGAAATCGAGATAGAAGTATGCTAGACTCAAATCTTTTTACCTGGACACTACTCAGACTCATAGTCCCCTTAAGAGGACACATCTCAGTGATAATGTCCTGTTTCTGAGAAGCAACAGGTCTCATCTTAGGACAGCGCTGAATCAGTACAGCCATATGTCCTCTGGACTCCCCTGCCCCTTTCCCCAGTGCTTCTAGTCCACACAACCCATTATTAACTTATTTATTTAGCTGTAGACATTTAAAGATGGTCATTGGGAAGCCATCAAGTCCACTGGGCTATTTTTGTGTGTGTGTCTTGGCAACATTCTTCTTTGTATGCTCTTACTCTTCTGTATTGATTTTACAGGTCAGGCCCCCTAGTTCTGTGAATCTTTCATTATTTTCTCTTTGTTATACATTTAGATAAAAACACTGTGATAAGAAAAAAACTGGCTATCTCATTGATATCTGATTGCACTTTGAGTTGAGATTTTCAGCCTTTGGTAAAATGGTCACCATTTTCCTTGGACTAGAAGTCTATTTTGTAGCAATCAAGCCTGGAAATTCCCTCATAATTTCCAAATACCATGATTTCTAGGTCAAAGCAAGAGGCATTGAGTGTCCAGGACAATGCCAGGGTGTGAGTGCCAGAGCCACACTCCAGGAGCCTAGGGGATAGCTTAGTCTTTCTTAAGTATTTATAGAGGTAATAAATGAAAAGTATAATGAAATTAAATTTGTATAATGTTATCAGGCTTCATTTGTAAATTAACAAATTTTAAAAACCCATTTGTTTATCAGGCTATGAGTTCTAGATTTTTATTCAAAAGATGATATGTGTAAGCTACTCTAAACAGTCAGGACACGAAAGAACCTGAGGAAGAGGCCCTCAAAAATTAAAAAACCTCTTAGGAAGAAAACTCCTTTCCACCACAACTCCTTTCTAATATTAAAAATATTACAATCAGTCTTGCTCCCTGGCCAAGGAGCTGCGGGAAGCAAGAACAGGATGGATCAAAGAAGGGACAGTAACTGCATGGGAGTGTAAGGTGCCCTACTTGTGAGCCCTCCTTACCTGCTAAACTTGAGAGCTGCTGTGAGTGAATACTACCCCTCAGGGGAGCAAGGGCACTTACAGGGGCAGAACTCGCTCCCTGACTGGGGAGCTGCCAGCATCACCAGAGGACATTTCAAGACCTGTGTTTAGCAGAGCACAGGGGACCTGCCTGGCTGATTCCAAGCCAGGCTCTGGAGAACAGTGGGGAGGGAGACCTGTCACTCCCACCCCCACCCCCCAGTCTTTAAAGAAGCACACAGAAGCTGAAAGGCAATTCTGCTCCCTGGCTGAGTAGCTGGGGGAGCAAGAAGAGTACTGATCACCCGAAGGAGCTATAGTAGCAAGCCAATCACCTATACCCACCCTGTTACACCTGTGCTGGAGAGCTGTGGGCTCCACAGAACTCACGGGGTCTGCTGGTAAACTCAGTCCTTGGATTGGTGAACTTCCTATTAATGGCATTCAAAAGAAGAACTGTCCCTCATCCCACAGAAGCCAGTGGACACCACTGAAATAGCATGGCACACCAAAAGTGATCATTCTAGAGAAGGGGAAAAGCCCCACCTCCCACAGAAGCCAAGTGGATGGTACTGGTCACCAATTAGGAAGAAATCTAACATAAAAAAGAAACTCGTAGTGCTAAATCTAAGACAGAAAAGAAAGCTATGCCAAAAGCAAAGTCACCCCAAAAAGCACAGATGTCCCAAAGAGAGAAATATACCAAAACCTCCTCAGAGAAGATATCCTTTGACTTTGAATGGGACAACCTAACACAGAAATAGTTCCAAATAATAATTATAAAAAAGCTGAATTAGACACAGGAGTCACATACAGCCACCCAAAGGCAATTGGAAGACCTCAAAAAAGGGATGATAAATCAAAGGGATTAGATCACGAAGGAGATTGATGCCATAAAGACAGTCCTAGCAGAAATGCTAGAGATAAAAGATACAGTCAAGAAATGGAAGACAAACATGAAAGCACCACAAATAGACTCAACATATAGAGGATGAAGTGAAGACAAGATCAAAGAGGTGACCCTCATGGAAGAGGAGACAGGAAAAAAGACTGAAGAAAAATGAAGAAACCTACAAGAAATATCAGACACATGAGAAGAATAAACATAAGGAAAATAGATATCCTGGAAGGAGAGGAGAATGAAAAAACACAAAAACAAAACATAAAAAAACCAATAGCAGAGAACTTTGAACATTTGTCACAAAAAGTTACCAAGGAGGACCAAAAAGCAGAGAGAGCACCAAAAGGCCTAAGTATAAAAAGATATACTACTAGACACTAAAGACACTAGACATTAAAGCCCTACATATCAGTATCACCCTCAATGTGAATGGACTGAATTCATCAATAAAAAGACACAGAGTGGCTGCCTGGATTAAAACAAACAAACAAACCAGGATCCATCAATATTATGCTTACAAGACACTCATATCAGATTCAAAGACTAATACAGATTGAAATTCAAAGGCTAAGAAAAAATATGTCAAAGCAACAGTGATGAAGGAAAATCAGAAACTGCAATACTATTTCCAGACAAGATAAACTTTCATCTGAAATGTTATGGTCAAGGGAATAAGGAAGCAAGAAGAAATAACAATCACTAACATATATGTACCCAATGCTGAACCATCTAAATATATAAAACAAATACAGACACAGCTAAAGGTGGACATTAACATTAACACAATAATATGAGTACTTCAGTGCTCCACTTAACAGACAGGTCATCTAGGCAGAAAAGTGACAAAGAAATAAGGACTCTAAATGAAGCAAAAGAGCACATGAACCTAACAGACATATACAGGGTGTTCTATCTCAACAAAAATGAATATACCTTCGTCTCAAGTGTACTTGGAACATTCTCAAGGGTAGGCCATATCATGGGTCACAAAACAAGACTCATCAAATTTAGAAAGATGAAATGATAGAAAGCATCTCACTGACCACAAGGGGGTAAAACTAGAGATGATCCAGAAGAATAAAATTGGAAGAAACACAAAGATATGAAGATTGAACAACATAAATCTGAATAATTCATGAATCATTATATTATCTAGAAACAAGTGAAAATGAAGAGACAAGGTGACAGAACATATGTGATGCACTGAAAGCAGTTCTAAGAGGAAAGCTTATAGCCATGTAAGCACACATAAAAACCAAGAGAGACCCCAAATTAAATCCCTAACCTCACACCAGAGGGAACCAGAAAGGGAAGAACAAAACCAAAAATCAGCAGAAGGAATAAGATAATAAAAATTAGAGCTGAAATAAATGAAATTGAAATCATCCAAAAGATCAATGAAACCAAGCATTGGTTCTTTGAAAAAATTAACAAAATTGATAGGCCCCAGGTAGGCTCACAAGAACAGAGAGAAACCCTAATAACAAGAATCAGAAATGAAAGAGGTGAGATTACAAACTGACAATAGAGAAATACAAAGGATCATGAGAGACTGTTATAAGCATTTATATGCCAACAAATTTGTCAATCACGAAGAAATAGAGAGTCCTAGAAACCTATAACCTTCCAAAATTCAACCAGGGAGACATGTACCAATCTTGAAGAGACCAATCACAAGCACAGAAATTGAAGCTGTTATCAAAAATCTCCCAGAAAACAATAGATCAATTCCAGATGGCTTCATTAGGAATCCTGCCAAACATTCAAAGAGGAGATAACCCCCATCCTCTTTAAACTTTTCAACAAAATTGAAGAGGAGGGAAAACTCTGAGATAAATTCTATGAGGGCAATATTACCAGACAAAGATAGCACCAAAAAAGAAAACTATAGACCAATAAAACAGATGAACATAGGTGCACAAATCCTCACCAAAATTCTGGAAAGCCAAATTTAACAGCACATTAATAAAATATACACCATAATCAGTGGGATTCATTCCAGGGATGTAAGGATAGTCCAACTATGCAAATTAATCAATGTAATACATCACATCAACAAAGGAAAAAAAATCATATCATCTCAATAGATGCAGAAAAAACATTTGACAAGATTCAACACCCATTCATAATAAAAACCATGATCAAAATAGGAATAGAAGAAACATACCTCAGCGTAATAAAGCATTATACAACAAAACCATAGTCAACATAATACTGAACAGTGAGAAATTGAAAGCCTTTCCCCTAAGATCTGGAACAAGACAAGGTTGCTCTCTCTTACTACTACTATTCAACATAGTCCTGGGAAACATTAAACAGAACACTAAGGCAAAAAATAAATAAATAAATAAATAAAAATAAAGGAATCCAAATTGTAAAAGAAATAAGGCTATCACTATTTATAGATGACATGGTATTATACTTAGAAAATCCTAAAGACTCCACCAAAAAAGTGCTGGAATCAATAAATGAGTTTAGCAAAGTGGCAGGATATCAATCAAAACTCAAAAAACAGTAGCATTCCTATCTACAAGCAATGAAGTAAAGGAAAAAGAAATTAAGTGAGAAATCCTATTCTAAATAGCACTGAAAAAGATCAAATACCTGGGAATAAACCTAATAAAGGAGATGAAAAACCTCTACGAAAACTATAAGACTTTAAGAAAATAAACAGAAGAAATGAAGAGATGGAAGAATATTCCATGCACATGGACTGGAAGAATTAATTTAATTAAAATGACCATTTTAACCAAAGCAATATACAGACAATGTAAGTCCCATCAAAATTCCAGAGACTTTTTTTAGGGAAATTGAGCAAACAATACTGAAGTTTGTTTGGGATCGCAAAAGGCCTCAAATAATAAAAGCTATCCTGAAAAAGAAAAGAAAAGAAAACAAAACAAAAAAACCCAACATTTAAAAAAGAACAGTGGAGGAATCACACTTTCTGACTTCAAACTGTACTACAAAGAGATCATCATTAAACAGTATAGTCCTAGAACAAAAACAGACACGCAGATCAGTGGAATAAAACTGAAATACCAGAAATAAAGACACATCTATATGGACAGTTAATCTTTGACAAAGGAGACAGGCGAATACAATGGAAGAAGGAAAGTATCAGTGAACAGTGTTAGGAAAACTGTTAAAGACATCTTCAAAAAAACGAAATGATTATTAACACCATACACAAAAGTTAACTCCAAATGGATCAAAGACCTGGACATAACACCTGAAAGAAAATATGGGAAAAACACTTCATGACCTCAACCTCAAAGAGATCTTTCGAGAAGGAACAGCTACAGTAAAAGTAAACAAAGTAAAATGAAATAACTGGAAATACATCAAAATAAAAAGCTTTTTCCCAGCAAAAAAACCACCACTAAAACAAAAAGGTAACCCACCAAATTCAAGAAATATTCACACAACATACATCAGATAAGAGCTTATTGTCCAAAACATACAAAGGATGCATACATCTCCACCAAACAAAATTAAACCCACTCAAAAAATGGACAGAACTGAACAGACACCTATCCAAAAAAGAGATACAGATGGCTTACAGACACATGAAAAAATGTTCTACATCACTCAGCCTCAGAGAAGTGCAAATATAAACCACAATCAGATAACACCTCATATATCAAAAAGAATAGAAAGAACAAGTGTTGGAGTGGGTTGGAAAAAAAGGAACCCTCCTACTCTGTTAGTGGGAACATAAATTAGTGCAAACTCTCCAGAAAAATAGTATGACGATTTCCTCAAAAATGTAAAGATAGAATTGCCATTTGATCTAGCTATCCCACTCCTAAGCATACACCCAGAAAATACAAAATATAATAAAAAAATTATCTGCATGCCTATGTTCATAGTGACACGGTTTACAATAGTGAAGACATGGAAACAATCTAAATGTTTGTCAATCAAGAAGCAACAATGTGGATGGAGAGGATCGTGTTAAGCTAAATAAGTCAGAAAGACAAAGAGAAATACAGGGTGGTTTCACTCCTATGTGGAGTATAAGGAAATGAAACAAACCGATAAACTCCAGCAAAACCCCACCGGACGCACAATGATGGCGGCCGGGGTGTGTGAAGGGGGAGGGAAGGTGAGAAGGAACAAGGGCCTGGTGAAGGACACTAGATCTCTGGTAGTGGGTGTGGTGTGAAATAGTCACAGACTGAGGGGTGAGTTTATATTATAAAATGACTATAGTAGAATAAATTTCTAATTTAAAAGGCACTCTCTATACCTTTCAAGTTCAGCAAAATCTTGTCTTTTTCTATAGATATACTTAATGACTCCAGACATTGCTTTTTTCAGACAAGACACCTCTTCCTATGGCTATAACTTAGAGCAGGCCAGGTGAATGAAAGGAATCTGGGAACAGTAATATTCCTTTCTTTATTCAACAAGTCTCAACCTTCCTACGTATACAAGCAAGGCAACTCTACATTTACTGGGGGCAAAATATGTTAAGTAGTTTTATGTATGTTATTTCACTTCATCTTCATCATAATTCAGCCGTTAAAGTAGGATGAGTCCCAACTCACAGATGACAAAATTGCTAACAAAAACACAGTAGGCACTATTTATTTAAGCAATGTCCACAAACAAATGGTTAGAAAGTAGACTTCTTATCTTTTCTGCAAACTATGTCATCCTCTTGAGCAATATACTCACAACTCTTCTCTAGGTCACTTCTTCCCCATTAGAATGAGTGAAGGAAAACAAAGATTCTCAAAATCCCTTGTTAGGGCTGCCAGATTTAGCAAAATGAAAATACATGATGCTCAGTAAACTACTAGGTATTTATATTATTATGTATCTGAAATTTAAGTTTACTGGAATATTCTGCTTTTCATCTGGAATACTTGTCTGTTATCCCAAATTTTAGAAATATATTATTTTATCATTCTTAAGATAGCAGACTTTTCCTTGTTAGGTACTTGGTTTTATTTCTTTCATGTAGGATCTGTATAAAAGAAAAATGGATAGGTAAATTGATCAAAAGATGCTTATCGAAAGGAAGAATTGTATTTGTACAGTTAATCAACCAGTTCTTTGTGCATATACGTTTTATCCCTGATCCTGAAATCTTGACTAGTGGCAAAACCTTCTAAGTGACTTCCTCTAACAAAAGTTTTTCTATTTCCTTTGTAAAGGTGTTATATGTGAACACAGGGAGGTAGAGAGTTACCTCTACCATATTAACCTGGAAGCTAGACATGTATTAAAATTAAAACAAAAAAAAAATTGGTATCAGGAGATAATTTTCCTAATTTCCACACTAGTATGCTATGATTCATACCGGTTATCACAATCTGTACTGGATGACTGGCTCATTAAATGATACACAGCCAACCTAGAAACTGTGCCAGGATCTATGGTCAGATGGAGATAAATACACCTGGGAATCTCAGATAAGTTCACTGTCAAGACTGCTGGGATGGGGTTGTCAGACTTTACTTGTGGGTTTCAAGTACAAGGAAAACAATGGAGAATGGATTAATGTATAATCACACAGAGAGAACCTTTTTATTTTTAAAGGATAAAGGCTTCATAAAACTTGAAATTATTTTTTTACTGAGATAGAAAATAATAGACCAAGGAGAATGCAAATGGGCAGTAAAAGAAAAACAAAAACAAAACCAAACCAACAACCTCTGGTTCTAGTCAACATCTATGTATGGAAATTTTTTTAATGTATATATTGTCCCTGAAAGACAAATTTTTATAATATGCAAGGCAATTTCCTTCACTTTTAGGTATTTCTTTATGAGTTATTCCCTATGAAAGTGCAGGAATGAGACTGCAAGGTGACCTTACCCAGCTTCTCTCTCAGTACAGAGTAACGGCAACTCAAATTATTATTTAATGACGAGAAGAGAAGTGAAATGGGAGTGGGGGTGGAAGAATGAATGTTATTTATAAAAATTTTGAAACTAATTGCTAAAATGTTCCAAAGAGATTATATGACCTTCAAAACCAGCTACTCAAGTACCCCATTGACCTGACAGTTTTTTTCTTAACACTTCATTAAAATCTCTTTGATTACATAGTGAAAACAATGATTATATCATTCTTTTGAAATAAATTGTAAGATTCTCCAGAGAGTGGTTCCTCTCTCTGGCTTTAGAGGGCAGGTGAAATAACTGTGCTCTCCAGACGCGCAGGGATGCTGGGGCAAGGTGCACTTTGAAATGAAATTCAGCATTTTTTATATCCTGCCAAACAAAGCTCGTTCCACAACACATTACAGTTTCTGCCGGTGATGATAAGATTTAGTAGGAAGATATGGAAGCCAATTGGCACTGATCACCAACCACCCCCGCCCCCTGCCAAGCAACCTCCACAAAAAAAAACATAACCCCAAACTTACTAAAATAAAATTATCCATTAAATGTTTCAGAAATTTGCCACATTTTCTCCCTGGCTGCCTCATCTTTCCCCTCTCTTTCCCTCCACCCTTTCTCTATCCACTCTACTTTGTGGAGTAATGGCACTGCAACCTTCAGTTAGCCTATCCCACTCAGCAAAACAGCAGTGCTATAGATGGACAGTGCACTCCTTTTCCCTTGGAAAGGATTAGTATTACCCGCTGGGGTCTCATCTCCTATACACAATAACTCTCCAAGGATTCAGGAACAAAACAAGCTTTCTCCTTTATGGAAAAACTAGCCTGAAAATGGCATCAATGACTCTTGCCTACTGGTATTCACACTCTGTGGAGCCTCCATAGACACTGAATCATGGCTCACATGTCTGACCAAGAGAATATGGCAGAAGTGACAGTGTGCATGGTCTGAGGATAGGCCATGAAAGTCACTCCAACTTCCAGTTTGGTATCTTGGATCTCTTTGGGGGAAGCCATGCCTTGAGATGTGGGATGGCCCATGCAGACATAGATGCTGACAGCCAGTGCTGCATTGCCAACCATGCGAGTAGGCTATCTTGAAGCAGATCCTCACGTCCCAGTCAATCTTCAGATGACTGTAGTCTTGACTGATACTAAAGTACAACTCGTTAGAGACACAATCCAAAAACATCAAAACTACTGCTGAAATTTATGATTCACAGAAACTATGAAAAAAATTTATTTTAAGTCACTAAATTTCACAATTATCAAATACATACATATGTACATCTACACATGTACATACACACACATATATACATGTATACCTCGTGTGTGTGTGTTTCTGCCCCTATTCTTGCTGAAGCTTGGTCTTTGACCCCAGTCCTGACATAGAACTCCTCAGATATTTGTAATTTTCTGAGTGATAGGAGCATCTTTTGTCCTAATGAGAACAAAATATAGGCTTTTTTTGTAGGGGTTCGTTTGGTGGGCTACTGGATGGCGGCTGGTCAACAGAAAAAACTAAGCCATGATTAACTTAGACGTTTCAGCCCCACCCTACAGTCTCTGGAAAAGAGAGAGAAGCTGGAAGTTGTCTTAATAACTGATCATACCTATGTGATGAAACCTCTATGAAAATTTGTACTGGTGAGTTTCCACGCTGGTGAACACATCTAGTACCGGGCTGATGGTGCACCTCATTTCCAAGAGACACTCTGGTCCCTGAGAACCTTCCAGACCTTGTCCTCTATATCTCGCATGTATTTGTTCATCCATATCCTTTAAAACGTTCCTTGTAATAAACTGACAATAGTAAGTAAAATGTTTTTCTGGATTTGTGAAATGTTCTTGTAAATTATGGAACCAGAGAAGAGGGTCATGAGAATCTCTGATTTGTAATGGAGTCAGAAACTGTGGGTGACCTGGGGACCTAATATGTTCAATTGGCATCTGAAGTGGGGGTGAGGGATAACGCTATGACACTGAGCCCTTAACCTGTGGGGATGAAGTCTAGGCAGTTAGTGTCAGAATAGCTCAGCGTGGATGACTGTCAAATCTGTTGTCAGACGAGTTGTAGTAGAGTGGGATCAGCAGAGGATTCTTTTCCCCTTGCAATCACGATATATAACTAACGCTTTAGAGTTATTATGATGCAATTTAAATTTAAAATGGTTATCTGAGTTCTGTATTTGTTCCATCACCATGGACCTGTGTTATTCCACATCAAATCTCAGGACCCCTAGCCAGTCATCGACACGAAGCCCTGATGCTTCACTGTGGAAGGGGCTCCCCTCACCACTTTTCACTCGACAGGGTCAATAAAGTAAAACTACCAAGGAAAAAGGAGACAATCAGTCATTGGAATCAGGAGCACAGCTGCACAGACACAAGTCACCTCTGCTGCCACCTTCACAAAAAAATAAAAATGTAGTTTAAATATTTTCATGTCAAAATGCTGGCATACTCCTTTCCCAGTGCAGGCTGGCCCACAGAGAGGTTGATAACGCTGTGACAGGCAATGATGTCCTCTCTGGGACCAGCAGCCAGACGAGGGGCTCCCCCGACGGCAGCCAGGAACTCCATCAGTGTCCTGAACCTTCTCGGCAGTTTCTTCATATTCTTTCTGCTTATTGTTGGTTTCCTTTGCAGTTTTGTTCTTGGCATTTTCTTTGTTAAGTTTGAAAAACTCACTGAGGGTTATTCATCATCTGGCTCCCAGCCTTCCAGCTTCTTCAAGCAGAAGAAACACGGCCAGTTGGATTTGTTCTCCATGGGGCCGTGGAACCAGCCAGGTGGATATCCACTCTGGGATACAGGTGTAGCCCCCCAAAAAGGGCCAGACCTTGAATGTAGAGACGTGTGGTCCTTGAGGCAAAGGTGCCAGGCGGGGTGGGGAGATGGCCGGACTTCCCTCCCACCCGCCATGACTGAAATCCTGCTGTTGACGTGTTCAGAACACTCAACACGTTCTTCTTAAAAAATTTGTAATGTTATTTTTTATTGCAGTAACTTTGATCTATAAAACAATATAAACTTAGATGGGCAGGCTCACTAGTCATCATGCCACACCTACCATCAAAATTATCAAGAGTCTTCCAGCACAGTCTTAACTGAATCAGTGATTTTAATTCTTACTGTTTTATAGCAAGAAGACTGTTTCAGGATTCCAAGCAGCAGATGATTTCCTTATTTCTTATCTTTTATAATCTTTTCTTAATAAAATAACATGGAGAAACTCTGATAACAATGACCCTGAACTTTCAATGCACTGTTTAAAGTACCTTCTGGTGACTACTAGACATAGTAACCCCTCGCCTTTACTAAGAGCACTAGCAATGGCGCCATGAAATTCTACAGTTTAGTAGCTCTGTGGCCTCGGGCACATTATTCATCTAAGACCCTGTTTTCCCACTTGTAAAATATGCAGAGCAGTTACAAGTACCTCGCAGAGATTTGAAGGGATGAAATATGATAATGTATGTTTTTTGTGCACTGCATGACTTGTAACGAATGCTCAATAAATGTCGGCTATTATGGAGATGCTTTCAGTATTAAAAGTATGTCTGTTCTGATTACATTTAAAATGGAAATTTAACAGCTAAAGGATAGAAGCTCAAATTCAAATCTTGCTAGCATGTTTTTTGTGTTAATGATATTAACAGGATCAGAATGACTTTCTGTTCCTCCAGACAAGCTCACAGACAACCCGCTGACACTGTGAACTTGCATGTTGTGGAATTCTAATCATTCATAACAATGTCAAAGTCGGGGCAAAGGGCCAGCTGGAGGAACTAATCAGGGATCTGTCTTCCACATTTTTATGTTACATTTTATGTACATTTAACATAGCTGGCTGGCATGGAAAGGCTTTGTAACCATAGAATATTCATGAAGGTGGCTTCTTATATCTCTCCTGCTTTATTTTCTCATTGGCAGGGAAACTTGTAGAGCAGGAGTTGGAGAAAGAGCAGAGAAGAAGGAATATAAAGACTCCTAAAATGAAGAGAAAGTTGCATTTTCTCATCTGTATGTAGCAATCATATTGTGTTCTTCTGTCATAGCTGAGCGACTAGTCAATGAATAGATGTGGCCAAGGAGGTGGAATCAGAGTCTGCGTGTTTAATACTTTAAGGCAGAAAATTTCCAGTGGATCCCATAACAAAATGAGGAAGGACAGGCAAGGGAGAGTCATGAGAGTTTAGACCATGGTGCCCAAATAAAGGATATTTTAATCACTCTGAAAGCAACAGGTGGAGGTGAATTTATGCACATTGGGTGAGGAGTACTTAGATGCCCCACCAGGGTTCCATTGCTCTGATAGGACACAGAGGGTTCTGAGTAGCATCAGAGAAAAGACTAAAGCCATTGACATTGTTGTTTTCTGATAAATAGCCCACCCAGTTCATACCATAATGAAGCTGGAAATCAACAAGCCTCATACATGTGTTCAGACCTCCAAGATAGAAGATTAAACACCAGAACAACCAGGGAAAAAGGAAAGTGTCAGAAAGAGTAAGGAAGAAGAACGCCATTAGAGGCTATTATGAATATTTAAGCGAGTTAAGAGAAGACATTGCACCCATGAACTGAGAACAAGATACTTAGAAAAAAAATGAATAAAAAACAACAAAAGATTTTTTTGAGATTAAAAAAAGATGGCAAAAATTAAAATCTCAGAGGAAGATTTGAAAATAAGTTAGTAGCTCAGAAAGTCAACAAGAAGCTAGAAAATAGTTGAAAGGAAATAAGAAATTTAAAAAACAGTCTAGAAATATCTAATATATCATAATAGAAGTTCAAAAGGAGCAAGAACAGAGAAAATTGAAGATAGGAAATCATCAAAAAATAATTGAAAACATCTTTGTCAGGACTGAAGGTCATGAATTTCCAGATTAAAGAGCCTCGTAGGACACCTAAACATTGAAAGAAAATGGGACTACATATACTACATCGCCGCAAAATTTCAGAACTGGGCACAGAAATGATTCTCAAAGCTTCTAGATTTTGAAAAAAAAAAAAAGGACTATACAAACTGTTAAAATATATCAAATCTGTAAGTTAGAAGATGGAGAATTCCTTTAAAATTCAGAAAGAACATACATTATTTCATATATAAAATTTAATAGAAAGAGTCAAAGTATCAGTCAAACGTGAGGATACAATACAGATATTATTAAACATGAGTCATTCTTTTCCAGATAAAACTACTAGAAGATGCAATCTACCAAATTAAGGGAGCAAATGAAGGAGAAGAACAATGGATCCAGGACACAGGAAATCCAACACAAAAGAAAGGTAAAAAGAATCCCCAGGAAAATCCTCACTAGGAAACTAGTGAGGAGAGATTCCAAGAAGGTAGCTCTGCATCATCAAAATTTGTGATGAAGACAGTGCAGGGTCCTGTTTCCTACTGGCGATATTTTCCCGAAGGGAAGAAGCAGGTATAAAGTCAATCAAACCCTGCATTTTTTGATGAGATTCCTGATAACATATGACTGAGAATGAACAATGAGATAATAAAAAGTATGGTTAAACCAAAAACTGGCCCTCTGTTCTCAGAGACAAGAATGAAGAAGAAAACACAATTCTGCCAGAATAAGAATATATATCATTTAGATCCACTCAGATAGTCCTGCTTTTCCTGTTGTTCTAGTAGTGAAGGTTGAGTATCTTTTTGGTAATGTGTTGGTTCTCATGTTTTTTAACTGGTCACAATAATTATGCAACATGGAAGCAGTAACTCCACTAGAGGCCTCCCCAGCAGGACACAGGGAGGGTGGGAGCCTCTCCCTCACTGGAACAGTGGGTGAGAACCGGGTCCTTATATAACTTAGGTTAAGGTCTGGTCTATAGTTCAGTTTTCCTTGAAGAAATCCCCTACTCTTTATGCAGAACTGTGCTGAAGAAGCCTTAATCTTTGTTTATCTGTTTCTATAGGAATTTGTGCTTCTCAGATCACTTCTCAGAGACCTTGTGACTAAGTCCTATCTCACACGTGCTGCTTCACACATGCCCTACGTTGTAAAATCTTAGGATATAGAAATCTGTAAAATAAATATTCAATGAATTGCTTTGGTTTATTTTATTTTGTACAAACTAATGCTACAGTTTAATATAGTCAGTTGCTTACTATATGTAAGCATCCAGCATGATTCTAGTCTTGAGGAATGCTTCTGACAACTTCATAGATGAGAGATTCTTATTTATTTCCACCTCTGCACATCAGCAGGACAGTTCATGGCACCATCAGTGACAATAACTCTCAGCAAATAGAACATGTCTCCATACCTGTGCCAGTGGGTATATTTTCAGTTGATTTGGATCCACACTCTCCCTCAGATAATTTGAACATTGCTGGAAGAGCTCATCTATTCAAGTCTTCCCTCCATAACTTTCGTATTGCAATCTGACAGATAAAATGATGATAATGGGAATTGTTGAAAATGATTTTCTTTACTTCTGTTTATAAAAGTTACTAAAGAAGTTCAAGGTCAATTTTTGTCTTATTAGAGGAAACTTTTTTTTTTTAAATTTTATTTTCACATGCTTGAGAAAGATCAGAAATATTTCAGTTGCATTTTACCTGAACTGGCTGCTTATACAGAGAACACACTTGCATTTTCTGCTGTGATAAAGGAATTCCTGTGTTTATAGTTTATGTTCCAAATCCTAATATCAGATTTAAGAGGTAGAATCTCAACTGACATATCCTGTGGTTTATCTTCAAGAAAATATTATTTGTCAGGGGTGATTCTACAGAGTCTCTTTCGTTTGTCTAGAAATAATAACCTCTCATACTTTCATTTATTTGAAAATAAACAATGAGGACAAGACCATTATGATACTATAAGACAGTAACTTTTATACCATCTACACTAAAGTACACATCAAACTTTGGTTTTAAAGGCAGACAACTTTTACTGCAGTCTGTTTTGCATCCTCTGAGCACAACTTCTGCTTTATGTATAACCTGATATTTTGAGTACCATTCCAAGAGTATCTGAAAATACGCTTCCCACCTTATATTGTGAATTAAATGAGAAACGACAGGTGGTTATGTAACTTACAGTCATAAACCTGGGGTGTGCAAAATAAATGCAACTTTATTTTTAATTCTGAACTCAAATGACATCGGTTTCTGTTTCCTATTCTGCCTAATAGCAGAAAATCTTTATCTTGTTACTTCTAGGTCATCTGTGCTACCAGCAGAGCTGTTCTCAGTCTCTTGGATAAGTTCTCAGTGGGATCCAGGATTTCCACCCACTCCCTCTTCTTCCTCTTCCCTCAGCAATGCTCAGTGGTGGGACTGAGAGGAAATGTGCTTCACTCCCGAAGCAGACAGGCCCCTCGGTATCTTACTAAGTTGAGTGTGTGTCCACGTATTCTATTCAGGGGATAAGGTAGCCCTGCTTAATGTATGACTCTTGTCAGCAGTACCACTTTGGACTCGACTGTTGAGAATTTTTTAAAGAAATATTATATATTCAAAAAAAACTGGAAACCTAATTTTTAAACCCCAGAGTATACAAAGTGGCTGTGAAGAATCAATTTCTTGGTTGTCCTTTAGTTGGGAAGTTTTAGGTTTTGTCTTGGCAGGAAAGGGTCTGCTGAGGGAGGTGGAATATGCCCCATCTTAAGAATTTGCATATTGATACGCACGTTCTAGTTCTATTTGAATGTATTCTATTTCTATTTGTATATGTATGTTTGAAATTTTATAAGGTTATGTATGTATATATATATAGTATATCTATGTCACATACGCACACAAAGCAATTCATGTCTGCAGTTGAACATTTTTACCATTATTCGAGACAGGTGAAATACGTTCTTAGAATACAATTAGTCTGGAAGAAAACTTTTGTGAGACTTCTGTGAATGGTCTTTTCACGTCACATGGAAGTGCTGTGAAATCTATAAATGAGGTGTTGCAGTATTCCCACTTCTCATTCACACGCTTGGACAATTCACCCACTCAGAAGTGTTTCTGGTAGAAGCTATGATGAATGTGACATTGCTTCCCTGGCCCCTCTGTCACCCCTTTCAGCACCTCTCCTTGGCCTTCAGCATCCTCTGAGGATCTATGACCTGGCTCAAACATAAGTGTGTCTGTGTTTTTTGGAGCTCTGTGTGTGAGTGTGTGTGTGTGTGCGCGCGCACACGCACGTGTGCACCAGTGGAGACAATGAGTCCTTGAATAACATCGCTACATTGCAGGTGTGCAGCCAGTCAGCTGCAGTGAAAAATTCCCTAAGGAGTGTAGCCTCATCTTCTAAACTAAGCTCAGGTTGCCAGGCACCAAGAGGTGACACACTCCACCCTGCACCTCGACACCTCGGGCTTTGAGGAGTCCTTGGCAGATTTCACACAAGGGAGGAGAGAGAGAACACCATCAACACTATCCCACTTTTATGGACCTTTTAAAGATCAAAATCACATGGAAAGCTATTCCTGCACAGATGCCTCACAGTGACAGAGAATTTCCCCTTGTCTTCCTATTGGAATAGAAACCCCTCAGAAATAACACTGTATTTCTCAAAACGTCAGACTTGCTTTCCTGGCATGAAAATACAAATCATGAATTCTTTATGTAAAAGGGACATTTTCTATTCCCCACCATCAAAAGTCTCCAGGTTTACTTGCTATCACTGAAACAGGATGGTTTGGCGTTTAATGAGGAGTTTTCATCTGAAGTTTATTCTGTCCAACCTCTGAATTAGTACATTTGGAATGATAGCACAAACTAGCTGGTAGCGCTTCTGTAAGAATCACTTGATATAGTATCTGCGGAGGAGCCCAGGTTTTCACTCTGGGAAAAACATGAGCTAATAAGCCTGGATAAAGGCTGTTGTCACAGCCCAGGGAGCTTGTAGGTCAGTGCGTGACACAGCCAACTTCTGTTCAAGTGTTCGGTCTCATCACCAGGCCCACTGGCCCACCATGATCTGGTGACAGTCAGAAAAGAAGGTGGCATGTTCAAGCACGCATTCCTTTCGGCATGGATAACCGTGCGCCTACGTGCTGATCCTCATATGCATAGGGTGACAGTAAATAAGACTGAATGGACACAGTATCTTTAGAATTTGACACAAAGCAGTGTTTCCTAGCTGGTTTCAACACTGCACTGTCATGCAGAGCTGAAACTCTTCTTTGCTCTGCAAACCATTTTGCCTCCTTATCTGCAAAGAGACTTCTCTGTCCTTCCAGCTTTAACACCTTCAACTATAAAATGATTACTAAAATAATTATGTTCTAAGTGAATCTGAAAATAAATGAGACATTGTAAGCAATAAATTGTGAATTCCAGTAGAAACAGTTTCTTTAACCAGGAAAGTCAGTGAATATAATTTACAATGTGAGGAACCATATATATTTTGGGTATATATTGATGAAATATATTTATGGCAATGATGTCACTTTCTCTAAAGACATTTCTAAATTTTTCCTGAAACCATAGATCTATCTAAATATATGTTTATACCATGGCAAAAAAGGGTGGGCGATTCTTGTTATTCAACATCTAGGAAAGAATTAAACATGTTGATGATTTAGGATTCATTTATATGTCTAGGCTCATTGCTAATCATTTGTTTATTTAGTGCAAAATATCTGCCTTCATTAAAATTTTGAATGTTCATAGGGATTAATAGCAGTGACTCAAGTTCAATTAATACTTTCAAATATTTATATCAGTAATGAGGGCAAATGGTGTCAATTAATCTGAAAATTGCTCTTTTCATCAAAGGTATATTGAACACTTATTTGTGAATTTTTGAATTACTTTTCTTTGATTATCAGTTCAGTATCCACTATTTTGTCTTTTGCTTCATCATATATTTAAGAAATATTTGCTTATGTCTTTATTAAAGACCACATGCAGAAACGTTAGCCAAGCTGGTTGAAATATGAGCTACTTGAAATGCAAATACTTTGTTCTCCTTTTCCTTGCAATTAATGATCGGATTAAGGTTGATCTGCTTGTGCAATATGATTTTGAAAACTTAAGTTTTTATATTAAAGTATAAGTAAGCTGAAATTCCTAAATTGACTAATTATGCTTATAAGTCCATGTATAGCTCAGGTAATGGGCAATATGCTGTTCAGACGTTTTATAGCATTAAATAAATTATATATAGATATGTCTCATAATTATTAAGAGGAATTTTATAATCATAGCATAACAATTTTGCTCTATTTACTATTTGTCATGAATTTTTTTTATTTATAATCTTCATGAAGAGTCCTTGCTAACAAGTTTGTGTATTAAGTATTTATCTGGGCTGAGCTGTTTAAGTTACCTTTGGTGGTGGGTGAGGTGACTATCTCCTTATATATGAGAGCCTCAAGAAAGCTCTCAGGTTGAAAAGTCTCTCCTTCTTTGGCCTGCCATTCCAGCTTCATATAGATTAATTTCTGATTCTCTTCAGTAGGATCCTGATTAAAGTATAGTATTCCAGAGAAAGTGATATGCTAAGTCACTAATACCCACTAACATCATTGTCCTTTTCGCAACTCCTTCCTGACAACTAATTGAATATAGAGGCCTGATCAGTAAGATATAAATTGGTGGGGTGTATTGCAGGGATATTTAGAAGATTCTTCTGGAAGTTAGTATGTGACACAATGGTACAAAGATCAGTCCAGAAGGCAATGTCTAGGGACAAATCTAATACACAAAATAAGTTAAAATCAGTTCCTGCACTACTTTAAATTTCAATCTAAGATATAACATTTGTGTGCAGAGAGACCTATTAAGAGTTTAACATGCTACTGAAAAAACAGATTTTATACTGTATCATTAAGGCATGATATAATCTATTTATGCTAGTCAGTAAACAAAGAATCACAGGAATACATATACAGAAGAGGTGATTTTAGGGAGAGACCCACCTCCTACACACACATATTTAAGAGGGAGGAGGTGAGGCTTTAAGTTACATATGCTGTGGAAGAGCTATTTATTTGTAGAGAGGAGGGAGAAGAGTTTGTTTTAGGAAGGTGAAAGACGAGTTCACATCTTGACATGGTAGAAAATGAGCTTATATTGGGCCATACGAAAAGCTACAGGTATAAAACGGATAGCTCCTAATTGACATTAAACCCTCTAAGTTTACCTTTCATTTGAGTTTCTAGAGGAATGATCCAGGACTCAAGGTTTTTATGAGTTATCTTCAGATTTTGCCTTTCTGATAGCATCCTTCCCCATGCTTTTGTTAATCACCCACACAAAGGAGATAAAACACATCACACAGTTTTTACAAACTCACTAAAATGTTCAAAGTTCTTTCTTCTGCTCTTGGGATTGTGGACTGGTATAGTCCTGAGTGATTTTCTGGAAAAAAAATGTATCTAGAAGCCGAACTGCCTCCTAGGATGTAAATTAGGCACAAGGATAATATATCCTGTGGGAGGACCATTAAATGCTGGAACAGGAGATCTGAAGTGTATGGAGGGTAATTTTTTTTATCTTCATCTGATCTGAACTAAGCATTATTGTGACAAATGTTGAAAAGTTCTATATGATATATACAAAGTCTATACTAACCTGGTAATTCTAATGTTTTTTTCTTCCTGGAATGAAAGTTGTCTAGAGTTTCTCATTGGTGTTGACTAAGTTTTAAGAGGTCCTTAGACTTGTATCCTCATCGTGTAAAAATTAATAATTGCAAGCTACAGTAGTGTAGTGTTTTAAAATAATGTAGATCTAAAAGTAAAATGATTTGCTCTTATGGCTTGCATTAGCTTACCTAGGGATCTTGCTATTCATTTGGAAAGACTGTGCCTATGGTGACCGGGACACTAACAAGTAGAAAACTTTCTGAACTGGCATTGAGCCCATTTCTCCCCTGGGCAGCAGATGAACACACACCAGAAGCTATCAACAGAGTTCCTTGTGATTAAAGATGTCCAATTGAAATGCTAAAGCACCCTGCTATTCAGAAGACATCTTTTCATCTCAAGGGTTTTTCCTACATTCAGAAAGCTATCATGTTATTTGAACTATTTTGAAATAGTTCTTCTACACTAAGAATAACATCAAAATACATAAACAAGCTTGAGATCTATTTCTTTGGGACTTATTTTCTTTCTGCCATGTAGGATGATAAGGGACAACCACTGCTTCCATTAGCAACCAGTCCTGATGTTAATCATGGTAAAGCCCCAGCAGGCTCTTGAAGCACTGCGGAGAGAGCCATGATCAACTGTGACCCGAATTCAAAAAGCGAAAAATAAAACCAGTGTTTCCAAATAACTTATCAAGAAATGTTTTCACAGATAGTCCAGTCCAATTTCAGCAACTCTTAAGGATGTGACATTTCAGTTATTTATTTTCCTATGCTGGTTTGAAAATTCTTGTGATTTTTAACATTTATGTTCAGCACTGATATTAAGACTATCTGATTATGATTTATTTAGATGAAGAAAATATGATTGTTGTCTTGAAAGTATTGATAAATAAATTAAAATAGGGATAAGGGACCTATGGCTTGTGAGTCATATCTAGGCTACCACCTGTTTTTGTATGGCCTCTGAGCTGTGCATGGGCTTACTTTTAAATGATTGGGGAGAAAAAGCACAAGAAAAATAGCATTTTGTGACACATGAAAAAATATATGAAATTCCCATTTCTATGCTCATAAATAAATTTTTATCGGAATGGAGACATATTAATTTGTTTATGTATTCTCTATGGCCGCTTTCATATAGAAACAGAGTTGATCAAACAGAGTTGATACGAAGACCACCTGGCCTGCAAAACTTAAGTATTTTCTGTCTGGTACTTCACAGGAAGCTTGCTGACCCCTAAGTTACAAAATAAAATAGTAAATTCTAAAATGCAGACAGAAAGCAAGTTCTGCCTTGAAGGGGAAATGAGTATTTGCCAAGGGCAGTTTCCTTTTCCACAATCAATGGCTAGTGCTTAATATTTTGAAGATATCTCATATTTGTGGAGTTTCTTTTTCTATCAATAGTATTTAACATCAAAACTGACAGAAGTTAAGGGAAGTGGAATTACTTCAAGTCAGAAGGCAATGCTCTTCTCACAGAGTGAAGATTCAATAAGAAAACCAAATCCATAGGAGAAAGAAAAATTGCTTTATATCTAAAATTTCCTAAATTTCAATAAATAAATACCCATTTCTCATAGAATTGAGGAAATGTTCACTGTCTCTAGTGGATTCTCGGCAGTTCTGTGGCTGGAGAAGAGTCTGGGTCTCAGGTTTTCATGAGAGAATGAGAGCCATAGCGGAAGTGCTTCTCCAAGGCTCTTCCGCATTGCTGACTTCTCCTAGGAAGTCTCTTCCCTGTGGCCTACTTAGATTAGCCACTTAGTATTCACACACATCTTATGTTTGAGGTTGAGAAAACTTAACAGTGCAGAATCCCATTGTGTGCTGTTTCCATATAACATGTCCTGATCATCACCCAGCTTTGCTATATGTGTTTTGATGGGCATTTTCATTGCTTCACACCTCTGTAAAGTTTGGGTGTCTACTGCCTCAGAAGACAGAAGGGAGGGAAGAAAGAATGGCTTTCAAGATGATGACCCTGATTCTTCATTATCTCCTTACACAATATGCCTTTGAAATGGCAATTTCAGTTATTAAAGTGTTCTATGGAATCGAAGAAAAGAAAGAACATACTCATGTATAGCATATGGAGAGGGTTAGCACACCTACCCTCATTTTACAAGAAAACTGGAGCACAGTAAGGTAGTGAATTTATAGCATCTTGGCAGAATATGGCAAAAAACTAATGGCAAAATGCTAAATTGTACCACTGAGTAGAAATCTTGGGCTCCTACTATATCAGAGCTACCTCCCTGTTGCAGAATATAATGAGATCTGCATGTCTAGATATAGCTGTTTTTGTTGGATATAGTTTAATTATATGAACTTAGCAGCACTGTATCTCTGCAAGGAAATTACCCTGAGATCCATGTCATGTTACCATCCCTGTATTCTGTGGAAGGTCTCACAGTCCTGCATCTGATAACTTCAGCTCTTATGTTGTCTACAGAGCTCCATACTTATATCAAGAGCTGAGTGATAAGTTAAAAAAAAAATAAAAGTAAGACAGAGGAAAATGGCTCTCAGAAGAGTGAGGACAAAGTCTTCCCAGGCGGAACCTGACCAAATACACAGCAGAGGGAGAAGTACTAGCAGGAGAAACCAGTCTGAAATCAGATCACCTTATTCAAATGGAATTCTGTAATGCTTACAGAATTGTGATGGGAAGGTGCCACATAACCCCAATATTTATGGAGGGCCTTCCACATGCCCTAATTCATGCTGGAATTTAGGGTGGATATAAGGCTGCCTATGGAGATTAAAGTGTGATTAGGGATATAGGACATGTATAATTTAATAGTTTGCTCATTAAACAAAATTGTGCCCCTTGAAAAGAATCTAAACTTGGGCAATCTGCTGAGTTACAGATAGTAATAGTTTAATACTGACTTGTCTATTACTCTACAATAGGGGCCATTAGCTCAGGAATTGAAATGTGGCATTTTTAATCCGTATCAGGAAAAAGCAGAGTTTAATCACGCAGTCTCTAGTGTTCAGCTGTCTCTGTCTGAATCCCTCCCTCATCCTTTTCTACCTGTGTAATATTGGGGAAGTCATAAAAGCCATTTATGTCTTAGCTGCAAATTAGATAACAATACCTAATTTGTGCAGATTGACTAAATTATTGCATCTTTTAGGTGTTTCACAGAGGGAAAATTTTGCAAAAAAAGCTGTGACACACACATTAATGATCTGGAATAGAGCAGAATATTTCTTTAGGGTTCCAATTCCAATTTGAGGCAGTAGGTTTTGAAATTATACTTGCATTTGAGATTGTTCGATTGATGCTAAAATGGAAATTTATAATGTACTTGACCATGGGAAGATGTGCTATGATATAATTGGTACAATCAGAAACAAGATAAAAATAGTATTTGTGGTTATATAATAGCTTGCAATTTTATAAAATGGCATATGTATTTTTTGTGCCAGGAACTATTGTGAGCTTTGTAATATAAATTTAATTCACAATTCTGGTAACAATGCTAGGATAAAAGTAAATACTAGTATTATCCCCATTTTATATATGCAAGAATATAGGCACAGATAAATTGAGAGATCAATGTATTATTTAATTGCTTTATGTGTATTTGATGCTAACTATGCCTATCTGACCTTCCATTAGTTCTCATTCTTTCATAAGTTATGCTCTCTTAGTTTAATTTTTACTGAAGTTTCATCTATGAATTATTTATATTAATATTTTGCTGACTAGTCTCTTGTGGGTCATTTGGGGACAGGGCTAAGCTGAGTGAGGAATGGTCTACAGTGGATGATTGAATTCTGGAGCCAGTAAGAGATGAACTTCTCCATCAACTTAAGAAGCCAACATACATTCTAACAGTAGAAATAATATGGAAATTGCATTATGGTTAAATATGACCAGATGCCAAAATGATAATGATGCTTGAATATAGATTTTTAGTTAATTGTTTTATGGGGAAATACTTATGGAAAACTCATCTTGCAAATCATCACAAGACATATTCCATTAGAAGTACTGATGAAAGCATTATGATTTTGAATTATTTTCTGAAATGATTATTTAGATCTTCAGAGAACATGCTTCTGCTTGAAATCCTTTGAATTTATTTTCATTTTGTCAACAGTAACTTTGGAAAGGAACACAGCCAAAGCTATTACAAATCCTTAAGTCTGAATTGAACCAATTACTCAAATCACAATGGGTTTGAATTAGGTTTCTTTGTTTTTATGAAAACTTGCTTGTAGAATTGGATTTTTCCTTTTCCATTATCAGTAAGAAGAAAGCCCAAAGATTTCAGCGTGACAGTGCAAGTCCCTGTGGCTGGTTTACAGGTAACATTGAACTGTTTTGATATGCAGATGGATGTGGAAAACACTTCTGGATATTTGATCATTTCAATGTAAAAGGCAGAACTGTGTGTAGAGTTTTCATGTCCTTCATCTAAAATAGACCCGATTCTGCCCCTCTGAGTGCCTGGCACACACGTCAGAAGTGGGTCGAAGTTCCTGCAAAAGGAAAGGTCTGGCGTGTCTCACCATTATTCAGTCTTCACTCCTAAAGTCTCAATAGCTGACTTCTGACTCTTATAGGTGAAGATTTTGAGGCTAAAAACAGAACTTTTTTCCTCCTATCTTTGAGGGAAGAGATCTAGAAGGAAATATTACAAAAGTAATTTTCTGAAAAGTAGTCAAGAAAAACCTCTCTCTCACAGCGAGAATTTACTTCTAATCTTCCTCTTTAAGTATAGGTGGAACCAAATTGTGTCCTGGAAAAGTAGAGCTCTCAAAGGGCTGGCTGTCCCCCCACTTATCCTGATGGACATGGCGAGTGTTCTGGCAGGTTCGTCTAAGCGCAAGAAGAGAGGGGTGATTTTTTTTCCTAGTAGGCAGATGACTGATGTAGACTTAGAATTTCTGTTCCAGTTACAGCTTCCTTAATTTAGTAGCTGGGGAAATGGGACCTAAGAGCTGGCTTGCACAGGATAACTTTTCCCCACAACGACTGCAAGAATGTAGATTCCCTGGGATCATAACACTCCTTGCTTTCACACGTTAAAACCCAGAAGGCTCAGGAGTCTTCAGGTAGCTCTCAACCCGTTTTTCTTAGTCCTAGCTCACACTGTTCTGAATGAGTTGTCTTGTCCAAAATTGTATAAGATTCCCTCCAAATTGCAGCTTGTTTGCATTCCGTTGATAATCTAACCTGAGACTCAAAAATCTCCTCCCTGAAAAAAAGGAACTTAATAGTCTTAAAATAATGAAATGTTTAATCCCTAACTTATGGCAACAGTTAAAGTAGTACTGAGATGGAGTTGTGAAGCTCTCTTTTGTTTTTAAGCTGGAGTATAGTTTTGAGAAAATATTTTATCATGTAAAATATGAACATGAAAAACACTGACAAAATTTTCCTCTTTAAATCAAATTGAAATCATTTTTGTGGGCTTACGAGTTAGACAATCTATTCTCCTGGCCATCCCCTAACTCAGAGTTACACTGGATTTGGAGCCACCTCTAATGCAATATGCTAACCCAAGAGCAAATAAAACTGTCTTAAGACAGTAATCAGTGGGGATGGAAAAAGGATCAAGAAAACTAAGCTACCCACTGGTGGGGTCGGTGGTCTTGCCACACAATGTCCACTTCAAGACCTGTATTGATCTTTTTTAAAAAAAGAAAAATGTGCAGGCAGGAATGAAGGCAAGTAGGCAGGCAGGCAGGAAGAGAGGGGAGGAAGAAGCATCCCGTTTTTATTTAGTTGTCCACACTGGTTGTCTTCCTTCTCGTTCTGGGACTTGAACTCAGGAGTATGTGGCCTGCAGTCCTTTGGAGGTGACTGATCTAACCGCTGCTCCACTAGGGCGCTCTAAGACCTATATTAAATTTAAAATGTTTAAACCCATGCAGCAAAGTGAATGGACAATCCCTATGAAGAATTTCTGTGTAAGGCTGTTTTCTGCTTTTGGTTGCTGTGTGGAGTTTGTTCACCTTTTCACTAAGGAAGACATCAGGCTTGTGTTTTTCTTAGAGGAGAACATCGGGAGGTGTCCGTGGGAAAGTCAGCCAAGAGCAGGTGGAAATGGATAAAGGACTGGATGGGAGACCGCGCTGATACAGGATGAAACTCAAGGATACACAGGTGGAGGACAGTGGATGCCACAGAAGGTTACTGTGGGGGCACAATCTATGGGGAATTGCGTAAAGGGTCAAACTCTAATTAAATGTAGTGGTGGATGGTGTCACTGTTAGATACTATTCCATGTTCCTTCCTAGGGAAGGGCTATATTTCTCACTCTATTAAATTCAGATATGGCCACCTGGTAGAGGCCTTAAGACCTAGCACATACTTCTACATGTCTTTCCCCTCTACCTCCATATTTGGTAGAGTTGGATCTTAAAATTTGGAGCCTGGGTCTGGGTCTTAAAATGAGGTGGAGTGGTGACATTGTAGAAGAGTCCTCAAATGATCCTTAATGTACATTAGTCAGAACAAAGTTTTTTGGTGTGCTCTGGTGGAGTTAGGTTGGACGTAGTTCGCATACATTCTAAGGTCCTGGGTTCATATCTTGGGACTGCAGGAATCACCAAGATGGACAACTAAATAAAATAGGGTGCTTCTTTTTCCTCTACCTTTCCTCTTCCTGCCTACTTCTACTCACCTTCATTCTTGTCTGCATCTTTCCTTCAAAAAAAAAAAGAAAGAAATTTTTGTTATTGTCTGTCATTGAAAAACTTGTTACCTTTGCTAATATTATAGCTTGTCAAATGAAAAGTAAATTAAGGTAATATCTAGCCTCCTTTCTTCTCAAGTATCTTAAGGTCTAACCAGAAAGTCAGAAATAAATTTCCTCCTTCCCTCACCCCACTCTCTCTCTCTCACAGACACACACACTCTCTACTTTCACTGGATAAAAACATAAAAGGATCTAATTCCTGCTACTGTAAGAGTTCAAAGTCTGAGGAGAAAAATAGGAAAAGTTTGCTGTGTTTTATTGTTGTGTCATTATTTAATTATTATCACCATGATTATCATTTTACTGTTGCTTTTGTGGTGTTGGATGTTAAGAAGGTATAAAGACAGTAGTGGCTGGCTGGAATTGTAAAAATATGTTCCATTGTTCTTTTTCATCATATTTCGTTTCCTGAACCAGGTAGCCTTTGAATGAACAATACTTGAAGGGAGAAAGGTACTTTATTATTTTAGATAAACAGATGGCCTGGGGGAGAGCTGTGATTTTAGACAAGACAACAGAATGAGAAAGGATTAGAAAGAAAGAAAAAAAACAAACAAACCCCAAGATGCAAGATACTGTAGACGGACAGGCAGACAAACCAGGTAAGCACTCAGTCCCAGGTGGAAATCAAGAGCGAGCCCCAGGAGCCAGTAAGAGCTCACCTCCTATCATAGAGGCTAATACTCAGAGGGGAGACCAGGGAAGAGGTGACTTTAATGATGAATGGCCCTCTGCTATTCTGGAGCATGGGCATGAGCAGAGAACAATGGAGAGATTTTTCTTCATCGTTTTCCCATTTGCAGACAGTTTTTCTTGGCTTACGCATTAGTAATCTATAGTTCACTGAATTTCATATTGGCATTTGACCCAAGTCTCTATCCGTATTCATGATATGCAACACCAATTGCAGGGCTATTGGCAACACTAAATGTTCATTTTTCTCAATTGACCTAACATCCACTTTTGAATTAAGAAAAACGTTGAGAACAAAAGCAAGGAGCCTTCCCGAAAGTTGGTAATGCTGCAGGGCATGCTCATGAGGATGAAAGCAAATGAAAGGAGACTTACTAATATCTGCTCCATCTCAGTTATTTTATAGGTCCTATTCTTGAGCATTACAAATGAGGAATTGCATTTTTTGCAAGCTCTTTGAAACATTTTTCTAAATTTTATTCAGTCCCTAGTAATTTACCATGTAACATTTTTACCTTTGTGTAAGTAGAACTATACACTGAACACATTTATGTGTAATTGCTTAAAAATGAAGTTTAAAAAAGACCTAATTTTTTTTTTTTAAGATTAAGTATGGTATTTATTGGGTTCAGGCAAACAGTTGTTCTAAAAAGATTGTGTTCTTCAAAACATGCATATCTAGCCTCTTTTAGATTGACAATGAGAAAATTCACTGACTATATCATAATTGTGACACTTTGCTAACACTAATGACAGACATATAATCTACTTCATAGCTTTCTTCAAACATTCCTCTAACTTAGCGGGGGTATAAACACATACACATAAAGAAATGAGTAAATAATTTAATAGATGTTAGATTAACGAAGAAGTAGATAACACGTACAAAAACAGATGTCTGTACGATACAGGAAAACCAGGGCAGTAGCCTGAGTTTCACTGGGCTGCATGTGATTATAAGAAATCCCTTCAGTGCACCCAAGATGCTTGAGGAGAACCAGGAAGAACCAGCTCTGCTTACTTGCAGAATAGACCACTGCTTTGGGGGGAAGAGTTCTGGGGATTCAAGGAAGTTCCTCTATTCAAAGAATCTCCACTCAGTGGTGCTAGGTTTCAGGAAAAGTTTTCATTTATTTGTTTTTAATGATTTCCCCATATAACTCCGACAATTGTCACAAAATGAAACAGCACTTAGTTCAAGCACACGCACATGGCAGCAGCAAACATATTATACAGAAGGGCATAAAGTGAAACTAGTGACCTGTGCACTGCCTTCATCACTCAGGTCGACCCCAGGGAGAATGGATTTTTAACCGTTGTTCATTTGAGCTCTCTTGCTACAGTCTTATGAACAGATTGACATCACTCTCGCCTGCTGGATCAATGCGCTACATTCTCCATTCTGTACCAACTCTCAGATGTGATGACTTCGCTCAGTCTTTGCCACTGTCCCTCCCAGTAGTCACATCAGGATTCTGGCCCACTGGTTAGGACTGCAACTTCCGAAGGCAGCGGGATCACGCATTTGTTCCCAGGTCTCCCACATCTTCGTGCTGTTTACCCAGCTTCTCATTCCTGACCTTAGGTTTCCCCTCCACACCCGCCTCCGCATGCTCACTAAGCTGTCACAAGGTCTGTCCACTTTCCCGCTCCCAGAATGAGAACGAGCTTCTGTCACCTGTTCCATCCTATTGTCTCGTCACTATGGGCTTTTATTCTGGTGACTGTTGACTGCCATGTTAATGGGAGGTGAGAAGGGGAGAAAAGAAGCTGGAAGAGAAGACACGCACATGTAAGTGGGAATTTCAGGCAGACGTCCTCCATGTAGGGCACATGTCTTTTTCTAAGCCGGGGCCATGAATTTCATGTTTCTCATAGAAGGTCTGTGATTTCCCAAATGGTGAACTTAAGACTTTTACCTCAAAGAACAAAAATTCTTATTGTGATCTAATAAACGAGAGGAAAACATTTAACTAAGTCATTTTTCAAAGTGTAGACTTCATATACTTGCCATCATTAATTGTGTAGGTTTCTTATTCAAAATAGGTATTTTTATCTTATTGAGTAAATAATTGGGCCTATATCCCCAAATCTGCATGCTTAATAAACTTATGAGGTTACTTAAAGTTCTATAAGACAGAAATACAGATGATTTATAATATTTAAATACTTACTCTATACTATGCTATTTACAATCAAAAATTATAGATGGTAGGCCTCCTACCAAAGTTTTGAGCATAGAATTGGAAGAGAAATATGTATCACTAACATCTGCTTTTTAAAATAGTATGCTGCTTAACTGGAACTCTGGAATGATCCTAGTGAAACATTGAAATATTTGTAAAGCTAAAATTGTTTTAGGCAGCAATTGGTTATGTCATCTAAAAGATGTAGTACTGAGACAGCTTGAAAATTGCATTCGATGACCATATATCATAAATGTTATTTATTACCATTTACTCAACTTCTTTCCCACCACTTTTACAACTTTAAATATCAGAAATTGAGACTCTGTTGTCATATTTGTTGACAAGTACTTTTAAACTGCTTTGTCTCATTTTGTTTCTCCTTGTGGGTATTTTCAAATAGATTTTTTACTGGCAAAATTTTTAGTTCCAGAATTTTTTTTTTTTTAGGTATGAAAGTTTGGTTAACAAGTCAGTAATGTTCAGGTACATTTTATTTCACTTTCTAAATCATCATAATGTTCTAAGCTGCTCCATCATCAAACTGCCCATGCGGTACAGTTTGTTTCCCTTCTAAAATGCAGCTGCTCAACAGAAAGAACAGCGCCAAAATGACAGCATGAAGATGTAGAGGGATGGTTTGCACGAAATTCTAATTGGCACTTTACAAGACATTTTAAAGGCATTAAAAATTTTAAAGTCATTATGAAAACTGTTATTATACAGGTTATCTTAAAAGAATACATTTACCCACAAGCCTGCTAACTCCTCAGTATGAATGTCCTTTTAGAGTGAGTGATCTATAGAGATGTTTCTGTCCTCTCATACCATAATTAGAACTCATAACAAAAATGTTGTAACTATTGTCTCTAAAAGGAACAATTGTGGAGTATTTTGTAGAGTTGCTCCTTCTTAAGAGTTAATCATCAGCTTTTTTGTGAGTCTGGTGCATTCCCTTCCTATCTGAGTTATTATTTTTCACTTCTAAATTAAAGGAGTAAACCTGTTAATTTTGTAGAGCAATCTGTAATCCTCACAAGTATTCAATATTAGCCCTGTTTTCTTTTAAATATATTTCCATTGAGTTGCAGCATTGTTTGTTCACTTTCATTTCAAACACTTCAGTGCTCCAGATTCATCAGCTGTTAACTGAGCATCCAACATACCACAGATGTGATGTGTACCAAAAGGCATTCAAGAAAAGATCAAACCAGGAGGCTGCCAATTTACAGTTGGACTTTAACCTACTTGTTTTTAATGTTTGAATATAGAACCTAATTTCTAGGTTGGTGTCAATATTATTAAACCTTTCCCACTGTTCCCTTGTGCTTTGAATGTTCACTGACCTGTAAAGACAGCTTAGTAGGTAAATAAACTTATACTTAGTACTGGCAACTCAGAGAGATACTGGAACCAGAGCGAATCCTGATTTAAAAAAACAAACAAACATGATATTATATGATGTACTGATTTTATTTCTTAAATTAAGAAGACATAAAAACACAAAATGACTTCCACCTCTTTATGAATTAAAAGTGATGGAATCATTAATGTATATCCTAGTGGGCCTGTTTTTCCATCCTGATTCTCACATTTGCCAGTAGACGTTAGCCTCAGCACGTACAAGAAAGGCTATGAAGGGAGACGGCACTAAAAGGGAACCAAGGGCGTAAGAGCTTAACTATCCATTTCTGCTACTCCATTTTACTTTGTGTGTTCTTTTCCCTGGGCTGCTTTGAAGAGAGTGGTCAGCCATGTCCAGTGTAGCCAGGGAAGATAAATGCTGAAGGGGCTGCTTCACTTGAGACAATTAGGAGCCACAGATGACCTTGTGGATTCAGGTCTCAGAGTGGGGAGGCTATAATTCAGATATCTGCTGGGTATGCAGTGAAGAGGAAGCAAGGAAGTGGAAAATAGTGGAAGGGAGCTCGTCTGTCAAGAACCTTAGGACCACTTGTAGAAGTTAAACTCTTTAAGGCTCTTACCAGGAAGCCTTCTAGAGTTATACAGACATAAGCAAGGACCTAGTACCTATGTTTTCACTCTTTGCTACACCTACCACAGAAGCTATCTGACCATGAATGAAATTAAACAATGTTTCTTGACTATATGAAAGACAATATGCACACAAAGGAAGGCAGAAAATATTTTTTTACAAAGAATCTATTGATAAAAATGAAAACCATGCTTATATTTTGAAGATGTAAGCAAGAATCAATTCAAATTTATTTTGAGAACTAGGCAGAGTCGGAAAGAAATATAATGATGATGACAAGAGCAACGACAGTCTTACTGGGTTGGCATAAAAGTTGGTGGCTTATGAAACCTTTTTTCATATTCATTGTTTCTTTATGGAAAAGTCAAACATATACCTTCAGGAAAGAATTATAACCTAAAGAATACTGAACGTGAGATGACATTAGAATGTAAGAAAAGTTCTGAAAATAAAACAGATTTCTAGATGTTGTGTGGTTGAACAGAAAGACTGATAGAAGAAACCCTGGGATAAGAATGATAAAGAGAAGCATAGACATACAACCTAAGAAATCACCCTGTTTCATCACAATTCCATGTGAATATATATGGAGAGAGAGAGAGAGAGAGAGAGAGAGAGAGAGAGAGAGAGAGAGAGAGAGAGCGCGAACAATATTTAGAATTCTAGGCTGTCTAAATATGTACCAGGAAGCAGAAATTTTGGGAAGAAGTCTGAGAAAAGCTGTAAAGATTATTAAAGACTAAAGAAATAGGACCTAGTATGAAACATTCAAAGAACTGAACTTTTTGTAAATCCTTATTCACCGTTTCAGAATTTATGATGATTTACATAAAGTAGCTACAAAGAAGATGGGGCTGATTCCAATCATTCCAATTCCAATTCCAATAGAAATTATAACTTGGCTGCAAGACCTCTGTAACCCCAGATATTCATTAAATGTTCTTAGGTTTTCCTAGTTCAACTTCCTTGGGGGAAGAAAATGCTAACAAAATATTACAATGGCTAATGGCTAACATTTTGCCGTGAGAACAGAATGAAAAGAAATATACCAACTCATTTAGACTAAGCAGTGAAGTAGTTTAAACAGTGGTTGTCAGAAGGGACTTATGGAATCTTCTCCTCGAGAGAGTTTTAAAAGCAGGCCAGGTGCTCATCAATCCAGGATGGCTTCAGCCTGTGGCGTAGCTAGAGAACAGGGCCAGTACTCTCGAGTTCCCGTCCACTCTACAGGCTAAAACAGTCTCCCAGGAGGCCCCTTTACAGGGCAAGCCTGCACTAACTCAGGCTCATTTCTAACTGGAGTACTTTCTTACCACATGGAATGATAAGTATATAAGTGAGGGTGTGGTCAGTATGTTTCCCGAACCACAGTCTGTTGGCATAACTGGGACAGGGCACTCGGCTGCCAGCTGAAAAATATAGGGGATACTGGTTGGTACTGAATGATAGTGCTCTGTTGGATTTTATTTTTCCCATTGTGTGTGTGTGTGTGTGTGTGTGTGTGTGTGTGTGTGTGTGTGTGTGTGTGTGTGTGTGTGTGTGAAAATAGAGCAAGTCAAACTAACTGGAAATTCAGTTAAAAATCAGGAAAACATGGGGAAAGAGCCTTCATGTTCTCTTGAAGTTAGGTTCTCAGGTCAAGCATTTGCTCATGACACTAGATCCCAACATTTGGCATCTGCATTCTCTTGGGTCTAAGGTCTACCCCTGGCTGTGGTCTGTTGCTGCTAGCAAGTTAGGCTATTCCTCTTAGAAAATGAGTTCTGTTTCAGTTCCCTACAGCAACTGGGTAATGGCCCATTTCTCAAAAAATATCTGAAGAGATAACGTAGCTGACAGGCACAGGCAAAGTAAGCTTTAAATACCATGCACCTCGTCATTTGGTGGGTGGGTGTCATCACAAACCGTGTCTCTTTAACAAAGAAATTGGTGGTGAGTTGCCAAAAAACAAGGATGTTCCATCTTAAGGGTTGTGTTGAATTCTTTCCAGGGAAGTACTTTGTTTTTTTTTTTAAAAGGATGAATTTTATCCTAAGATATTTTTTCCCAAAGTTATTTATGTACTCTATCCAAGGAAAAGAATTTCAGCCTTATGTACATGCCTGTCAGGGCCACGATTATACCGGCTGACCAAAGGAGACCCTGGACCTGGCCACCTATGGTCTAGCAAATTGTCTAAAAGAGGGTGAAATATGATTCTGTTCTTTTGTAATCGTTTCCTCTTTGCCTCCCATAATTGATACATTTTAGAAGGGTTAACCTTGTTTTCTTTAGGAAAAGAAGTCTTTCCTTCATCTCTGAAATGCGAAGTTGATGTCTTTCCCTCAAAATCTTCCCTCAAAATTAATTAAGTCGGCCTGAAAGTCCTACACTCTAATCACTATGGAGGAACAGTGTCAACAATCAATAGAGAAGAAAGAGCAAAGAGAGAGCCCTGTTGGATGTATGGCTTTGATTTCGAAAAGGTCTGGGAATGCCCGGTGATGTTTTCCCCCTGTACTCCCGCGGAATGTTAATGCTTTCTAGAAGATGATTTCAGACACACTGCTAGGGTACTGCCTCTACTCACTGAAGCAGAATCCTCTGAAGAGTTGCTGAGGCAGAACTGAGCTCATGCTCGCCTCAAAGCTGCAGCTGTATTGGCTGCTAATGATGCCTCACCCAGAAAGACGATGCTCCTTTAACTCGGGGGTTTTACTGGGAAGTTTCTAAGCCTGAAACAACAGCTATAGATCTAGGGTGTGTCATCAGCTGCTTATAATTCCCGCTGTCTGCTGCTTTAACACAGCTTGGTCTGGAAGAATGGAAACTAAAGAGCCTTGTAACTACCTGTAACTGTTCCACCAGGAAATGGATCAAGTGTTTGTTCAGCCAGATCCAGGTACTTAACCAAAACCATGTCTTTGATGGGGCTAATGAAATGCTTTTCTCTAACTTTACAATTTATGCAGGAGCAATAATTGCCTGGATGCCTTTTGGATCTAAGTTCTGAATTTAGATCTAGCTGCTGGATAAAGTCTAATTAAACAGTTGCTAGGTGAAGTTAATACAAGGGGGTAAAATGTAATGCCTTTATTTTTAGAGCATGCTTAAGTTAACAATGTCTGAATCAGTAGTAAAACAGCATTACTAAGCTGCAGTAAATTATTCTTAAACGCTGTTTGCCCATCACAATATTTTCTTCTATAACCTAAAGCATCCATCCTTCAAAATGTCACAGGAATGTTTTCATTTCTTTACAAGGAATCACAAACTCAACAACTCGTAATGATAACGCAGACTGCCCCTCCCTCGAGTCCCTGGGTGGGGAGCAGGGTGCAGCCTTAGCCTTTTGAGGTATCAGCAAGCAGGCTTTTTTTTTTTTTTAAATGAGGAAACCCACAAGGAAAGAGAAAGAAGACTGGATAGAATAACCAGGTTTATTGTTTAAAGTTAAAAGTTCCAGTCTGCTTGGGGTGCCTTTAGATCCACCCGAGGTTCCTGCCTGGCACGCGCGTGGTTATTTGTTGGATGTTCTCAGCTGGGCTGCAGTCTTGCGCTGCAGTCCCTTAAATACTCTTTACACAGATGTTAGGAGGACAATGAAGACGGAAGAAATTAATCTCAGGTTAAGGCTCAGGCTGAAGAGAAGGGTCTGCTGACCTCGAGTGACCAGCATCAGTGAACCGGAATGACAGGGTCCACTCCCTGCTCTAGCAGAAGCGGCCGCAGGCTGCCTTTGCAGGCATGGCAGAGGGAAGACCTCTAGTGCAGCAGTGAGGGCTGCTGACAGTTCTGAAGCGCCTGTTGACTTTTGTAGCTGACTCTTCATATGTTTTTAAAATAAGTGTCCGTGGCCTCTTAGTAGCCTGGGGTCTATTATTTTAGGGTATAAAATATGATTGACCCTTAGTTGTCCTACAAATTGTGCAGCATCAAGGCTGTTGTATTGGAGTAGGAGGGCTGTACTTGGAAAAGAAGAATATGGAAGTTTCCATGTATTCATGTGAGTCAAAAAAAGGGGGGTGGGTGTGGGAGGGGTTGTTAAGATGCATGAAGTACCTAGAAGAAAGCCAGGAGATTCTATCGTCACCTGAAATTCTTGGCTGCTCGCCTAGAGAGCTGTGGATTCTTTGAATCTACAGGAAACATTCTGCATCTTTGATTGTATATCCTGGAATACAAGTTACAGTAAACTGGACTCATGCACAGAACTTCCACAAGATTTGCAGGTGAATATGAAGGGCTCACAACTGTGGAGAAAGGTGGATAACAGGGCTGGCTGGGATGTTTAAACATCTCGGAGGGGTGGGTCGGAGAGTAGGGTGGATCTGGGGAAAATCCAGTTTGGTCAATAGCAAGGCAGCAGAGACTGTTTTTTCCTCAAAAAGTGTAGAGAGTGATTTTATTTAGCCTCAGTCTCAGGAGGTGTTTTACTTTAATCACCGGAAGCCAGGCAGACATGTCAACAGTCAGCTTCAGAAGGGTTGCAGAATAATGCAGCACTTTGAGTAAGTTTGGGCCAGCCGCTACAAATCCGTTCTGCCTCGCTCGTGCGTTTCCCTCCTGCTGCAATCTAGAGAGTGGTCCCACTCGTCTGCTGGATAAATATCAGCAAAGCACACCGTTGTCTTTGTAGGACAACATGTCCTATCACCTGTGACTGCAAGCGGGACAAGCCTGTAAGTGTTCTTGCTCAATGGACGAGTTGTGTTTCGACCTCTACTTTTGAAAACGTGTCAAGTCACGTGACTAGGTTTGTGGCCTACAAGTTAAAGAAATTAGGTCCAGTAATTATGTGCTTTGGTAGCACTTAAAATACAGACAGCATTGCTTTCACTGTACCCTGTACGCTATTAGCAGCTCAGGGATGACAACTTTCTACTTATTCCAAGGTACCGGAGAGAAACCTGGGATCCAGCAGCCTTCGGGGGAATGCTACTTTTCTGATCACTGATTTTCAGGATTCTGAATTCAGAATTTCCATTACTTCATGTACCTGCTTGCATAACAGAAATTTAAAAATCCCACTTTGTGTAAAACTGGTATAAAGAGAAATCCTCATTTATCATCACCTACTTATTCGACACTGTCAAGCAAGGCGACCATTGCAGCCGCCGCAACCATCATCATGGAACAAGGGTGGGCACTGGAGTGGGCGACCACAGAAGTGAGAGTAGAATCAAATGCCTCTGTGTGATTCCACAGCCAAGTGCTCTTCAACTCATTCTTATCCCGTTAATTTCAAAATAAAAGAAACATGCCATTGCTTTAAGATATATTTTCCTCAGATAAAATACTTTCCCTTACGGTAGAATTGCATAATGAGATGCTAATGAAATAAAATGTCCAAAGGATTCAAGCTTTAGAAAGGTACATGCTGACATTTATTGTTTCCATGTAAGACATTTGGATTCAGGATATTTTAAATGGCTGCCCTTTCTCACCATAGCAGCAGATTAGGTAAGAAAGAGTTGACCCTTTAAATAGGGTAAATGCTTATCTTTAGCTGGTTTTTATATTTCCAGCCCCACCCATCAGCACTGAAAATTTAAAGTGCCAAACCCCAGCTTTTTAAATCACAAGATCTATGACCATTAAAGTGTCACTGTGACTTGGACGATTTATGATTCTTTGAAACAAGTTGTATTTCAAACACAATGGTCTGATATCCCAGCTTGGCTGGATAACATGGCTTTCCCCCCACCACTTCTCTCTCTCAACTAGCACCCTGAAGTTTGAATTCACTTCCCTGGGCTGCTAGGGGCCAGATTTTTGATTCAGCCTCTCTCTAAAGAGGCCGTGGTCCCTGAGCAGCCAGAACTCCTCAAGGAGCTTGCTGTTTAATAAAGGGAAGAGGGGCCTGTGGAGACAGGTTCTGCATGTAATAGGTGCTGCACCAAAATGCAGGTCAAGTGCTCCTGAGAGGGGACAGGAAGTACCCCATCCCTTGGGTGAAGCAGTATTTGGTGTGGATCTCAAGAGGGATTGAAATTCCCAGGTGGGACTACGGTGAGGAGGAGCAGGGTGTCAGGCAGACAGAGGATGAGTAAAAGCTGGAGGTGTTCAGAGACCAACCTGTGTTGGGTGGAGCTGCAGTGAGCTGTTCTCAGGTGTCTGCAGACTCAGCCACAGGGAAGGTGTTTTCATCAGTACGTTGGCCATTTTACTCAGCCAAGTGTGATTAGATGTCTCTATTTTTTTCCTTTTTAAACTTATTAAGAAAATAAATGTCTTAGAAAAGTTCCAGGGTTAGAATTTGTCCTAATTTATGGCTGAGAAAAAACAGGGTCCCAAAAGGGATGTTCATGGACATGGGAGGGCCTCAGACACTGGACCACAAAGGTTTTCTGAGGGGATGAGTGGTAAGACGTGATTTTAGAAAGATGAATCTAAACGCATTATGCAGGAAGAGGGGAAGAGAGGGCCTCTGCAAATTACTGTAACTGAACTGATGGCTAATTGTGCCGATGACTGTGGCTAAGGCGGAACTGCTCACGGGGTCACAAACAACTCAGGGTGTTTTACCCTTTGTGATGATCACAGAGTCTGGGGAACTTGAGGTGACTTTTGAAAATGATACAATTTTGCTTCCTTTTTTTGAAATTAAAAAAAAGTTATTCCGCTAACATTGCCTAACAACATGTATATTTCCTTGGTCCAGTATTAAAATTAGACTTTATTTCCTGAGCATACAAAGAGACCTGACAAAGGGAAGGCAACCGAGGTGCTGCTGATGGGGAAGCCAGTCAGGATGACAACACTGCCGTGAGTATCTGGTCCTTCTTTACACTCAGAATAACTGCCTTTGATTGTGTCATAATAATGAACTCACACAGTGGTGACGCCAGAATCTTTAGAAACAATTTACCTGTCCAGCTTTCACTATTTGTCTAAAAGGAAGATTTCATCATTCAGCTAAAAGTAACCCTGAACATTTTCTGAGACTCATTTTATTTTTTTTAACCAAAAAGGGACATTTTACTCTGACAGACTTTTGAAAATTTGAGATGTCTATGAATATTTTTGTACTGTGGTATTCGAGTGATGAAATTTCTTTCTTTTTCTGTGTCTTACCATAGCGAGTGCTTCCTTTAACGGAAACATGCTCTTGAGCTTTCCAGATTTGTAAATTATTGATTAGCTGATTGCGGGTTTAAAAATCAAGCAGACTGTTCTGGGGATTTCGATCAGCCCTCAGGCAAAATTGTGAAATATTTGGCATTTGTTTCTGGATCTCCGTATTCCATATCCCTTTATAATCATCTCCTGATCTCCTCTCTACCCCAACTTCCCCCGCCTCCAGAACTCTCCTGCTGTGCCATCTGCTCCTGGCATCACCTTCTGCCCCTGCCAAGTTCTCTCTAACAGCCCCTCACCTCCAGCAAGCTCTCACGTCAACCCTCTGTCTACAATATTTCCTCTTCCTTCCAGTGGGAACAGTTTTCATAGGCAAATTCTTACTTATGTATTCATATGTCACTCTATTTGGTAAAACATGGCAATTTAATAGGAGCCTTTGATGATTTGACCAAAAAAAAAAAAAAAGTGATATTAATAGGAATTTGTGCAGCATGATATGCTGGGAGGGGAGAGGCTTACAGTTTATAAAGAGCTACATCATTTTCAAAATGCTTTCATCTCTAATTTCTCATCAATATAGTATATCTGGAAGGGACTGGTGATGAAAGGCTGGAGAATATGTTTCTGTTCTAGGAAGCTTCTCAAACTCATGATCAGGATGCAAAGAGGGTTAACCATGTCCTTGCATCTTGCCTTTTAATCAGCATAGGGTGGTAAAACAGCAAATAAAAACTGTTTTCTAAAATCATTCAAACAGCTAATTTCCCCATCGAGAAGTCAGGTCCCAGAGTTCATTTATAAGGAGACTGAAGAGGAAGATGTGACCAAGAATCTGAATCAAGATGACTAGGTGTTTGCTGGTTACCCATCAACGCAGCCCGAAACAGATCGGCAGACTAGTTTTAAAGCCTGAGTTGTCGGAGAAGCCTACGTAATATGAGATGTTGAGCTGGGAGGAAAGGACTTGGCATTTTTTTCTTGTATGAAATCTTTATGTTGTAAACTTATACAGCTAACCATCTTGACTTTTCCTATATTTCCTTTAGGATTGTGTAGTTCTATATGAAAATACAGAACTATCTCAGCTGTTTTGAGAACAGACAAACAAAACAGAGACTCTGGCCTCACTGGGCTGGAGGGAGAACAGATGTTGAATGGGAGGCTAGTAAACCAGAGGGCAGGGTAAGGACCGAAGTGAGAAGATCCGTGCAAGGACATGAGAAGACTTAAAGGAACACAGCAAGATGGCTTTGGCATATATCACCTATCATAAGAAGGCTTTCTTTTCATCCAGCCCTTGGAGGATTTTATATTTATATGATTAAGTCCTATTTGGGTATTTTGGGTGGGTACAGATGGCCCTTGTCAGAGCACTAAGGAGAGCTGCCTTCGAAGCTTGGGCCACCTTTCCTGCTGCCCTTCCATAGAACTGTGTTACCCACTGAGGAAAATCAATACTCAAGGCTGAAAAGGTGCTTAAAATCAAGCAAGAAACAGCCTGACCCAACCCACCAAAATCCTTTACATTCCTAAGCAGCGTATTTTTTTTAAAGTATAAACTTTATCCCAATCTTACATCAAAAAATGAGTCATATATCTACTGTAACTTATTTCAGATTTAAAAAAAAAAAAAAAAATTGAAGTCATGGAGTTGTGAAAACAATCTTTTCCGCTCAAGTTGGTAACGCCTTCCTCCCAGATACTGGCTGTAATTCCCTTCATAAACTACTTTTGAAACTGATTTTATGAACTCTGAAATGTTAACATGCATGCAAACTATTATTTTGATTACTAGTGCTAAATTTCAAGACAAAGATTTATGATTCATTTTTATTTTGAAGATTAGGGTAAAATTTATACTTTTAATTTAACTGAAGAAATAGCTAATGCATCTCATAATTTCTGTTCTTCTTTGGTTGCTTACTTATATTGAATATACTTTCTTTTGAATCCACATTTGTTGCTTTAGCTAGTTACTCTGATATGTAATTTTCATTATATACAGATTCATAAATAAATATGTCATAGTACTAATAGAGATACTTTCCTTTATAAAATCTGGTTCAAATAGATTTAGTTCAATAACCAAAGCTTTTAAAAAATTGTATCATTTTTAACAATGCAAATCCAATTGGAATTCCAATATACTCTTTAAGGTAGAAGATATCTTTCTATTCAAGTTTATTTTTATTTATTTGAATTAATTTTACTAAAGGAACATTGCATCATAACATTATGTAGGCTTCAGGTAGACATCACAGATTAACCGAAGTTTTTAATGGCCTTTATGAACAATTCAATTTGTCTTTAATGACAAAAATAGCCGTATACTTCAATTTTTTTCTCCAATAAAATGTAAATAGTGAGAACTCATTCTTTTCTTTTTCTTCCTCTCTAACAAATAATGTTAACACTAGGAAGCAAATGTATGACTTTTCAAAAAAAAGAAGCAGTCAATCAATTTCTCCTTAGCTCAGTTTTCTAGGTATGTCCCAGGGTCAAGTATTGAAACTGGCCTTTGTTTTCTGAAGAAAAATGAAACAGCAGCAGTACTTTGATGGTTTGGAGGTCTGAGACACTGGCCTCCTCCCTTGGCCAAGGCAAGAGAAAGAAAAGGGGAAGCATCACCACTCCCTTAAGATTCAGGTCTTAGTGAAGCACTGCTTTATTTTGTTTTTCTTCTTTGTATACTTTTCAAGGTTGTTTTTTTGTTTTTTGTTTTTTGTTTTTAACAGATACGTATCCTTATTTAAGCACCATGACATGCAGGCCATTTCTACTTTGTTCTACATTTTCACAGCTTAGTGACCTCTCTAAGGTCTCCCACTCATTTAGAAATAAAGTGGAGGCCAGAGTGCAGACCACAGAACTCAGTGTTCCTTGAGAGAATTTCTATATAAACACCTTTTCCAGCCTCAGTTTTCTTATGCTGAGGCTTTCATGGAGCTTGTGGTCGAGTGAGGTGTGTTTAGCCAAAGTCCTGGAATGTAGCTGGTGCTCATTCAATGGCACCATTATAAGAATGATGCGAAAGTTATATTACTGGAAGGAAGCTAGAAGCGACTTGGCAGGAGAGGTTAGGTTTGGATGTCAAGTTGGCAGCATACCTTGAGGTCAGCATTACCACGCACCTTTTTCATCTCCTATATTCTGGTAGCATTCCCTGCTCATCCCTCCTGGCCCCAGGTGGCTGTTCTGAGTACAATCTGATAATTTCATGCAAGAGTAAAATATTCTTTACATACAGAATTAAGAATTTTTTTAGATAGAATTAAGTATCTGGTTTTAAAAAAAGGTTTACAGATTTCTTCTCTGGAAAACATGACTGCGAGCCTAGGAAATAAAGTTGCTACTGAAAGCTTATTCCCTTTCCTTCCCTTTCTTTCTTCTGGCAGAAAACTCAAGTCTCTCCAAGATGCAGCCATCATGATGTCAGCAGACTGATGATGGAAGAAAAGGAAACTGGGAGGTCCTGTGCTCTGGTGTCCCTGGACGATGGATGGAGGATCACCCATCCCTTCGCCTCTAGCGCCCCTTGGAAATGCATCGTCAGACTCTAGCATGTCTCTAGAGCAGAAAACGACATTTGTTTTTGTGATTTTGTTGTTTATTTTCCTGGGCATCCTCATCGTCAGGTGCTTCCGGATTCTTCTGGACCCATATCGAAGCATGCCAACCTCGACCTGGGCTGATGGACTTGAAGGCCTGGAGAAAGGGCAGTTTGACCATGCCTTGGCTTAGAATGAGGGAGCAGGCTCATCCCTCTTGAAGAGGTGCAGTGCTTCGTGGTCTGGGCGTGGGATTCTCTATACTCAATGCCCCCAACCAGTCAAGTTTTAACCATAACTGACCTTAAGATCATGCAGTTGGGTTAAAGACATTTGAGGAGATTGGAAATGGAAGTTTATATTACTAATTCTAAAAAGGGAGGTTTAAATTTCTGTTCACTCAGTAAATGAATATTGTTGAAGTGTCTATCATGGAGAAACCAAGAACATAAATACTGACAAATTTTGCCATTGAAAGGACTAGGTGACGACCCAAGAATATAAGACTAGACAGGGTCTGTCTCAATCTCGTGGCAAGAACGAGAAGAGACGTCCTTGTGCTAATCCTGTCACTCAGTCAGTTTAGTTTTCTTGGGAATCTGGCCCTGGGCAGAGAATGAGAAGGACGGCTGAGTGAAGCCAAAGCAGGCACTTGTTTTCTCCCCAAGCAAGGAGTACTGGGAGACAATGAGAGGGCTTAGAAGAGATGGTTCCATCGCTGGAAAACATGGGTGAGGATGATGTCATTTTATTTTTCAAATAAAAGTGATTTCAAAGCTTTGTGGAGTTTTAAAAACTATCGACCAGGCCACAGTCTGTGTATTCACATTAATAACATGTAGAGGTAGCTATGCATAACCTGAATTTATTTTCTTTACACAAATGATTGAAACGATAGTTTATAAGTGAAGCTTCAAATTGAGTTTAACTTTACATGTATATATATAAAATTAATTGTTTAGAAGAGAAGACTTTTACAGTCTTAAGAGGAATGTGTTTTTATGGCTGAATACAGAAACCAAATAAAACTTTTCAAGAAATGAGAATGAGTCCTCTCCATTCACCCAGAATAATACACTGAAGGCAGAACTGTTTAACCAGTGCTGAGGTTCAGCTGTGTTCTGAGAGAAAATGAGCCAAGTCCATGAAAGGTCATTTAATCACCCCTCTCCCATATTAAGAAGGGCTCCCACAAATACTCCTGCATACATAAAATCTATTCCAAGCACTATTTAAGTTCACTAAAAAAAAAAAGAGATGTGAAAACCTCTTATTTCAACACCTTAGCTATCAGTTTTTATTAAAAAAGTTTAAAAAGGCAATATTTTTATCAAATAAAAATATATTAACATATAGTTTATATATCCCACAGCCTAATTTGTATTATACTAGTTTTACATGGTAATGATAAAGATCCATAAGCAGTATAGAAAAATATAAAGTAAACAGCAATAGTCAAAATTCTGCCTCTTTAGGAAATTCCATTGCCTCAGTTTTTCTTAGGGAGCCTGTTGAAAATGCAGACTGCTACATCCTTCCATCCCTAGAGATCGGTTCTGTAGAGGTGAGTTAGTGAACAAATGCCTCAGCAGATAACCTGTGGGAGAGACGGGGTGGGCCAGAAATAGTTGCGATGTCTCAGGAGATAGTGGCTCAGGTGTGAGGCACACATGCAAGTGCTTGGTATACAACTTTATGCAGTAGAAGTTATGATTAAGATATAAATTAGAGGGTGACCTAGAGCATGGGAGCGCTTTAGATAAGTATAAAGGAAGGGTGGAGGGAAACTGTAGTGTAAGGGACTGGAGGCGTGGGCTCAGAGCTGGGAGAGCAGCCCGGCAGGGGAGACACTTAGGAGGGGTAGCTGTAGGAAGGCTAACTGCGCACTGATGGCAGAGTGTCCTAAATGGCCAGCTGAAGTGTGGAGTCACTGTAGATTCCTGAGAAAGAAATGTCAAGTCCAGTTTCCTCAGGCGACACCAGGGTCTCCTTCTATAAAGGGAACAGACTGAAATAGCCGCCTGCCCTCCATGAGTCCTTGGGGCACAGGATTGCCAGTAAGTGCCCCCGGGCCTCCCAAAGCCTGCTCTTCTTTCTTTCCTCCCTTTATTCCCCACTCTATTTTTGTTTTTCCTTCTCAGATTCCAGCTCCTGGTTCAACCTCCCCTCACTGGTCTCCTCCTCACCCCTCCCTTGTCCAGACAAGAGTACATAACAAGTGATAAAGAGCTCTAGGCTACTCACAGTAAATTGATCCCTCCTGTGAGAAGTGCTAAGTCTCTGTTTAATTACTTACAGCTCCTTCCCGTGAACAGCATATTCTGCGAAGGTCACACGAACCTTCTCTCCTGGCTTTCTGGCTATAGGAATTACAGTGTAGCTTTTTGCCTACCTTACAAGAAGATATATATGTGTGCAGCTGCTCTTTATCATGTATATCTGCATACCAGAATATAAAAAAAAAAAATGACTTTCCCAAGGACACTCTAGAATAGAGCTGTTTTTTGATTCAGAAAAATGTAGCAAACTGATTCTCCCAGTTCTGAACAAAAACCCCATGGTTTATGCCCTCAAAAGACCCCACATTCTAGATCAACATTGCTCTTTCCAAAAGTCATTTTCCAAATATCTTACACACTGAGTAAAGTCAAACATGGGGTGTGAAGGAGATTAACTTGATTCCTGCTGTTAAACTAATGAACATTCCAAGCCAGATCATTCTTTTACTATTTTTAAGGGTTAAAGTTAAAATAAATAACAATTTTAGGAGACAGAAGTTAGAGCAGATGTTTATGTAGGCAGGAAAAATATGCACTCAAGTTCTTTTTTCATTGTATTAATTGCCCAGTGTTTTAGTGAAACTCTTAAGTTTTTATATGGTAAGTATACTATCACATTTGGTGCCATAAGGAGTCTTAACTGTCCACCAAAATTTACTTTAAAAAAAAACAAATACCTTATAGTTTAAAGATGTCAACTTTCAAAACTGACATGCAAGACAAAACACAAATACTAAAAATAGATTTTAAGACCCAAAGCATGAATAAAACCTGAGATGTGATTTGAGAGATGTGACCTTCAAGAAAGTGTGCATGAGGGGTGTTCAGTTATTGATTAATCATAAAATCGTAGAACAGAGCAATGATCTCAAGCAAAAGTATACACATCACTACCTAAGTTTTCTCCATTTTCTGAAGGTAGCGCATTCCTATGACACCTTTAATAAGCAGAAATGGTGCAAAGTGAAGAAGCAGTGACTACCAATTTATACGAGAAAATTTTTGAGCATTCCCACATCCACAAAATAATTTATTAAATCATAAAAGAACACATATAAACCTTAAAAAACACTAAATAAAAACATAGTAAAAGCAGGAATGATAATGAATACATAACCTGTATAAAGTAGAAATCGTGTACGAACAGTGTAGTTTCACTTACCAGAATCGGGAGACGGCGGCGCATGTAAAGTTGAGGCAGTAACGACGGGGTTAGGCTGAGTCGGAGGAATCTGGGATGGTGACTTTCATCATGATCAAAACCGCTTACGTTCAGTTTTACACTAAGCATGACACGAGTTTCGTAGGCTTTTCGGCTACCTTTGGACACATCTTGCTAATGGAAGCACAAAACAAAAGGAGAGGAAGCACTGATGGCCCCGACACTCTTCAAAACTATGGCGGCTCCTCCTTGAGCAACCGAGTGTCATTTGGAGACTGGTGGAGCCGCCTCTCTGATTATGGCGTCCGGCTGCCCCTTTACGGCTGCTGAAAAACCGGCGCTGGACGTGACTTACTTTTCACCTTTTGTCGTAAAAGCGAAAATCGTTTTTGGATTGTCAGGGGAAGCAGGTACTAATGTCGGTCTTTAATAAAAACAAAGCGGCATAATTCAAACTTCTGAAAAACTGGGAAAACCTTTACGTGTATATGCAATCAGGGATCAAACTGGCTTATGACAGAAGATGATATACATGTCCTCCAAAACACTCCTTCATGAAATGTGCTTTTCAACATAAGTTGATGAAAAAATAAATAAATGAAAGAAAGAAAAATCCCAGCCACCACTGACCAAGACAATGTTACATGAGGTTCCGGTTTGCTTAAAGTCACAGTTTCCAAGAAAATATTAATTCTCTTAAAGTGAGAACTCACTGTGGTTGTTTTGAGAAGCAAAGTAAGGGACTTCTAAACTTTGTATTCTGATTTGTTAAAGGAATATGTAAATAATTTCCATGCAGGTGACCTCTTCAGAAGGAAGGCCTCCCCTTTCTACAACTTGCTTTGGTCTCACGAGCCAAGGTTCAATCCCACAGTCAGACTGGGGTCATTTTTTTAAAGATAGGGTTCTCTGTTAGATTTAATATAGAGTGGAAATTTTGTTTCCAGTTTCTGCCATAAACTGTAATCATATCTTGTCATGAACACCAAAAGATACTCTTATATCCCTGCTTTTTTAAAGCAATTTCTGTCTTTATATTTATTTTAATTTTTATTGCAGTTACTTTGATTTTACACATTAAAATAAACTCATATGTACAGTTTCCCTATTACATATGTCAACACACCCTGCCCTCCACCACATCACCAAATGTTCTTCACCATTGTCCAGTGGGCTCCACACCCCCATCCCCCCACCATCCCACTCCCTATTGGTAACCTCGTTCTATTGCAAGTGTCCAAGGGTTGGTTTTGTGTCATCTGTTCCTTTGTGGGTTTTTTAAATTTATTTTTTATTGTAGTAATTATTTTACACATTAAAATAATTTCTTACATATAGGTTCCTCATTTCTTAGATATATTTAATTATCCACATTTTTTTCTCTTCTTCCCCACTTTTAATATTTGCAGTCTTACTGCTTTTCTGTGTTTCTTTATGCTTTATAGAGCATTCTTTAATATTTTTTGCAAAGCTGGTTTTGTGGTGATAAGTTCCTTTGACTTTTGCTTGTCAGAAAATGTTTTTATCATTCCTTCAGTTCTGAATGATAATCTTGCCGGATATAGTATCCTAGGTTGAAACTGCTTTTCTTTCAGCACTTTGAATATATTATGCCATTCCCTTCTGGCCTGTAGAGTTTCATTTGAGAAGTCTGCTGACAATCATATGGGGGGCTCCTCTGTATGTGACATGTTTTTCTCTGGTTACTTTTAATAGTCTTTTTTTATCTTGTATATTTGACATTTTATGACGATGTGTCTAGGTGTATTTCTGTTTGAGTTTCTTTTATTAGGAACTCTTTGAGCTTCCCAGATCAGGAGGCTTGCTTCATTTCTCAAATTGGGGAAGTTCTCATCTATTATTCCTTCAAATATGGTTTCTGCCCCCTTTTCTCTCTCTTCTTCTGGGACTCCCATGATACAAATGTTGTTCCTTTAGATGTTATCCCAGAGGTCTTGATTGCTGTCTTCAAGTCTTTGAATTTTTTTTATCTTTTGTTAGTTTGCTTGATTGAGTTCCTCTGTTCTGTCTTCCAGATCACTGATTCTATTGGAAGCTTCATCCATCCTATTGTTGAGTCTCTCTATTGAGTTCTCTAATTCAGCCATCTTGTCTCTTACCTGTTTGATGTCTTATTTTAATTCTTCCTTTGCTTCCTGACATTCTCATTTATTGCCTATACTGATTTCTGGATTCCCAGGAGTATGTTAATCACTGTTACCTTAAATTCCTTTTCAGGTAATTTACATGTATCTGCTGAATTCAGATTTTCTCCTGGGTTTTGACTGGATCCATCATTTGACGTATATTTCTCTGTGCCTTTGCTCTATTCGGTGTGTTTATATTTCTGAGGGTTGGGTTTCCCTGGTGTTGCATAGGTTTGACTTGCCCAGGATTGGCAACCAGGCTTCAGTTTTGCCTCTATCCACAAGGGGTGCTAGAGGGTAGCATTGAGGCCTGGGACTGCCTCAATTCTGGGGGTGGGATTTCTGAGGGTGGGATTTCTGGGGGGCGGATATGTGGTGGACAGGATTTCCACTAGGTGGACCCCAGGCTCCAGGGAGAAATGGTTGTGGGAGGGGTTTGAACTCTGGCTGGTTTCCAGTTATGGCCATGCCCAGCACAATTTCACTGTGTGGGTTCCAGCTCAGTTCCCAGTGCGCTGGCTCTCCTTTCACCCCCTCTCAGTGTGCTGGTTCTCCTTTCACCGCCTCTGTGGCTTTGAGTCTCAGCCCCACTGGGCCAGCCTCTCGCTACCTCTGAAGCTGGTCTTGAAATCCCTAGACTCCACCTCACGGCCTCTGGAGACTCCCAAGCTCCATCCCAAATCCAAATCCAAATCAGCAGCTTATCTGAGAACAGTGCCAGGCACCCTCGCCCACTGTTAGTCATTAGCTGGTCCATCTCCAGTTGAAGTGCTGGTTGTTTCTTGGTGTTTGACTCAGGAAAATAGGTGATTTTTTTGTTTTTGTTTTTTTTTCCCTGTGTCTGTGGGGAGGACCTCAAAGTGCGTCCTATCGAGTCACTATCTGGAAGTCGATCTTCTGTTCCTTTGTTTTTTATATTCACATTCCACCTGTGAGTGAGATCATCTGGTATTTATCTTTCCTTTGGCTTATTTGACAGCATAATCCCCTCTGGATCCCTCCACATTGATTCAAATGACAGGACTTCATCTCTTCTAAGGGCTGTGTAGGATTCCATTGTGTGTGTGTGTGTGTGTGTGTGTGTGTGTGTGTGTATCTTACATCTTTTTTATCTGTTCATCTGACTTTGGGCACTTAGGTAGTTTCCAGTTCTTAGTTATTGTCAACAGGACTAGAGTAAATGTGGGGGTGCATAAATCTCTGCGAATGAGTGTTTTATATCTTTTGGATAAATACCCAGAGTGTATATTCCTCCTTTATATAGCTTTTTCCAATTCCTGATTGATTCCCTTTAAGCTATCTTTCAAGAGGGATTTCCACTCTTAATCTGTTCCAAACCCCATTACCATCCTAGAGCTACACATTTATACCAACTTTTAAGAAGGTGACTCTTCCTGGATTATTTGGAGTTTGAATAGTTGAGAGAAACATTGCTGTCGCTATTTCACTCTCTCAGTTTACATATAAAGAGAGAGCCAAAGAGGTCAAGTGGCCTGCCGACACTCACTTCTCCACCCATCAGTTGTAGCTGTGTCATCTTACATATGTGCTGTGCAGATGAATTTAAACAGAAAGAGCAGTTAATAAATCCACTAAAAATTTCCATTTGCTAAGTGACACGGCAGCTATTTTTAGTAATCTCTTTTTTTTGGCGGGGGGGATTGGGGAAAGTAAATGTGCTAAATGCATTTAGAAAAAAACAAATTCTATGGACAATGTATTTGTTTTCAGTGGGGGGCAATGGGAGGTTGAAGGGGAAATCTTTATTTCCAGGCTTCACTTTAAGTGTCAGGACAACTAGAAATATTTCTAGGTAGATTAAAAAGAATTCCTTTGTAAAGATTCTGTATCTCAAAATACAGGATAATCAATCTAGGATATGACTTCAAAGTTTCTTTATTTCCAAATAGATTTTATGTTGTTTTTCTTTGGTGAAGAGACATTTAAAAAAAAAGAAAGAAAGAAAGAGAGAAAAAAGATTACAACATAAAGTTCATCATAAAGGCTTTGGATATTTCCCTATCTCTGGTTTGTCAAGGAGATGTCTGGATCCTCTTGGGACATAGATAAACCTTCAGAAGATATACAATGAAGTACTTCAAGTTTGAAAGTACCCTTTATTCTTTTCTGTTGTGCATTTTTTTCCTAGTTACTTCACTTCTCTATACTATCTGATCATTGGAGTGCTAGAAGAAGCGTAATGTAACATTAAATTAGTACTTCTCTGATAAATGAATATTTTACTCAAAAGTCACAGCTGCCTATTTTTTGCCTGAATATGTCTAACTTTTTAAGGACTCCATCTCATTCTGGGTTTGCTATGATTTTTATAAATTATTTCCTTCTCTGTCATGAATTTGTCTTTGTATAATTTTCTTCTGGTGTGACAGATTTCTTATACTCTAACATGAAACCCCATAAGATGTGGTTATTATTGAAACTCAGTTCTCCATACATCTCTCCTCTTTCTACATATTTTTCCAGAAGAAGCATTTTGTTCTTTTCAAAGATGTTTAAAGATAGTACCTCCTGTCTCCTAGGAAAAATGGTTGAGCAGGTTTGCTTTCTGCCTATTATAAAAGATTGGGCTTCCTTTGTTGGAGACTCCACTTCTAGAATGTAATCTACTGGGCAGGCAAGCATTATCCGGCCCTGTTTTTTATTGTCCTCTTTGAACTGGGGTTTGCGGAACTGGCCCAACAAAATGCTGATACTCTGGTTACTGTGACTTCTGTGAACAATAAACTGTCCTTTGCTTTTGAGTCATTTGTCTTCTGCCAGCATTCATGAAACTATTCAGCTAACTTCTCAGCTTGCAAGTAGGATAAAAATCCTTCATAGTTCTTGACAGTTATCATAATTTCCTTAGGAAAAAAATTCCAGTTCCTTAAGCCATCTGTCACATTGTCCTATGTCTTGAATCATCTCTTGTTCTCAAACATTATGGATATGCTTCAATTTAACTATGTCCCCACTGTATAGAAAGGAAATAATAGTCCATAGGTGGTCTAATAAAATGAATAGAACCAAATTATCATTTATTTTGTTTTGAAAACCATGTTATAAAGTAGCTCTAAATTAAATGAACTGTTTTATAGTCACATTGTTATAGACTCGCATCATGTTCATTGTTTGCCTAAACCCTTGTGCCAAGTTGAAATCTTATCTATGTCAAATATCCCGATCCTATTCTTATACATTTAAATAAAATGTTTCACCTAAGTCTAGCAATTAAAAATTTCCCTTTTTAAATTTCACTATATTTCATTTGAGCCATCCTATGCTTTTTATGACTTGTGTCTCCAATTAACCTATTCATTGTTCTTACCTTCTTTGTGTTATCCACAACTTGATTCAGCCAGCCAACTAGCTAGTCAGCTAGTCAGTCATCCATCCATCCATCCATCCATCTATCCATCATCCATCGACCCATTCATCTATCAGTCTGCCTATTTCTAGCTATCATCTATCTCTCCATGTTAATTGTTAAAATTTGAACATAGCATATCCAAGGAGAAAGCCTGTGTGACAGAGATCTCAATGCACTAAGGAGTCAGTTGTAGCAACCACTTCCCATGGGAAGCTCCTTAGAGATGTTCACCAAGGGGAACTATGAAGCATGAGGACTCCTTTAAGTCATGAGGCAAAGCTTCAGGAGACAGGGAAAACAACCAAGTGAAGCCTGTGTAACTTTCAAAGTTCAGCTGAAAGGTCACAGATCCAAACTGGGAGGTGGGAGCCACACAAATGGCAACAAGGAACTCTAGCCACATTGGCTGTAACTTAAAACTCAGAGGCAACGAAAATACTTGGCTACATCCAGCTCTGTAACTCTAGTTAATAAATGAAAATAATCATGCAATATCTGCCTGAGGAAAACTCCTGGTACCAGACATCATCAGTCATGTATTGATCCACTTGAGTTAGCACAGAACAGTGCTTTGGCACTGTGCATATGGCAGCCTGGCTTATTACTAGTGCAACAAAGAGCTATCTCAGAGGCTTTCCTGTTGCTTAATTCCTCCAGGCTTCACTTTCTTCACTTGTAAATTAAGATGTTCGGATAACTTAATCTCCACATATCATTTTGCCTCCTAAAAATATTTATAGCTAGAAAATTGGGAACAATTTACTGAAAACCAGTATGAAAGCTACCTGAAGAATTTACATGCCTTAGGGCACATGGCCAATAGGAGGCAAAGTTTGAGAATTTGCACTTAGTTTGCTATAAACGCTCCTCAGTCTACGAAAACAGTAAGCACTAGGAATCAAGTCATAGCAAAAATTGCAGAAATAAGGAAAATTCTAGGAATAAAAGTAGTTTTCTAGATATAATGTTAACTCATTAGTATTACCATTGAATGTTTTGCTTAAGTGTTCATTATTATTTTTAAGAACACTCCCCACCCCAGAAAAGAGGTTTAATGATTCAAAAAGTAGTCTTTGATGGAACTGTGAGATTGACTTAATATAATGAGTTTTGTTTTGCTTTGGATACTTAGTCTGTTTACATTTTGCCCCAATCCTCACTAATACTATCCCCTCTTTGGGAAATGAATTAAGTTTTATGCTTCATTTTCTTATCTACAAACATGGGCATGGTATCAATAGTCTCCATCTAGTTTTTAACAAGGACTGAATGAAAAGAGATTTGTATCTGACCAACAAGCTTTTAACCAGTATTGGCTTAATGACTATGACTTTGCAAGAGGGAATCTTTCACAGGCACACCTCACCGAGAAACAAAGTTATTTAAACACATGCCCCCCAAAACAAACCTCTGCCATTAACAAATGAGTCACGGAAATTTTTACAATATTGTGCTTTGTTAGTTACTTCATTCACTTTTCCAAGCTGAGTATATATGAAGAAAATGTCCAGTTCAAGTGAAGGCTAATTTGAGTCCTTTGCTGAAAATGAAAGCTTTATCTTCAGAACTATCATAGAGCTCTAGGCATTAAGAGAAGAGGTTTCACTTTTTTTTTTATTCCCAGAAGAACTCTTTCATCACACAAATGTGTTTCTTTACATAAGCCAACTTTCAAAATATTTGTGAGAAGAAAGAATTCACTCCTGAGTTTCTTATCATTGCTTTGCTGGTGACCTTGGTAAACTCGATTGAATTCCTTCGTGCTCCCCACAAAATGGAAATATTAAATGGGACTATCTAACAATAAATCAATGATCTTCTGAGTGTTTAAAATCTGAACAAAATATTAAATACCAATATTTGAATATAATGAATTTCTCATTGTGTTCTAAAAATAATAAATTAACGTATTTTATTGATAAAACAAGATAACTGCATACATGACGAATGTCATGTAACAGTTCCCAAGTAACATAATCAATGCTGAAACACCGGAGGATTTATTGTGGCTGTTCTCTAGCAGTATAATCCTGCCCTTTCTCCAGCCTGCTTTCCCCTCTAAGAAGAGGGTATTGCAGCTATATTTAGTTTTAAACAAGCGTTAAATAGGGAAAATATTAATCTTGTGATTGCCCGCTCACAGAGTTCCAAGGCAGAACTTTCCTGGAGGTCATGCTGTTGTTCCTTTGAGTGATCTGTAACTGAAGTTTCAAAGAATACCTAACCAGTGAGTCCAGGAATGAAACTGTGTGTTTATTTAAATAGCTCACCAAGGAGGGCAAAATATGAAAATGATATGTTCTCTAACTTTTGCAAAGGAATTCTTGGCAATAAATCCCGTTGACTCTTTGGAATTAGATAGCTCTGCTCAGTATGTTGGACAGTTTTCCAGGGTATCAGGTTATTGGCCACAGTTTTTGGTGGTGATGCTTCTATGAGGTAAAACACCTCTGGGGAGATAATCTACCATGTCCAAGATGTCATTGGAAGGCTGAGTGGATCAGCTGTGATCAGCTGCTATCTTCATCTAGAGATTCTTCTCAAAATATCACTTCTTCCTTTTGCCCTGGGAAACACCTGCCTGTTTTCTTGGATTGGTCTATGTTACTGAGTCATTCTCTACCTTTCCTTACCTTTTTGGATAATTTAAATTTAAGAAGTGAAAGTTTCCAAAGGCTACAAGGTCACAGTTTTCATTAATTAGTTCATTCAGGCCTAATGGTATCAGACATTGTACAAGTTCCCATTAGGTTTATAGAGATTTAAAACTAAACAAAACAGGGCCCCCACATCAAGAAGTATACATTAGAATGTATGGGAAGCAGAAAAAACTCAGCTTCTGTTTACCATTTAATCATATTTTGAAGAAGTACACTTTTTGATATTTTATTCAAGATGCCCCTTAAGTTTGATTTGTGCTTCAGTTTGTCTGAAAATTGGAGAGAAACAAAATTGTTATCCATTAGTTTTTCAGTGATATAATTTAAAAGCATTTAATAAAATTCAGCAAAATATGATATATTGCTGGCGCATCACTAAGTGTTATTGAACCATGTAAATGTCTTGAATGAGGTCATCAGGTTCCAGAAGCACCTAATGTTTCATTTCTGGAAATGTCTATAAGACGACTTTAAAGCAAACTCTTGGATTTAGGCCAAATAAAGAACCATAAATTCTAAGAAGGCAGATTAAAACAAATGATGAATAGAGAGTTACATGGGTAATTCAGACTCATTCTCCTTCAACGATCTAGTGCTGAAGTCTATAATTGGAGGGGGCTGATATCCAGATCAGATGATCTATAAACAGTATCCATACTGCCTGAAACCTCTGGTTAATCTGAAGATAGAAACTGTTTGTGATCATCTTTTTTTTTTAACCTGTGTGTCCTAGCCAGAACACCGTCTTCCATGCAATAACTGTTCAATAATTATTTTTTGCATGGAATAGAAGTGAATTTAACTGGGTTAAGTGCCTAAAGATCCACTTATGCCCATAGTCACCAAATACTGACTGTGATAAACTTCTACACCTTCACCCGTAAGGTGAAAAATATGCAAGACCTGTTCCTGCCTTTTTCTTTCTTCTTTACACTTCTCCAAATTTAAAGATTGTTAGTAGGACCTCGGTGAGAGAAAGTGTGTGTGTGTGTGTGTGTGTGTGTGTGTGTGCACATTTTCCTCAGAGCTAACTTTCATTTTACTTGCTAACCATTCTTTGAGTTCCATGTAAACAATATTTTAAAAATAGAAATACACAGTTGCTTTTGTCTCTTTTAAGATAATCCCATCTTATATGAAACGCCTGTTTTTTTTTTTTTTAATTCATTGCCAATGCCAGCTTGAAATGGAATCTAGTATAATAAACATTTACTTAATAAACATTCTAGGATAGAAGAATTGGGGTGATGGATTATCTTACATTTAAACATCCACTGGAAAAAACTAACCAACTCTTTCAATTTAACTTGACTGGATCCGTTTGGCTGGAAGCCTTCCTGCACTCAGATGAACTGGCTCTTCATATTTTAAAGAGAAACATGGATTTCCAAACATAATCTTTAAATCCCTAATAGGTTGGTCTCTGCTATAATTCACTAATTTCCTTCTGCTTGTTATAATGAAAGGAAAGGATTAAAGGGGAGGGATGAAAATTAATTTTTTAAAAATCAATAACAAACCTCGAAATGTATGTGGAGTCCTTTTATTCAAGGAGATCAAAATGCATTGTGTTGTGGCTTAAATTTGTTTTATATTGTCATGAATTCCTTTTCTCCTATTTTGATCTAGTAGCTTCACATTGCTTTGTCATTGTTCTTTGTTCAATCATTTGTTTGACAAGCATGCAAGGAGAGTTTCCCATGCCAAAGGCATTTTATTGGACATACACTGTGTCAGATAGCATCACTGCCTTCGGTATGTTTAAAATCCAGGAGGAGGAAGAAAGAACACACAAATACATCAGATAACAGACTAAGAGACTGAGTGGGGTGGGGGGGAAGATGTGTCTATGATGGTTGGCCATGCTGAAGGAGGTGCCATTTATCTTAGTTTGGAAGAATAGGTGGAATTTTAATACAAAAAAATCATAAGAAAGAGAAAATATGGATCAGGTCATGGAAAAGATGGTTCTGACCTCTGTCAGAAAATCAACTTCATGAGCTTCAGGACTTCAAGATGTTCAACTGTAAAATAGGATTTTGAGTTATAAGACCTCCAGCTCCTTCCACCTCTACCATTCTGTAGCCTGGCAAGGGCATGGAATTAGTATGAGTAGACATGGAATAAGCAGTAATCCAGATGAGCTGGTGTGTAGGAGGTTCTTGTAGAAAGAAGTAGCAGCAGGTTTTGGTCTTGAATATCAATCTGAGGAGATTACTTTGTAAAATATTAATAATGATAACAAAATTCAATATTAAAACAGTATTCAACTTTAGTTTGGAAGAACAAAAACTTTTGAGTATGCTGTACCTACCATTTGACATTCAGAAAACAGTACAGAATTGCCAGATATTTGCATAAGGTTTAGTTACTCTTCCTTCTGTACTCCAGCTCTCTAATTAATTGCTTCAGGAAAGTTGGGTTATTTCTTTTTCTTCTCAGAAAGAAAATAGTCCCATTGATGTAAAATTTATTCATTTGAGAGATTCAAGATACAATGTTATCAATCTTGGCATCTTAAAGGAGTCAAGTCCCTTCAGAAACATCAGGAACCTCTCCTTCTACCCATTTTTATATAAGTAGCTGAGTCTTGTCAGCAGGGTGGTGACTTTGGAACCTCATGAAACAGAATATATTATTTCAGCTTGTAAAATTTTTGAGGATACCTTTCCTAAAGCCAAGCTCAGTCAAGTCCAAATCATTGATTGGTTTCTATAGAGATGTCTCATATATTTCTCTCATCTTCAAAAAAGTGAGATTCTTCCAGATAAACAGAGCTTGGTCTTCCTCTGCACATATTAGCATCATGCTAATGCGTGACAGAGCAAGAAGGTGCGGTCTATCACAGTGGAACTTTATTTGATGGACAAAGAGAAGCAATTATTGATTTTTAAATTTTTAAGTAGGGAATGGTTTAATTTTAATCTTTCATTAGGAAGATTGATTTGGAGTTAGCAGAGATGAAGGCCATTGGGGAGGGAAGACTACAAAGGGATAGAAATCTGCTAGGATGCAGTGTAAGAAGCTTGAGCTAGATGGTAATACTAAGATTGGAATGGAAGAAAACTTTAAAATGTTGAGAAAGAACACTAGAATAATCTAGAACAATGTTGGGCAATATAAATATAAAGCAACTTACATGTGAAATTTAAATTTTCTAGTCAAAACAAAGGAGAAATTAATTTGAATAATATATTTGATTTAATTCAGCATACCCCAAATATGGTCATTTTAACGTGCAATCTATGTAAGAAAATATTAATGATATATTTTTCATTCCCATTTATTGTATTAAATGTTTGAAATCTTGTGTGCATTTTACACTTAAAGCTCATCTCAAATCAGACCAACCACATAGTAAGTGCTCAATAGCCCCATGTAACTAATGGCTACCATATTGTTGGTGTAGCTCTTAAATGAAAAGTTCAGATATGGTTTGGAGCCTGGAAGAAGAAAGGGGAGAGAATCTGAGAGTTTGAGCCTAAAGGAAGAAGAAGGACTCTTTTTAATAAAATTAGAAATCTGAAAAGCTGTATGTGTTTGGAAGAAGAGAGTGAAGATAGATGAGCAAATAATGATTCCATCATTCTGACAAAGGTGCCAATAAACCAGCTGCTGGGAAATATGTAGTAGGCAATTGTAAAGGCAGGGTTAAAATCAGGCATAGTAGACAACTCAGAATGGAGATACAGACTTGGAAACTGTTTCTAAAAGGCTGATGACTGGAATGGTGGTGGTTATCAAGTGTAGGGAGGGGAGAGATCGGGAGAAACCTTGAAATCGGAGGTAAAAGTTGGCAGCCTACCAGTTAATCAAGAAAACATCACAGCCATAGGACTGGAAGCAGAGTCTGGTCTGGCAGCAGCAGAGTGAGAGACTGCTGAAGTGAAGTCTACAGAGTATTTGGAAGGCATAGAAGGGAAGAGGAAAATGGAGGCCCAGCAGGAAAATTGTGGTAAGAAAAGGGTGCTTTTGAGTTTCATTCTGCCGTTAAATGACTTTACAGAAATGACTCTTTCTCTGAATTTCCATATTCTAATTGTAATAATAAAATAATAGAAGGTAACACATATTATTTGCCTACTTTCTTATGTGCCAGGTATTGTGCTAAGAGTTTTATAAACATCTTATTTAGTTTTCATGAAAGTCTTATGAAATACATGTTAGGGGCTATGCAGTGATAAGGTATCATTAAATGATATATGGCCAAGGGACCGTTTACAACTTATTCTAGATCCTTTTTTTAATGTGGCTCTCAAGAGGTAAACAGATGGACATGGCAAATAGTAGATTCATAAATTTATAATTATATATATACATATATATTTATATACTTCCCTTCCCAAAACAGACACCACTTCTGTCAGTTTAACTACATACTTTCTTTGACTATTTGACATATTAATCCCAAAACATCAAATTATTATTTTAGGGTTGTTCTTGAAATTAGATTTGCCTAACTAATTTAGTCTAAACTCTTTTGGATCAGGGATCTAAAAAAAATGTCTAGGATTTTGGAAAGAATTACATTTTAGACTTTTGGCATAGGCAAAAAAAATCATTCTTGCTTTGTGTTTGGCATAAACCACCTGTCATTCAATTCAGACCTCACCTCCCCATTGCTTCTTAAATAGATTTTTCTGCTTGAAAATAAACCTAGAATGACTTTGGTTTTTCAGACCAACTGTAGCCAACTTTTCTCTAAGTTGCCAGTTTAGAAATATAAACTGATAGAAAAATAAGTTGATTGTCATTCAGTCATAGAAAAAGAGTAAGTATTTGTAGAGTGCTTTCTATGGAAAAGGTATTCTATATGCTGTTTGTGAATTGATTTAATAATCCCAGGATTCTGTGAATAGATGCTATCATCATCCCTGTTTTATAGAGTTTATCTAGGAAGAGGACATTTATGTCACTTACTCAAGATCACACAACTTGTAAATTGGAGATTTGGGATTCAAAGTGTGGTTTTAACCACTGAACTTACTATATTTCAAAGAAAGGATTTGGATGTTTGGAATGCATAGAAACATTCTAAAAGGTTTAGGCCCCGATGTCAGAACCAATTATAATTTACCAATCAAAATTATAAGCTAACTGGAAACTTTGTTATTTCATTTATCTATGCTCATTTATTTAGTGTTCATGACACAACACAGCAAGAGAGGATGTGGGCATGCATAGTGATAATACGGAGCCTTTGTCCTTGCACCATCTATAATCTAGTTGGAGAGACAAAACTGACACAGAGAACGTTCAGAGAACAAGGAAAGTGTGGTTAAATGCTAAGCCATGTGGTATATTAAATTATATACCAAAGGGTATGAAGAAGAAAGCGAATACAGAGTGCCAGTGTGGCCTGGCAAAGACTTACAAAGGATCTTAAATGATAGTAGAAGCTGGATGTGGAAAGAGGATGTAAGAATACATCCATCAAAGAGAGCAAGATGAAAATGAATGGATGCTCAGGGTGGAATGACCATTATATGAAAGTTTCTGTTCATCTCCCTCTCTGCCTCTTCTCAACCCTCCACCATATACATTCATTCACAAACATACATGCATACATACCTGTGGCTATAGATCAGTGTTTATAAATACACAGGCAAGATTTGTCTCTAAATAATGTTTGCTTTACAATAGGTTGAAATTGTTTCTGATAAACTCAAAGACATGATAAGTTGCTGGGAAATACCAACTTGTAATTTTTTAATCTGCAATGGCTAAACCATAAAAGGAGCGCATATGAGAGAGAGGAATGAGGTACTGATTACCCTGGGACTATAGCCAACAAAACCATCCTTCTTTCAGAAATCAAGGACAGGTTAATACTTACACCAGGAAGATATTTTATTAAAAAAGAACATTTTATTATAGCAAAATTGATTGTTTTTTGATTGACATCATACTTTACTCTTACTTGTACACAATCTTGGTTTATCATTGCTGTGGGCAATAGAAAGAAAATTGCTCTGTAATATTATCCCTCTGTGTTCAACAATAAAATCCAAGAAAAATAAAATATTCTTCCAGTACAGAGAGGTAGATGACTGAGATAAGAATTTTCAATTTTATGAGTTGAAGTAGAGTTGTGAATCATGGGTGCAAAAAAAGCGAGGTTTCTAAGATTGGGATAAGGAATTTTTATATAAAATTCTCACTGCAGCCTCAATTGTGTAAAACAAGACCAAAATATCGGTGCTTTTAAAACATCTTGAGACAGTAAATTGGATTTGATTTGACACAGGAATTTTACAATTAGTAAAAATATATTACTTCAAAAATATATGATATACTTACTTAAAATGCATTAGAACTTCCAAAAATATATTACTTTATATTTTATTGATAGCTACTATTTTCACAGACTAGAACCTAAATAGTGCCTGTTTTTTCTCATGTCAGTTTAGTATATTCTTTTTCTATTATTGCATACTTAATTACGCTTAATGAACAGTTTGTGGAGGAATAACCATTTTTGTTTTCTGCAGAAGTATTCTATTTCTCTTTGATCACTATCATGTTGAGGAGTTCACTAATATGGTAGAATCAGGTGACAAAATTGATTCTCTCCCTTTTTCAAATCCATAATGAACTTACAGATATTATAAAATGCATCCGTAATAGCTTTTTGTTTCTGATTCCATCAGCAGAAGGTGTATCTGTATGTGTCTTTGTGTCTAGGTGTGTAAACAGATGTTAGCTTCTTTGAGTAACTCTTTGATGTTACTCTTTGAGTAACTGCACAGATTCCTAGAGTCATTTTTAATATTTAAGCAAAAAGTTAATTGACTTCTTTTTTCACAGTCTGTTGGAAAACCTGATATATTTTCCAACAGCTACACTGATTTTTGTTGGACTGTTTGGTGTGTGTGTGGGGGGGAATGTTTGCTTATATTTTTCGTTTTGATTTCTGACTTCTTGTTCTTGCTCTGTTGAAGTCTGAATATCTTCTCAGCCTTTCACTTACTGTCTGGAAGTCCCCCTTTCTGTGTTATTTCATCTGAGTCTCCCGACAACTGAAGTACCCCTGAGTCCAGACTATGGGTATAGCTGACTTTCCTGAAGGACTTGGGGACTTAAAGGAGAGTTATATCAATTATGCAGCATTTCTGACATAATCTCCCTATATTATAATAGTTTTGATCTTAAACTTGATGCCCCCCTTTGCAGCTAATTTTCACCTCATAAGTTTGATTTTTGCTGTGATTTATTGTCATGTAATTAGATTTTCTCCTCTTCAACTCCTTCTCCTTATCTTCGGCTTGCTAATCCTGAACCTCCAAACTCCTGTTCACTTCTGTAGAATAGTTTTGAGTAGAAGAGTATTACCAGGAATGGCTATGCTGGATTCTGCTTTGAAGGCTGTATCTTCATGACCAAAACACTCTTTGATGTGTTTTCTGTGACCAACTTGTAAGCTACAAATGTTTTTCCAAAGAGTGATACATGATAAATGTATTATGGAAGAAACAGTATGTCTCGGACTTCTTTCAAAATAATCTTTGTATTTGTTTGGAGGGGGAATGTGTGCAGGCAGAGATGAAACAGTAGTGACTGGGTACTTGTGTCTGTCAGTATTGATTATGATATTCAAAGCTGTGCGATGGGTATATGGGGGTCCATTACAGTTTTTACTCTACTAGTATATGTTTAAAATACTCTTTCACAACAAGTTAAATGTTATTTTAGTTGATGTGTAGAATATACATATTTATTCAATATGTAGATTACTGCATTCATTATATATTTATTAGTATATATGTTATATATTTAGTATAAGCTAATCTAGGAGATTAATAGACTAAAAATTGGAGGGCAAAGGCAAATACTGAAGGAAAGACAAATTTAAAGATGCACAAGAGATATTTTAAGGAGAAAAGAAGTGATAACAAGTGTATTAGTCATCTATCATTCACAACACAAATCATAACAAGACTTAGTGATTAAACAAAGCAACAAGCATTTATTATCTCAAAGTCCTGAGAGTCTGGGATCTGGACACAGCTTAGGTATGTGTCTCTGGATCGAGCTCTCCCTACAAGACTATAATCAAGTTTTTGGCAGGGGCTAAAACCATCTTAAGACCTGACTTGGTTAGTTTCTGCTCCCAAACTCATTTAGGTAGTTTTTGGCAGGTCTCAAATCCTGGCTGGTTATTAGTCAGAAGTATCAGTTCTTTTGCCACATGGTTCTCTCTAGAGTGTAGCTCTATATCCTGGTAGTGGTTTCCTTTAGAGAATGATTCAGAGAGCAAGCCACAGTATTTTTCTAACTTCATCTCAGACGACGTACCATTGCTGCTTCTATGTTGTTTGCTAGAAGTGTGTAAGTCCAGCCCACAGGGAGAGAATTACATTAAGGTGAAAATACCAGGTGAGCTGGATTGCTTGGGGCCACAACAGGGGATTCCCACCCCAGCCTGCTCTTTGGGCCCCAATAATTCACATTCAAATGCATTTACTCCTTTCTAAGGTTCCAAAGTCTCATTTCATTATGGAATAAGCTCCAAGTCCAGAATCTTGTCATCTATATCAGGTTCAGGTGTGGATTCTGAATTCCTTAAATATAACTCCTTGTGTGCAGTTGCTCTCAAGATAACTAAAGATCAGGTTATCCATTCCTTACACACTCAACATATGATCAACATATGATCACTGGAAAACCATTAAAAACATTCCTGGTCAGGAAGAAGGGGAAATGGGAACCCCAAAGCAATCTTTGGTCCATATAAATTCTGAAATCTAACTGGGAAAACAGTGGAAATTCCTTGATTAGGTCTCAAAACCCAGAAATTGGTCTTGATGACTTTTGGCTCCACCCTCTGGGATTATATTAGTCAACTCTAACTGCCATAAAAATATTATAGATTTAAATAACAAATTTATTTTCTCACAGTTCTGGAGACCAGAAGTCCAATATCAAGGTATCTGGGGTTAATGTCCTCTTTTTGGTTTGCTGATGGGTACCTGCTCACTGTCTCAAAGTGTCCATGTGACTTTTCCTCTGTACATGGAGAGAGAGAGAGAGAGAGAGAGAGAGAGAGAGAGAGAGAGAGAGAGAGAGAGAGAGAGAGAGAGAGACCTCCTTTTACAAGGATACCAGTACTATCCAGTTAGGGCTTTACCTTTATGACTCAAAGGCCCTGTATCCAGCAGAGTCACATTGACAGTTAGGGCTTCAACATATTAATTTGGTGGGAGTCGGGAGGTGGGGGGCGAGACACAATTGAGTCCATCACAGGGTTCTTGGTTTTGTCTGCTGAGTCATCCTTGCTTTTTCATGAACATCACAAGTTTGAAGATAAGTAGTTTTTCCAGCCTGCTCTCTGACATTTCGGGAAATCCAGTCTCCTCTCTGTACTTCTGTACTGTCTCTGTCCTTTTTAAGCCAATTCAGGGCAGTGGCACACCTTTAAGCTCAAAGGGCCTTTTGTATGACTGAATAGTTCTATTTGACCCTACTTACCTTTAATTTTTCTGAGATCTTAACCAAAAATTTTGCCGTCACATCTACAGGGTGGCTTCATCTCTAGACCTTGTTTTCCTGACAGAGCCCTGAGTTGGATTTTTTTGTTTTGTTTGTTTGTTTTTTTGCTTGGAAGCCATTTCCTAGCATCATTTGCCATTAGAAGAAACAGAATTTTCAAAGCCATCAAGTCTCAGCTCCTTTTTTGTTTAACATTCCTCCCCTCAATTTATTTCTCTCCTCTTCTATGTTATAAACAACAAGAAAAAACCAGGTGGCATCTTCAACACTTTGATTAGAAACATCCTTGCTCAGTCACCCAGTCCATACTTTCCACGTTCCTGTCGGTGTGCTGGGTTTCTTGCCATTGCTCTCTTTCCTGGCTTCACAAACGTGTTTCACTTCCTTTTGAAACTTACCAGTAACATTCTCACAATTGAGATTTATACTAAGACAGTTCATGGCAACTTAGGCTTTTTCTAACATGCCCCTCAACAATGTTCCAACCTTCACCTACTGTCCAGTTCCAAAGATACTCCCACACTTTTAGGCATTTGTTATAGCAGCATCTGTTTTCAGGTATATCTGACCAGAGAAGCAGGATATATGCTTTTATCTATCTATCTATGTCTATGTATATAAATGCATGCATATGTATGTAGACATGTCTATATACACATATATCCAACACATATATGTGTAGGTGTATATATATGTATGTGTGTATAATGTATTGATATATATATATTATATATGATGAAGTAATAGTGAAAGTGATTATGTTTTGTAAGACTGTTGGCTTTGTATCTGATGGTGCCCATAGGGCAGGTAGTTGGGAAAGGAAGATGATGTAAGATAGAAGGAGGTGGGACAAAATTTTTTCTCCTTAAGTATGAACTCAAACGAAACTCTTGTCTGTTCTTGTTGCCTCTTGCTTGCTACAGACACCAGCACCCTGCATCATGGAACTCAACACACACGTGTGGCCCAGGAGCTGGAGACGCTGAAGTGCAGGCCCAGGGGTGGCCTCACACCTATGAGATGGATCAGCAGATCAGCAGGAATAATGTATGAGCTACAAAGTAGCGGCTGCTATACTTTTTTCTTCCAAATCTCACCCCAAGTGTCTCTCAGGGTCTACCCTAACCTGAAATTGTAGTTCAGAAATGTAATTGTGGAAGATGTCCTTCAGTTTAGTCAAGTTGGCACATTATAAACCCTGCCTAACAAAATATACAGAAAGGAAATATTAAGATGATAAAAAAACTTAGCAGATAGTAAGTTTCTTCTTCATCAGCTTAATCTTTCAAATTTAACTATAGAGTAAAAAATAAATAAACACAGACATGTTTTTTATCTGGACCAGGAAGTCAATTGGCCCTGGAAGACTACTCGCCCATATAGAAAGAGTTTAGAATGAGTCAGGACTAATAAATAGGACAGGCATGTGAACGTAATCATCGTGAGAGAATCAGGAAGATTCTGGAGATCTGGATCACAAGGTCTGGTGTTGGATACCTGAATAGTGAGAAAACTATCCAAATACCTCTAAGCAGAACAAGCAGGATAAGGAACTTAGACTGTAATTTCTACAGTAAGAATGCTCAGGGTTTGTGCATTATTTAGTTGGGCAAAATGTTCTCAGTGAAATTGATAAGGCACAATTTCTAGTACATATTGTTAAGCAAAAAAAAGTGTGTAGTTTTTATGATAATTTTATTGTTTCTTTTGTTTACATTGCTATATGAATTTTGAGATATTAAAATTGCACCTCAGTCTGTGTGTATTTCACACCACACCCACCACCAGTGTTCTAGTGCCCTTGTTCCCTCCTTCCTTCTCTCCCCTGTTTATTTCCCTGATAGCCATTGTCTGGTATCCTGTAAATTTTGTTGGGATTTGCCTGTTATGTTTCTTTATATTCCACATATGAATGAAACTATCCTTTTCTTCTCTAAAAAAGAGTGTCTGTAATACACTATATTTGTAAGAAAGGATCTAAGAAGATATATATATATATACATATATATACAACACACACAAACATGTATATATATATATATATATGTGGTTGTCCATTTGTGCAAAAAGAGGTATAAGAAGAATAAACTGGAGACTAAGGTGGATTATCTACCAATGGGGTATAGGAATGGAAGACAATGATGCTTCTTTCAATATATATCTTTTCTATTAAAAAAACATAATTGCAACTTTTAGAACCCTGGTAATGTTTCACATACACACTGAATAAATATATCATTAAAATCAACCAGGATATGTGTATAGGAGAGGGTGACACTCAAAATATAGCACGAATTATAACAAATAAATTTAGCTGTACTACAAATGAATAATACAACCAAAATGAAGGGCTTTGGGAATCAACAACAACCTAAGTAATTTTGGAAAACAAATTTTTGACTGGATGATGTAAAACTAAAGGCAAAAAAACGATATGAAACAAAAAAACCCCTGCACAAATGCTGTACTCTGTAAATTTGTTTTATAAAGTAATATGTGCTAGCATTTCTGAAACTATGAATATTCTAAGCTTGAGCAAATAAGTAAATAAGTAAATAGATTTGGAATAATGGATTCATGTTTCACTGACAGGGAAAAGAATTGCAAAGAAGGAAAGACAGAATGAACACTGAGCACTGTGGTATTAGATTATAATTTGAGAACTGGGTTTAATATCTACAGATAAATATTCATAAATGTTTATAAGTATGTATAGACTGACATACATATATTCCTTAGCTCTACTTACCAAGAAGGTCATAAATAATGATACTTCACTAACAATGATCACACATAGTACCTGGATCTGACTCTCTAATTATAATTCTCCTACAAAAGGAACCAAGGCTATTTGAAGATATGGCTATGGGTTGGCAAAAGTAAAGAGGAACCTGGAACATCTGTGGTTCCAGAAAATAAGGAAATGGTCAAAAAAGTGAGGGGGTATATCAAAGGACTCAGTAGTCAGCTTGAAAGCATTTCCACTGGCCAAATATAGAATAGTTTGAACAGCAAATAAAGAGTAGTAGTAATGCATTATAACTCAGAATGAAATAAATATCTGTGAGTGACGAGAGGAGACAATTCTTCATTACAGGAGAATTCCAATGAATAAATACAGGAAGAATGACGGAAATAGAAAAACCACCAGCTGGTAAACACTACAGTAAGATCAGATTCGAGGAAGAATCATCAAAGAATGTTAAAATTAGTAGAGGAAAGTATGATGAGAAATAGGATATTGGCATAGTATTGCAAAGTCTCCCTACAAGGTACTTACGAAGGAGAAAACAGCAAGTCTGTAGTGGAGGTGATGTCATCTTAACCACTGATAGAGGCTGACATCACCAGTAACAAGACACCGATATCATGTACCTCCTGATATCAAGCACTGACAAGGGCACGATACCATGTTTTTGGATTTTTGTCCAAAATGCACAATGAATTTAATCATGAGGAAACATCAGACAAATGCAAATTGACAGGAATTCTATAAAATCTGCCAATACTTTCCAAGGCAATCAAGGTCATGAAAGACAAGGAGAGTCCAAGAACCATTCGAGATTAAAAGGGAAGAGATGCGACAACTTATACAATAAGGGGTCCTGGATGGATTTGAGTCTGAAAATAAAAATAAGCATTAGGGCAAAACTGGCAACGTTTGAACAAAACATGTAGATTACTTAATAGAACAGTACTTTGAGGAAGCCTGGTGAAAGGTATAGGGACATAATACAACACCGTTTCTGTAACTTTTTGAGAAGTGTGATATTATTCAAAATAAGAGACATGTTTTAAAAATTATAAATAATTTATGACTTCATTGATACAAGGAGAAGACATGAATCTTGAGAGCATGGAGCAAAGAGGGGACCTAGTGGAGGAATTGTCTAAGGAACAAACTAACAGGTGGACTACATCATAGAGCTATTCCCAACAATTCCAAACTTTGGGTCTCCAAATTAAACTAATTGTAGTTACAAAAGCTTGTCTATGTGGAACAATGAACTTTTTTGTTGACTTTGCTCATTTTATTATTAATAGAAATGTAAACTTAGAAATCTCTTTTCTACCTCTCTTACTTAGATGCCAATGTAATATATATAGAATTTGGGATAAATCACTCATTTGTAGATCACTTATCTTCATAGTTATTAAATAACAGACCAATAAATATACATGTTATCTACCAAAATAGTATAACAAGTCTTACTTCTGTAGGTTTGAATGTTGGAATGCTTGTGCAGCAGTGGACTATTAATACAATTTTAACACAAAATGAGACAAAACAAAACAAAGAATGGGTTTATCTGGTACCAGGGCCATAAATTGTGGCTCAGGTCTGGTTCTTCTAGGGGCAAAGGAAGATGCAAATGTGTGCAAAGTGTGTATGAGAGACAGAGAAAGGAAACAGATAATTCCAAATTAAGTCATCAAAGGAATGTGTAGCCAGGGGTAGGTTAGGGCTTTCCTGATAGCCAAGGATATGTTCATCTCCAATTTGGTGAGTCTAGAAAAACAAAGGCATTAAAAATGGAGTCCTGATAGAGGTTAGAACAATATGGTCCATCTAGTTTAGCCAACAATAAGAGCAGAGTACTTGAGTGTGTTAATTCCTGGAGAATAATTTATGAAAAAAGAGTAGTTGGGTTAGTGGTGTGTATAATGGTTATGAGAACTTTTTTAAATCATGAAATCGATTCTGGTTCTGGCCCTTACAGCTTTGGAAAAATAATTATTGATGCTGATCCTTGGTTACAGCATAGTAAAACCTACATTGTAGAGTTGTTGAGCAGATTAAATGAGGAGATATATATCAAGATTTTGGTACAGAACAAGCATTCGATAAATGACAATCTGTGTTCATATTATAATGATGGGGATAATGATGTTTGGGTCATAACTTAGAAGACCGGTATTTTGGACAGACTTGTCCCATAAAGACAGTGAATAACAAAGCAGATAGAAAAGTCAAAAGAACTTTCAGGGCAATTTATCAATATTCTATGAGTTAATGGTAAAACTATAGCTTGATAAACCTTGGAAGTTTCTACTCAGACTGCAGAACCTCTTCTGAATCCAGAAAGACTATTTCTGATCTTTCCACCAAAGGTAGAAATGGAGCCAATATGTTCATTTTATCATGCAGAAAATGAAGAAAATTTAGCTACAATGGCATTTCTCAACAGCAGTATTATTGATATTCTGGGTCAGAAAATTCTGAACCCTGGTTCCATGAAGGATAGATGGGTAAACAATGACAAAGAGAATGAAGCACTGGAAGGTGAAGAAGAGTTTAGCAGGGTTGCATTTTACGGTATGAATTGAAGTTTAAAAATATAACACTACTTTCTATAATCAAAATTTTTTTTCTGACTTCGAGAATTTATTTGTTCATGAACACAAACATAATCATAATTTATTCTAGGTGAACTCAGTGAAAGTGTTAAATTCTCAGGCAATCCTATTTATAATCCAGGTACTTTGTGGACAACACTTTGCCTTTGACTTTTCTCTCTAGATTTGAGTTCAAGTTGGAGGAATGGAGTGGGCTGGTAAAGAAACTTGTTCAAAAGTCATGCATTTATGGTTGGGAAGAAAGCTGTTTGCTTCTCAGTTTTGATGTGTTTAAATCCTAGGCAGATGTCCTTTGAACTGTAATTAATCTGCTCTAATTTGCAGGCTCACCTCACATTTTACCACCTGGTAAAAGGTACAATTTTGCAGTCAGTTTGGTCATCAACCTCTGCTCCGGTTTATCAACTTAGAGGCTTGTGCTGTTGCCATGGTTTCTGGATGTCACTCTGTGTTTCCCAGGCATAGTCTCTAGACTTCTTTTGGTCTTCCTTTCCATGCCCTAGTTCTTCTTCCCCATCATGAGATTCGGGGTTCAGGGACTCTCAAACATTCTCAGTGTTCTTGACCTCCTCACTTATCCCTCTCTGCTCTATTGCCTGCAAACTCTGTTCTCATGAAAGACATTGGTGTTTTGGCTAACTGCTCAAATTCAGATTGGACTAGTGAGGTTCACATCCATAGTATTGTATTCTCTTCCATCATGATGGCGCCAGGGACTTCTCAATATAAGTTGTCCATTGAGCCTCACCCAGGGTGCAAGAGATATTTCCCTTTTGTTGTCAGAAACCAAAATGTAAATGGAATTTCTATTGTATCCTTTCCCACCTTCAGGTGTGAGGTGATGGGGAGGGTCAAGGCCAGGTCACAAAGCATACAAAAGTCTATATACATTCTTAATTATTTCCCAGATTTTCTCCTTTTTTCTTATACAGCTCAGTTGGGTTTATGCTCTGGGGACAGCAATAGAAGCATGGCTGTACCAAATTGCTCTTCCTTTCAAATCTTTTTGTTCATACCTGCATCAATGCTTTGAATTTAGGAGACAGAAATTTATTCTTTTTCTCTCCAGCTCTATCAGAGAAAGTGGGTCCTGGATAAAGTCAAACTCCTATCTCAAGACCTAACATGGAATGGAGAAAGGAGTAAAGAGCAAACTGATATGTCAAATTATTTACCTGATAAATAACTATTGTTCTGTTTTAGCTTGACTTCTAATAGAAATTCTTCCTTCCAGTCAGACCTCTGCTAGCAACATCTTGTAGGGTGCACTAAAACACTCCTCAGGAAAAGCTCTCCCCCAGTTCACCTTGGGCCAGCATCCTGATTTCACTCATGTCATTTGCCTTCTCGTAAAGTTCCTCCTGTCTCACAGACTGGACATGCACCTCAGTTTTTCTGGTTCTTATTCGCAAAGTCAATGATCAGTTTCAACTGCCTCATGATAGTTTTCTTAAGCATCTTTCCTTTCTAATTTAGCTAAGATATAATTTCTTTTTTGAGTTATTTAATATATGTTTCATGATTATTAGTCATACATTTCTCCTAAAGAAATGTGTCACTTGAATATAGTGATCATGTCATATACTCTTTATATACTGTGAAGTGCCTCGCATGGTACAGGAAGAGCATACATGCTAAATACTGATTCACTGGAATTCTACATTAGTTTAAAATGAAGTATGAAAGTCTAAGCACTGTGACAAATTATTTTCTATGTTTCAACAACAGTTTGATTTCTGTTTCCTGGAGACATAAAGGGCTTCTGAAAAACAAAACTGGATAAACCTAATTTTCTAAATTTTTACCATATGATTTACAATGAAATGATGATCATAGGGTTGACAAACTTTTAAAATTGCCAAGTAAACAGCCTGGTTTCTTTCTGTGTATTTGTCATTACTGTTTTCTAACAGGTTATGCTGTTTTCAGAATTAGCTGTCCTTACCATTTAAAAATTCTCTTTATAAGGTATGGATGTGAAAATATGTTCAATAAAGCAAGAGCTATGTATGAATGCAGAGATCAAAGAACTAATTATTATGTATTATCAATACTAACCACAGTAATAATTTCTCAGATGTCTTTATTATAGATGAAGATAAATCCTCTAAAAGTTTCTCTACATAAATAAAATTAAATATTCATATTCAATTATAAAAATTAGTGTATGATTATATTATTATTCTATTACTATTTGAATCTTACTAACAAGACCTCAATTTTATCAATATTCCATCCATCTTTTCATTCATTCAGCAAATGACTTAACTACATACTAGTTACTTGGCATTGAGGTTATAATTTTGTCCTCGCAGGATTTATAAATTTTAATTTCTAATTCTATAAGGTGATGTAATTCCTTTTTATCAGTCATCTTATAGATATTTTAACTGGTTCCACTTTTGATAACACTTGAAAAGTTATTTTCAAAGAATCATTTTTAAATGATTTCATAAATATACTGAAAAGTTACAAGGGCATATAATTTTCTAACTATATGAAATTTTTTTATTTTGCTTTTAAATTTGTGTATGCTCTGACTTCTGACGGAGAAGACACTTGTGATTTATGTTCAGTGAAGTGGCTATGTACTTTTTAAAGGTAGTTATCCTGATGGAAGAATCTAGAGGAGGAGAAATGAAGCTCAGATATCCCCTGACTCACTGTGGCCTGAATCAAGAGCTTCATTTAATATTAGCACTTGGAAGATTAAACACTAGCAGCCTCCAAGGGAGGTGATGTTCTCTGACATCATATGATTCCAAGTGGGAGGACAGAGAAACTACTCAGCTTTTGACAGGCGGCGGCAAGTAAACATTTTTGCTAGAAATGTACACACTTACAATGACATTATTCCTACTCCTCCACCCTACCCTGGTAGATAAACAGATATTCTACACTCCTTCCAGGAGTATATCATTTGTAGGATGTTATTTGACTTTAAATAGCTTTCAGCAGAATGTGAAAGTGAGTCTATACAGACAGACAAACCAGGTATCTAATAATTCCTTGGATGAACTAACAGTGCCCCACTCAACATTCTTTATGGACAGGAACTGTCATCTCTACTCTCACCGGCGTGTTCTACTCGGTTAAGGTTGCCACAGAGTGGTGTTCTGCTGACCTGCGTGAATGTTACTAAATATTAGGAATGACTTGATAGCTTATATTCTTTTTGACAAATGAAATGCCGTCCTAAAGGAAAGAATGGGCCTTTTGCAGCTCTGACTTCTGGGCTTTACTGAAGGTCTGGTGCACAGAATCCCAATGAACTCTCTCTTTTCTCTTGGCTAGACATGACATGTAAATAGTCTCTATTCCTTCCAAAGCTCAAGGTGATCCCGCAATTAAAATCTATCTGTTTAGAAAGTATTAGAGCCTTACCACTTTTTTTTTTTTTTCACTTCAAAGCTGAACAACGTAGTTTCAAAACAACATTCTCATTAGAGCAGATTTCTGTAAGCTTGCTTTGATTCTTTGCCTTTGATTCTTTGAATACTCAGTTGGGTCCTGGTCAGGATATTTTAGTTTGTTTAGTAAAGCCCATGTTAGGATTTTCTCAGTGTAGATACAGAGTTCCAGTTCATTAAATTGCATTATTGAATTGCATCCATATCAATTACTTCTGAGATATGATATACTAATAACTGCTCCTTTTAAAAACCACATGAAATGGGTCATGAGTTAAACCAACTGAAACATGACTAAATGAATGAGAAATATATACCACTTGAAGGGGCTAATGAGTAGAGGAATTTTTCTGGAATTTATAAATACTGGTTAGGTTCTTTGCCTGGAAGTGCTAAAATATCAAGTTTCAGGAGCCTCTTTGTGGCCAAGAATCTTCTTTCCCTGCAGTCTCAGAAGAACAAAGGAGAGATTCCTAATTTACATGTGATGGAATTCTGCATTTCTCATCTGATTTGAATGGAACCAGAGGTAGTTTTTTTTAAACCAGGTCTTCACTTTTCCAGATATCTTAGAATGAAAGAAAACCACAGTGCAAGTCAGGGGGAAAAAAGAAATAATTGAATAATCATTTTCCATTGTATAAATGGCTCTGAGAGTCTCTGTTTTTATAATAAACACCACATAACATTTCATGAATGAAAAATAAATTACCAAGTATCCCAGAAGCCCATTTCAGGAAACATAAAATTAGAAAAAACTTTTGACAACTCTCCTAAAGTATCTTTCAATATTGAAAGAATATAGCTATTTTAGTCTTGCCCTTCTGACCCCGCGTTCCTTCTAGCAAGTCAACAGAATTCAATAAGCAAATGCTTCAAAGAATGCCAAAAAGACTGACATAATTCCCAGGCAGGGCTCTTGGAGTTACTTCCAGGGAAAGACAGAATCCATAGGTGTATCATTATTGAGTCTAGATCTGATTAAAATCAGAGGAAAACCATAAAAGCATCGAGCCAAGAAGACAATTGTTTGTTCTTCTTGTAGAGACAATGGTAGGGTGATTAGACTTCCATAGCCTTTCAAAATAAGTTTCTGGATTTTCTCTATCATAAGTTTTCTTGCTGAGACTCTCAGCACAGCCCACATTTAAGGACACGGCACCGTGTAAAAACAAGATTTAATTAGAGACCCAGGAGGTGGTGAAGATTTAGCGTTATGCAATCAAATTAAATATTCTTCTGCAGCTTTTTGTTTTCTTAACAACTTAGCAAAGTTACTCAGGCTATAATAAATCCAATGGAGAATAAAACCATGTTTGATTAAATCAATAGTGGCAAACTCTATGACCTTTTCAGAGGGTACTTGATTTTCCATTTTTGTCTGAGTCCATGCCATGAAGAACTAACTTCAGAAATAATGTAGAAAATTATTTAATCCAATATGAAAAATTCAGGATTTTTTCCAGAAAGAATTAAATTGTGCTTTATGCCTGAGGATTAGTGAGTATTATTTAGTGAGTTCTTTACCTTTAAAAGTTCTAGGTGGAATAGTCAGAATAGCAGGAAAAGCATAGGGATGTAGTTCAAAATTCATTCATTCATTTGTTCATTCACTGACTCATCTCATTCATTCATTCACTCATTCAATAGCTCACTGATTAATTACACAAGCATTTGTTGGGAATTACTATCTGCTAGGCACTGTGCCAGGCACTAGTGATACCAAACTGATGAAAAATATAATAGCTTTGTTCTCTAAAACTTTTTAGTATAGTGAGGAGACATATGCTACCATATTATGATTTGTTTTAAGTTATTACTATGCTATAAACTTCTCTAAAGGACCACAATATTATGACAGGAGACCTTGGTTAGCCTGGACGCTCATAGGTTTCCTTGAAGAAGCAAGATTTAAGCTGAAATCTGATGGATGAGTAGGAAGAATGTATGTTAGAGGAGGGATGTCAAGTATATGTTAAGAGTATGTCAAGAGGAGGGAAGTATATTTCGGGCAGAGAGAAAAACATATGCAAGTTCTGGGGCACTAGAGGGTGTGGTATTTTGGAAAAGTTTTTAAAAGTTCAATGTGAAAGAAAGCAGCAACAAACCCAAAAGCAATGAACAAATCAAGTATTTGCATCTTGATTTATAAATGTAATTTTTCACTAACAAAAACCAGGACTTCCTGGGAAAATGGCCAAATCCAGGACTAGGGACGGGAAAGTAAAAGATGAGCCTGGGACATCTTGCTGTGTCTATCAGTTAAGGGCATGCTCAAGAATAGAGGAGACTTGTCAAGTAACACAGATGCAAAGCCAGCTTTAAGAAGCTTCCTTTGATCGAATTCCTGTCAATGATAATAACACATAAAACACTGAACAAAATATGAACCATGAGTCCATATTGACATAATTATTGTACATAAATAAATTCAAAGTTTGGTGAGGAATGAGATACTTACACCTCTCAAATTACTTTCCTAGAAAACATTCGTTAATTACAAAGGGAAAAAGAAAACTTTACAATGGAGAACATGGCAGATGCTAACTTAAATGCTAAAATCAATATCATTAGTAATCATAAAAATCAAAATTGTGTGCTAGTTTACAATAATCAATCAGAACACAGTATCATTTATGTTATTTTCTTACCAAAGTACATAAACATCCTGAAAAACAAACAAACAAAATAACAGACTGATCCAAACTGAGAGCCATTCTTCAAAATCATTGGTCAGTAATCTTCAAGTTTTGAGTTGATAAAAGTCAAAGAAAGAATGAGAAACTGTTCCAGGTTGAAAGATACAAAGGAGATATGATAACTAAATACAATATATAACTTCAAATTGGATCTTTGTCTATAAGGGGATTATTTTGATACTTTGTGAAAACTGAATGGGATCTGAGAGATGAACTGATGTGAAGTTCCTGATAAGGATGGTCACATTGTAAACATGTATGGGGATGCCTTTGCTTATAAGAAATGCGCTGAAGTATTTGGGGGCAATGAATACCAGGTCAGCAATATATAACCTTGCTTAAAGAAAAGAAATTGTGTACTACCAGCTTTTCTACAACTTTGAGAGTTTCAAAATTTAAAAAATCAATTAATTAAAAAAAGAAAAGGACAATATGCTAGAAACCTTGGCCCTCAATTTTTATATCTGGATAATAAGAAGGGTAGTGGAAATCCATAGTTCTTAGCTCCAGTTATACTGTAGTATGCTTACTAAGATATGTATTAGTTTCCATTGGTAGCAAAAGAGTAATACCTATTTATAATACCAAGTTCGGTAGACTAGAAGTCTGAGATGGCATGCCTGGACACTCTATTGAAAGCTGAACTCAGTGGGTGTCAGCTGACTGTATTATTATCTAGAACTTGAGGTGACCTCTTCCAAGCTCATTCCTGTTTTGGGAAGATTTCAGTTCTTTGCGTTTGTAAGACAAAAGTCCTTATTTTCTTACTGGAATACTTTCAGCTCCTATAGAATGCTCTGAGGACCTTGCCCAATGGGCCCCTCCATTTCAGCAATGAAGAGTCTCCCTCACATGAAACTTGTCTTATATTTTGAATATCTCTCGCTTTCATGTCTGCTACCATCTAGAGAAAACTCTGCTTTGACATGATTGATTAGACCACCCAGAAAATTTCTCCATTTTAAGATCAATTGATTAATAACTTCAATTTTATCTGCAAGATCCCTTCTGCCTTATCAGATAACATAATCATAGGAGTAAGACCAGGGGCAAAGATTGTGGGGGACATATTAGGATTCTACTTATCACAGGATGGAAGAAGGAATCTGATGTCAAATAATATAAATTAAAAAGAGTAAAGTAAAACCTACCTCTTGGAATTCCTGGAGATAAGAGAATTCTGAACCATGATCTTTGAGATACCTGCAGCACTGAAATTCTTTGATTTGTCTTTATTAGGTTGTAAGAGTAGACACTGTTTCTGATTTCTGCACTGTTTCTTATTTACTGATCTATTTCCAGCACTTAGCTTAATGTACAGCACAGAGTCAACACTCCAACATGTTGAAGGTATGAAGAATAAATTACGAGTGAATGATTAGCTATGGCAATTAAAGATTTACTTTCTTATTTAACTAATCAAAATCTTCTGTTCTGGTCCTTCAGTGAGTTATTCCTCCAGAAGAGTCAGGTGAAGGAGACACTTGACAGTTAATCTCCAGTTCCCTTTTGATTGATGATATTTGTGTGTATATAGAATTCCAAAGGTGTCTTTTTAAATAACTATAATTTGCCAAGAAGACTTGGAACATATTCATTTTTCAATTGAAGTAGCTGATACGTTCAGAATAAAGCAATCTTATAATACTGTGTTGTTTCAATTAACATGTTACAATGAAAGCTTGAAGCTTTCCCATATAAGGTGTACGGGAAGAAATTGTAGTAAAGATTATTTCTGTAATAGTTTTATTGCTTCTTGTCATTGTAAAATGTGAATATTCTCAAACTAAAAAAAATTGAAAAATAGAAGAGTATAAAAAAGATCATCCATAATCTTACAACATAAAGATGATCATTTAATATTTTGATAGATATCCTTTTTTCCTCTGGACAAGGAATGTGAACAGACTTGTATATTTCTACATAGATAACTGTAATTAGTTTTTATAATCTGCCGTTTTGTTTAAAATATATTATAGACATAGTTCAGTAACTATAACTATACATAGCTACTATCATTTTAATAGTCATAAGATATTTTATTATGTAATTACAATAGCATTTTATTTAGTAAGTCCTTCCCAATGAACTTTTAAATCATCTCCAAGTTTTCTGGAAATAGACCTATCTCTATAATGAACATACACTTATGTAAATCTTTGTACTTTGACTTACTTTTTTCTATAAAATAAGTACCTAAAATACTATTTATAAGTAAAAAAGTATGCAAATCTTTATTTTATGAGATTGCCCTCAGAAATGCTGAACCTCAGAAGCTCATTATATGTACCTGTTTATCTTTACTAATAATGAATATTCTCATTTAAATAGTTGATCCTTTCTAAGATTATTTTGGAAATAAAATGTTTTATTTGACACAGAAGAATAATATATTGCTTTAATTTACATAGTTTTTTATATTACCATTTTACATATTTATTATTCTTTCAAGTTTTAAAAAACATTTTAAGGTTATATTATTAAACTGACTCCTTGGCATTATTTTCTCATGTTTTTCCATCAAAAGTATATTTTCTATCTCTTAAAAATATTTATTATCTAAATCATTTTTAAAATATGTTAGCATGGCAGGCAGCTTCTAGAATGGTTACCAATGATCCCAGCTACATGATATTCAGAAGCTTCTCAAATTCCTTACCCTTGAGCACCTTCTTTATACTACCAACAGAACATGATAAATGAGATGGGATGCCACTTACATGATTAGCTTAGATTCCTCATTAGCACATGCACAGAAGTTAGCTCAAAATCTATCAAAGACCTGGACATTAGACCTGAAACCATAAATATGTGGAAGAAAATGTGGGAAAAATACTCCATGACTTCATTCACAAAGACATCTTCATGGGAGGAAGAGTGACAGCAAAAGAAACCAGAGCAAAAATAAAAATACTGGGACTTTATCAAACTGAAAAGTGTCTACATAGCAAAAGAAACCACTACTAAAGCAACAAGACAACCTACAGAATTGGAGAAGATATTCACAAAACATACATCAGGTAAGAGCTCTATCTTCAAAATATATGAAGAGCTCATACACCTCAACAATAAAAAAGGAAAGGACTCACTTAAAAAATGGGCAAAAGAACTAAGTAGACATATATCTAAAGAAGACAGACAGATGGCTTACAGATACCCGAAGAAATGTTCTACGTCTCTCATCATCAGAGAAAGGCCATAAGCTACACTGAGATACCACCTCACGCCAGTGACAATGGACTGCATTAAAAACACTGGAAATACCAGGTGTTGGAGGGAGTGTGGAGAAAAAGGAACCTTCCTACACTGTAGGAGGGAATGTAAATTGGTGTAACCTCTTTGGAAAAGAGGATGGAGTTTCCTCAAACAAATAAAGATGAATCTACCATTTGATCCAACAATCTCATTCGTGAGTAAATATCTAGAGGATACAAAATCCATAATTAGAGAAAATATGTGCATCCCTATGTTCATAGCTGCATAGTTTACAATAGCCAAGACATGGAAACAACCTAAATGGCCATCAACAGATGACTGGATACAGAAGCTGTGGTCATTACACTCAATGGAAATCTATGCCATTGTTAAAAAAGATGAAAGCGTGCCCTTTGCAACAATCTGGATGGAACTGGAGGGGCTCATGTTAAGCAAAATAAGTCAGAAAGAAAAAGAGACATACAGGATGACGTCACTTATATGTGGAATGTAATTAAATGAAACAAATGCATGCACAAATCCAAACCCAAACAGCAGGACACAGGACTGTGGCTGTGGTGGGGCGAGGGGGCGTTGGTAAGAGGAGAAAAGGTGGTCGGTGGTGGTAAGGGACACTAGAACTCTGGTAGTGGGTGTTCTCTCAATTTCCTTCTTGGCTGCATGCTTTGATGAAGCAGGCTGCCCTGATGGAGAGGTCCACCTGGCAAGGCACCAAGGGAAGCCTCTGGTCAAGAGCCAGCAAGAAACTGATGCTTTCAGTCTACAAGACCATGAGGAAGTGAATCCTTCCAACAACCATGTGGTCTTGGAAGGGATCCTGTCCCAATTGTGTCTCTAGATGAGACCCTAGGCCAGACTGACACCCTGATTATAGCCACAGTGTACCCATTCCATTGTACTGTTTAACAGTGAAACTCCCTCTGTGTCATAGTCCAGCTCCAAAGTTTACTATGTATGTTTCTCAGCAAACTTAAACATGACTTTAACATATTCTATCTCACTGTAGAGAGATCAAATATTAATTGTGAAATTCTCATATAATGAGTTATTATATGCTATATGAAAATACAGGAATTTTTGAGTATTTGAAAGAAAATTTGGTCTCAGATTTGTTTACATTTGACAAAGAAATTTGATGAAAGCTCTTAGATTTGTGTCTTGTCATTTTTGTTAAAGAGCTTATTGGCTACACACTCAATATTCTACTTTTCAAATATCACTGGGATTTTTAAGGAGTCTTCTCTGCTTTGATTTCACCTTAAAGACAGAAAATTCCATAACATTTCATTTGCATTTGCCTGTATTTATATAGATTTGGGCAACTACGTGAAGATGTTCATATTTGTCTAGATTCTTTGGAAGATAAAAGAGATACATACCTTACACCTTGATCCTAGGATGCATAATTCCTCTGTTTCTTAGGGGAAGATTGGGTATGGAATAAAGGTACACTCTCTAGGCCTCCAGAAGATTTGACCTGTTTCCTTTTCTAGAATAACAAAAGTGGTTGCTCAGCAATTCTGTGTTAGTATGGGTGAAAATGTTTAAAAACTCAATGCACTCTATAATTTAAGGAATGTATCTATGAATGTCTCATTTGACCCTCCCTTATGAGGCATGGTCATGATCTAGAAGTCATTTAGAGGGAAAAGACAAAACCTTTCTTTCTTTTGCACATTGACTCCTTGACTCTGCCTTTACCACATTAAATAGTACTTTTAGTATATTCCTTTACAAGAGAGAATGATAAAATTATTTTCTTCTACTCCCTTAAATGTCTACTATTATAAGCACTGGAGGAAAAATTTAATAACACATTCTGGGAATTTTATTCATATATTCAGTAAATATAAAGCACCAGGGTTTCACAAAATGATGAATTCATCAGTGAATATAACAGGTTCATATTTTTATCTTTTAAGAATTTTTTTTCTTATACAAAGAAAGGTGACAACACAAGATTTTAAACACTGAAAGTTAAGACAGGCTTGAGGAAGAACCCGGAATGAAGAGATGGATGGAAAAGGGGAAATATATCATCTGATTAAAATTTTTACCTTGGTCAAGTCACATTGGAGTACATAATCCTTTTTAAACAAAGAGTTGCTGCTGCCCCTTCTATCCATCTTTATCATGTTATTTTTATCAGTTAAGAGAAATTTTTAAAAATCAGTATTAAGGTCAAGAGTATTCTCAGCCTTGGCAAATCAAAAGAAATAAAATATATGATATTTCCTATAGAAGAGTTGAAAGATTATTCTATTTCCATACACAAGCCATAAGTACATGAGGAAAGATTGTTCTCCACAAAATATACGTCTCAAGAGTAAGAAAGGGACTGATCCACGGAGTAATCCAGTTTGTATTCATAGAGTGCTTAAAGAGTAAGGTGATGATTCAATAAGAGAAATGTTTTTCAGAATTTCTCCTGAGAAGTGATTAAAAGTTAAGGGAAAACTCAGGGATTCACTTCTACCTCTTACATTTGGTGACTCTCAGAATGACCAGATATGCCATGCAGTATCATGGAGAATGGGGACATATTTGGAATCAGAACTAATAGTTCATCCCAGTACTTTTACTTGTATCATCAAGTCATTAAATCTCTTTGAACCTCAGTTTCCTCATTAGTCACAATTTCACAAGTGTGCTTTGAAATCCATTGAGTAAAAAAGTATGAACTATGATGTTGTACACATTACGGCTGTGATATTTGTATTGCTTCACGTGTGTATAAATGCCAGAACATTCCAAGAGAAGCAAAAAGTGACTTAGTTGTTCAAACACCAATACTATGACAGAAATGTAACCGTGTCACTCACAAGCAGTATGACAGGTTCAAATCTTCATTCTGTTCATTTTGGATACATTAAAAGATTTTCCTAGCACAGGGGATCCCTGGGAATAATTTTAGTTGACATGAAAAAAAATTGGAGGATCATTTTATAAATTAAAAAAAAAGAATTCAACTAAGATAATTTTCTTCTAAATGTTTATTTTCTTTAGATCTACACAAACTTGAAAAATAAGTTTGGCCAGTTATTTATATAAATGACAACCCTTTTGATAGTATGAATTTTAAGAGAAATCATCCTTGGAATTAAGTTGCCATGTCTTTTGCATTCGATATGAAGTGAATGCAAAAATAAGGGAGTTTGAATTTATACAAATATTTGTTCTTTAAAAGATGTGAGGCAGTGGGATGGAAAGGGGAATCATACCCATTTTTTTCATTTTCCATAAGCATGTGATGAGATCACCACACCTCTGACTAAATATTCAGTGGCTAAACTTGGGCAGTTTACATTATAACCTGCAATATCCCTGATGATATTTTTGAGGGATGATGGGTTGTAGAAAATACATTATGAGCATAGTGATTAATAGTATGTATTTTTAGTTCCAAAAAGATGTATAGTTACATTTCAGGCCCTCTGTGAGATCTAGGAATTTTAGTACTCAATTCACATTTCTGAAACATACTTACTGAAAATACATAGTTAAACAGTTCTGGAAAAAAATCATTACGTGTTTTTGCACTTTGGTACAGAAAAAGCATGAAATAAAAGTAATGATCATATCATCTAAGTTGATATGACCCCCTGACACTAGTATTAATGGTATGCCAGTGGGTGTTTACTGGATACAAACTGCTGGGAACAGCGTACTTAGTGAACCTGGGTTAAAAACCTGTGGGATCCTGGCTGTGATATCTTGGGCAAATTATTTAACTTCTGCAAGTCGCTTTTTCTTCATTTAGGGAGGGACACTAATCATAGTGATTTCACCACAGAATTTTCAGTTAAAATGAAATAATATAAATAGAACTTCATGTGGTGGCTCTGCTTATATTAAGATCTCAAATTATAAAATGCATTCTTAAGATATATATAAAATGCATAACATGTTTTAAAATGTATATAAAAAGAGACATGTAGCGACATATTTTAGTGATATTCCTAAGGTTCTAAGTCCTCGTAATCAAGACACATGCATCTCCTTTTATAGCAGCATTTTCTTCTTAAGTGGGTAAAATTTCTTTTGCACAACAAACTAAATCAGTATTTTGTAAATCAAATTATAGTTAATAACGAGGGATAAGAATTACACTACAAAAACAAAAATTTTAAACTTTGTGGAAATATACATATTCTTTTCATTTTGATGACAGCTCTGTACACTTTCTGACCAATGACACAAACTCTTACTTGCTCAAATCTTTGTGCTTAACCAAAGGTGCACATGGATTTTCCTTAAAAAGTTAAAAATTTTTTAGTGAAATGAATAAACATTCAATATTGCAAATAGACCAATCTTTGATTTATTGTATAAATTCAAATTTTCATAGTAATTTTTAAATAGGGGACTTATGTAGACTATTGATATTTAATGCAACTGGAAGCCATCATATTCGACAATGTTTGTTAGATATATTATCTTTAACACAGCAGTTATGTATCCAGTAAACAGTCACTGATAAACCATTAACACTAGTGTCAGGGGTCATATTAAGTTCTATAATATGATTAATACTTTCATTTCATTCTTTTTCTGTACCAAAGTACCAGAATACATAATGATTTTTTCCAGAAGTTTTTCAACTGTATTTTTAATAAATATCTTATAGAAACTTCTATAAAGTACTAACTTTCCTAGCATATCAATATCTAGTGAGAGTAAATGACCACTTGAATCTTAAGATGAATCAATAAGGTGACAAGTTTACTACTAAATACTTGACTTTATTTCTGCATTCAATACTATATTAAAGTTAATGTCATATTTCTGTGTTTGAAAATATCATGGTTTACATACTCTAAAGATTTCCCTACCCACAAAATTTGATATATCTGCTAATAAAAATAAATCGCTCTCTCCTTTCTCCATTGTATATTCTTGACTCCTTTGTTTAAATTTGTTGCCTATATATGTTTGGGTTTATTTTTGGGCTCTCGTTCTGTCCTGTTGAGCTGTGGTGTCTGTTTTTGGTTCAACACTATGATGTTTTTTATTTATGTGTTTCATTTATGATGAACTTTAGCTTTGTAGTATAGTTTGAGGTCAGGGAGCTTGATACCTCCATTTTTGTTCATTTCTTTTAAGGATTATGTTTGCTATTTGGGTCTTCTGAAGTTCCACGTGCAATTAAAAATTTTTTTTGTTCTACTTCTGTGAAAAATGCCATTGGGATTTTGATAGAAATTGATCTGAATCTGTTGCTTTAGGTTTAATAGCTATTTAACAATGCTAATTCGTCTCATTCATATGGGCAATTGATTTATAACACAGGAGTTAAGTACAAAGAAACATTTCTTCAATAAATGGTGTTGGAAAAACTGGACATTCACATGCAAAAATATGAAATCAGATCACCATCTTAAACCATACATAGAATTAACTAAAAATGAATTAAAGACTTAATACCTAAAACTACGAAATACATAGAAAAATATGAAGGTGATAAACCTGTTGACATTCAGATGTCTTTGAGGATTTTATTACAATCCCAAAGGCAGCGAAAACATAGAAATAATAAGTAGTGAGACTGCATCAAATTAAAAATATTTGGCAGAACAAAAGAAAATATCCTCAAAACGAAAAGGCATCTTACTGAACGAGAGCTCTTTGCAAACCAAATCTTTGATAAGGGGTTCATGTCCATAATATATAAAGAGCTCAGAAACTCAACACAACAATCCCCCTAACAATCCACTTAAAAATGAGCAGAGGATCTGAACAGACAATTCACTAAAGAAGACATACAGATGTCCCACAGACGTAAAAAGATGTTCGTATCACTAATTATCAGGGAAATGCAAAAAGAAAAAAAAAATCACAAGATATCACCTCACACTTGTAAGAATGGCTATTTGTTAAAAAGACAAAAAACATCAATAGATACTGATGAGGATGTGGAACAAAAGGGGACTCTGGTTGGACTCTGCTGGTGGCAGTGTATATTGGTGTAACCATTATTTATGGAAAGCAGTCTGGAGATACCACAAAAAAATTAAAAATAGAAACACCATTTGATCAAGCTCTCCCACCTGTGGCTGTGTATCCAAGGAATATGAAAAAACAAACTGGAAAAGATGTATGCATCCCCATATTCATTGCAGCACTATTTAAGTAGCCAAGATACAAAACAACTTAAGTGCCAGTGGCCAGATGAGTGGCTAGGGAAGACGTACATATACACAAAGGAATTCTACTCAGCCATAAAACAAGGCAAAATATTGCTATTTGTGGTGACATGAATGGACCCAGAAGCTATTATGTTAAATGAAATGTCAGATGGAAAAAGTCAAATACTATATTTTACTCATATGTGGAAGATAAAGAAACAACACAGATGAATAAACGCAACAAAACAAAGCAAAGATTTAGATTCAGAGAAGAGATTGATAGTTACCAGAGGGGAAGGGGCTAGGGTAGAAAAAGTAGGTATGGGGGTAAGTGGTGATTAGAATCCAGACTTTTGGTGGTGATATGAAATTGAATACCTGAAAGTTAAATAACTGTAACAAGTAGTGCTACTACAATTTAAAAATGGGACAAATGGTCAACTATTACTTAAAGGAATACAGTTCTGCTATTAGGCAACCTTTAAAATTTCTTTTCTGAAGTTATAAATTGACCAGGGAAATAACTTATTTTCGAGAGGTTGTAAACCTAGGATAATCTAATCATTTGCTGCTACTGCATCTTCTTTTTGTTTTTCCACATAAGGAAAGGTGCAGGCAGGAAGAAATCCTTTATTTATTTTTATTTAGTTGTTCACATTGATGGTTCATCCAGCCCTGGGTCTTGAACCCAGGAACTTAGGATGCATGTGGGACTGTTCCTAGGGTGTACTAGAGCACTAGGGCATACCCCTTTGGGTCTATTTTTTTTTTTTTTTTTTTTTTACTTTTATAAACTATGAGATTTTTATTATCCATATAAAGCCTCCATGTGAGATTACTGGTGTTTTTTTTTTAATTATTATGGGGTATTCTTATTTGTTTATAATTTCCTTAGATACACCAAGAGGCAAATGAAAGCATTTCTCTTAAGTGGTAGTGACAGGCAATTGCTACTGGCAGTTTTATTTGGTTGCTGATCTTTTGTAGCTACTATGTGTAAAATGACAGCAGGATCATTCAGGAAATTCAATATGTCCAACAAGAGAAGCAAACATGACAGTTTATTTTGGGAACTCTTCTATCACGAGGATATATTTGTTTTTGGACCAACCTCAGGAAGCTTCCCTTTTATTGAACTGTGTCTTGATTAAAGGGACAGTTTATGTCTGCTACATAATAGTTTCATTTTGACAAAGTTGTCTCATTATTGTCAATTTGTCTCTATTGCAATGAGGATATTTTATTGCTAAATATGTGCTTATAGCTGCTTCCAGCAGTCCAAAGATTGAAATATGGTTCCTGGAAGGCTGGGAACAGCCATTTGATAAATGATGAATAGTAAATTCTTATAATAATGTGGCATTTTAATCTTATAGACAATATGCTTCTGAAGAAGAAGGTATGAAATGTGCCTAATATATTTTTTATCTTTTATTTGTAATCTTTATACTTGTGAATAGTTCACCAAAATTTATTTAGTCACTAACTTAGAAATCAATTTAGAAACTATTATGTTTTTACCAGACTATACAGACGAAAGCAAATAATAGTATATTATAGTTAAAAATTAAGGATGATATTTGTTAAGGCACTTAATCATATTTTTGATTTTCCACTCTCTTGAAATATTGTACCGATAATTTCTCCCTGACTTTGGGATTTACTGTTCATGTAACTTCTTTTGCTAAGTTTGAGTCAAGATGGACAAAATAATTCTTTGCAAATGACAAGCAACAAGTGTGAAATATTGAAAGCAGGTGGGTAGCTCTATATTACCAGTTTCTGGGATTTTCCATTCTTGTTGAATTGCTTTTAGATTCAACAGATATTTCACATACCTCCTTGTAGAATAATGAAATAATAACCTATATCTTACAAGGACAAGCAATAATTCACTGCCTGAGATGTGTCAGGTAGATTGTGAGTAATTTTTTTCCCTGTGTAATACAGGTTGGGTGTTTGTAATTAACATTTTAAAAGCTGATAAAACTCCTTTTTGAATTGGTCTATTAAATTTTTTTCCTTGTTTTTGCCCTATCACACATAAAAATGCTCTAAGGTCTGATTTTCCCTCTTGATTAGATTATAGATAGTGATTCATTTCTTGCCAAAAATTAAAATTACAAATACAATATTGTCAATACTTTTAAATTGTTCGAAATTAACTGATTTTTCAATTGTTGTCTATGAGGAAAATACAGTTCTGTGCTGAAATGGGCAGATACAAAGAGGAATCATTTATCTCTCACAATGATAGCTCATGATGATTAATACTCCTAGAATGGCAAAATATTTCTGATACTGAATAGATATAGATGGTGCCGATTGTCTTTCCTACTTATTTACTTTCAGCTCACATTCACACCAAGTACAAAAGTGTTGTCTTCACAGTGACAGATAATACTGAATATGTGCTCTAACGGCTACAGATGTGGCTAGTCAGTCATGCTCACACTCTGGTATCTGAAGCTGAGAACTCTTTATTGCTACTCAGCAGCCAATATTAGAACTTCTGTAAAGGAACATGTGTACATTTAATACAACATTCCTGTTCTTTTCTACCTTTACCTTATTTCTGAATCTTCTGGCATCTCCTTCCATGTCCTATGAGTTTCAGGGAGGACTAATGAAACCTCTCAAATTCTTTGTCCTTCTGTGTAAGCAACACACACAGAAACACACAGACACACACACACATACATGCACATTGCTTAGTGGAATGCCTGCTACAGAGTAAGTATTCAATCAAGTAAATAAGCTAAATGAATATTTTAAATATAAAGGAATAGCTAAGGAAATAAGCAATAGTTTGAAGTAAATTTTTAAGCTGGATCAAGTTGTTTTGTTTTGTTGCTAGTTCTATGATGGTGAAGATGAGGTTCATTACCGTGACAGATGAAAATGGATGTCTTTTCTTGAGTTAAATAAACAAATAAATAGACATAAAAATTTCAAAATGGGTGTGCCCTGGTGGAGTAGTGGCTAGGTAAATCACCTCTGAAGGAGCAGGCCACATACCCCTGGGTTCGAGTCCCAGGCCCAGGGCGGAAACAATCAGTATAAGCAACTAAATAGAAAGAAAAGAAAAGAAAATTTCAAAATGATTTCTCAGCTACTGCTACAAGGTGATTGGTAATTTCATGTATGCAATAAGATTGGTGAGTACAAAGTATTTTAAACAAAAAATTACATTCTGAGAGTAAATTATATATAAATGACCAGATAACTACTTGTTAACTTCATTTTGTGTAAGACTATGATTCTCAAATTATATTTCAGATCAAAATTTTAAGTATTCTCACAACCTCTTTAACTTTTGTTTCTATTTCTCATTGAGAAATAATAAAAATATGATAATGACCTTTAGCACTGTAACAGTGAATTAATCTTATTGAATATTTTCCTAGGTTAGAGAATATGAAATAAAGTTATATATAGCACTTATAAATGGCAGCACCCTATAAGTGAGATAGGATCATCATTATTTCTGAGAAATTCACCAACAGTCTTATGGGGATTGCTTTGCACATACTTCGTTTTTCTCTGGCTGCACTTAAGATTGTATCTCAAATTTTTATCACTTAAATGACAATTTATCTTAATGTAGATTTTTGGGGGGTTTCTTTTGTTTGAAATTCTTTGAGCATTCTGGATCTGGAAATCTGTTTCTTTCCTTGGTTTAGGGAAATTCTCAGCTATTATTTCTTCAAATATGGCTTCTGCCCGCTTCTCTCTTGCTTCTCCTGTGGGGCATACAAGGTGAACACTGCTCCTCTTGATGTGATCGCATAGGTTTTCCATGTTATCTTCATATCCTTTCATTCTTTTTTCTCCTTGCTGGGCGCATTCCACTGCCCTATCTTCTAACTTGCTGTTTCTATTTGAGGTTTCTTCCAGCCCACTGTTGAGCCCCTCTATTGTATTTTTTCATTCAGTTATTGTGTTCTTTAGCTCCATGAATTGTGTGTGGAACTGCCTCATATTTCCTCTGTCTTTACTGTAGTTCTCTTTTTGTTTCTTTACTGTTTTCCTGAATTCATTGTGTATCATTAAACTGTTGCTTTTAAGTCATCAGGTAGTTTATCTAATTCTGCTGCATTTAGATTTGCCCCTGGGGTTTTGTTTAGTTCACCATTTCATGCATATTTCTGTCTCTTTGATCTGTTTGGAATTGTCTTTATTTATATGGTTTAGAGTTCCCTGGTGGAAAGGTCTCATATTAGGACATTAAGTTATACAGCATAGGCCCGAGTGTTGGTCTAGAATGCTAGGCTCTCTTAGTTGTATGATCTCAGCAGTCCTCAGGAATACTGACGTTCGAGAGTCTACCCATTGTTGATCTGGTCCACAGGGTTGGAGTTGAGATACAGAATGCAGAGTTTTCTCCCAGAGTAATAGGCATGAATAACCAGGCACAAGGGGAGAGACTCAAGAGTTGTGGATTCTGTAGGAAAAGCAGGCCACAGTCCCAACAGAGGTCACAGAAGCAAGAGAGCTGGGAACTGGTCTTCATGGAGCACACTTCCCTGTGAAAATTCTACAGTCCTCCAGAGGGGTGAGAGTCTAGGCAGGGGCCTGACAGCGGGTTGTGAAAAAGCCCTGCAGTCTGGGAGTGGGATTGTAGGAAGTACCAAGCAAAGAGCTAAGCTGTCTAATTGCAGCTCCAAGCTGGTGGGAACTTCCATGGAAAGGCCACTATGAGCATTAACAGTTTAATGTAAGTTGAGGGGGTAGATGGTTTCCTGTGGGCTTTCCTGCAATGGAGGCCTTCAGTGCTGGCACAGCAGGAATTCACAAGGAGGCTATCCCTCTTTCTACTCCACTTGGAGGTTTCGGTTCAACTACTGAAAGCAGGCTCCCAGGTATGTGGACAACTGAGAGAGACAGTCCTTCAGCTCTGGGAGGTCTCTATCACTAGTCTCTCCCTGTGCCCTGGGGTCTCCAAACAGGGTGACATGATGTTGAGATATATTGGCTTCTCCTACCATTTATGAAGGTGTGTGTTCTTTCTCTTTGTGGAGATGCTCTCCCACTCCTTTTTGTAGCTGCTAAATAGATGCATTCTAAATGTGTCAGTGGGGAAGAGGTGAACTCAAAATCTTAATAGGCCACCATCTTGGAACCAGATCCTGATCATTATCATTTCTATCATAAAAAGTCAACTAAGATATAGACATATAAATTATATACAGATTATATGCAAATGCATGCCAGCATTGGATAATGTTACAGCCTCTCAAGTATATTCCATCCTTCTCCCGATGTAGAATTTGAATGGAATTAATTGCACACCACTTCTAAGGGTGAGTTCTGATGCACTGCTTCCTATTTCTAAGTGATTGGTTTGAGGTTGAGCATGCAGTTCAGATTTAACTCAATCAACATTTCCCTAATAGTTGTGACCTAGCTAATTTGAAAAAACACAGGGCTTTTGTTTTAAGTTCATGACAGGTAACAGTCTTTCTCTATCTCTGACCTTAATGATATCACCTACAATGCCAATTACTACTGGCAGTCCTTCTACACCCATGAGGAAAGCAAGCCTTCAGAAGAAGCCAGTACTCTTGATAGAAGAATGGCAAAACAGAAAGTTACTGTGTGCTGATAACATCACTGATTAACCTTGAAAAACCTTTAACCTTTGGACCTTGTAATCACATGGGCCAGCAAATTCCCTTATATACTGTTACGTGTACATGAAAGCATCCTTCATGATACAATATCCATCAAAATATTTTCATTCATTTTACTGTGAACCATGAGATGATGACTTTTCTCAGCAATGACTTCTTAGGATTTCCAACTGTCACCTTGCTTGGTTTTACTTACTTGAGACTAGATTTTGATTGGAAGTATGATAAAATTATTCAAAAAATAAAATTGTAATATGGATAAACTATATTTAAGTTTTATAGATAACAATCTCTAAGAAATTTAGTAGAGACACTATTAAAAACATAAAGAAAATAGGTGGAATTAGAGAGGCTTATGCTAGGTGAAATAAGTCAGAAGGTGAAAAACAAATACTGTATGACCTCACTCATATATAGAATATAAAAAAACAAAGCAAATTAACAAAGCAAAAATGAAATGAGCCCTTGGATACTAACAACAGAACTGAGGATATAAGAAGGGAAGAGCTGTAAAGGGTAGTGGGAATTCAGTCCACGGTGGTGGAGGACTATTAAGAAATTCGGTGCTGGATGTGGTGTTATCATATATTTGATAAAGAGTGTACCTGCACATTTAAAATTATTTAATATTGTAAGTCAATAGTACCTCAATAAAAACTAACAAACAAAAACAGAAAGGACATAGATTCTACACAGCCTAAAGTAGCAAAGCATTAGAAAAAAAGTGAAGAATATTTTTAAGTATGTTAACAGCAGAAACAAAGTAAAAGAAATTTCTCAGTAAATGTACCAGGTTAGCAAATGTTTTGGAACCATGTTTATATTGATCAATGTCCATTTTCAATCTCTTGCATTGTAATAGGCAAAGAGCTAATAATAAATGTTTAAAAATGATTATCTCTCAAGAACTCTATAAAAGAATAATAAATCTATCATAGAAACACAAATGTGTAGTCTCTAAGACATTAGTGAATTTTAAGAACAATAAATGTAAGCAATAGAATAAATGAAGATAGTGCTAGAAATTGAACAACTGGATTTCTTGAGTACAAATCAATGATCACACAAAAATGTAAGTGCATGAATTAGGCTTTTATTGCTTAGAAGCAACAGAAACCAATTCTAGCTAAGAAAAGGAAAAAGGATTAACTGGCAGCATATTGGGGCTCATGGGAGCTGCAGATTGAGGTCAGAATGGGCAGAACCAAGACCACTTCAGAGACTAGGAAACAGGATATGTAACAGGAAAATTCAGGCAAGGGCGCAGCTGTTTAAGGAGGTGACAAGGTGTTTAGGTGATGACCTGCATGAAGGTCATTACAGAAAAGTTTCTGAGTGCTTAGAGAAGACTGAAGAACTAATGGAAAAAGAAGCAACTCTTCAGAACTTTTCTCTGAAGGGAGCACAGAAAGACATGAGGTCAAGAGACATTTGTGTGTCTTTTAATACTCCTGTTGAGCATGTTTCTATGATGACACGGCCAGCTCACTGGCTAGAACATCTTTCCCTGCAAGTGTCTCAAGCTGCTTTCTTTGAATTCTTCATGTCTCAGTTCTTTGTGACCTCCCGCTCCTAGTTGTGTGACCGCACTTTATTTTCTCTTCAGCATCCATCCCTGTCTGAAATTGTCTTCTGTATTTCTCTGATTGCCACACTAACTAAAGTATGAAATTCAGAGTAACAGCACTTAGTCTTCCTTATCACTGTATCAGCAGCATCTAGAAATAACAGGGTCATGGTAGATATTTGTGGTATAAATAAACGGATGTCAATTGTCTCTTTCATTCTTATGTAACCCGTGTGAGAGTCAAAGTCCCAGGATCCAGTTGCTGAATAGCCAAGTTCAGATGAAGTTCAGACCTTTGTCTAGAGAGGGTCTGTCACCCCCTTGTGTTATCTGATAGGGGTTGAGTATATGCATTTACTGCCTCTCCAAAGCTGAACATGAGAGGAGAGTGGCAATTTCCAAAGGGAAATCAGTAACAATTCCCAGATTCACAGAAGACAGTTCAATGCAACACCAAGCTGTAAGGAGAGGAAAGGAATGTTTACTTTCTGCCATAAAAAAGCCATAAATGAAAAGTTTATATTCCTGTTTATCAGTTAACAGCTTCCAATTGCATGTCTTTGTTTCCCGAGGAAAGACTGCGGGACCATGGGGTAGGTGAGTCTGTTTATGGAGATAAACATCCCCCTCCATCAAAACAGGCTGGAAGCCCAGAGATAATTAGACCCACGGTGTCAAGCAATCAGCAACACAGGGATGAGGTCAGGAAAAACAATGACAAGAGAGCTAGCTGCTTCTTGAGAGAAACAGAAGGGAGACTCTGCAGTCAGTTGGAAGGTGTTTTGGTTGTTGTGGTTCATCACACTGCTTGTGTGATGCCACTTGATTTCTGTCTCACATTCACTCTTCCTTCTTATCCTTCTCTGCAGACACACCCAGATTCCCAGCCATGGGCCATCACCTTGTGTCCATCACAGGGAAAGCACAGTGAACTTCCCAAGGTCAACTCCATAGTAGGACTCCTCTGTGTGACTTCCGTTTGCAGTTATTTTTTTTTGAATGTGTGATAGCTGTTAAGTTATGAGTCCTTTGGAAACCCAAGACTGGCTTCATTTACTCTTCTCCCCATGGAATCTTCTTGGCTACTGTCACCATAAATGTACTTATGTTCTGTCCTTTAAACTATGGAATATTAATCAGTAACACTAATCTAATCTTGCAGAGGAGGTCTGCGTGTATTCCCACACCTGTACTAAGAAACTAGGGGCGCCAACCCCTGCAAAGCTGCCACCCAGATTCTGAGTGCCAACTGTCTTGCACAGAAGCAGGAAACTAGATTCCAGCCACCTCTGTCTCTTCTTTCCTTTATCTTTTCAGTTCACTGTTTCTCCCACCAGACAATGTATAAAAACCTGATGGTCCAGAATCATGGCGGCACTGGCTAACGGACTTTGTGGGTGCAGAATTCTTTCCATATAACCTGCTCCCCAGGACTAAAGTCTTTTCTGCTACCCCCCATTGCTTTCTCCTGCCTTCATCGTGTGGATCCAGGGGTGCTCTCATTTTTGTGAAGTCAGCCAGGGGCAGCTTTTTGCTCCTAGACACATGAGTTACAAGACCCACCTACGGGGCTCTGAAAGAGATTCTGCCGGCAGCTGCCAAGACCATTTATCTTAGGAGGATGCCTCCTCAGTAAATGGCAGCGACATTTCTACAGCATGTTTGACGCTCACACTGTGCGCAGCAGAAGCAGTATTTGGAGTTGAGCGAGTGATTTATACTTTGGTGAGTACTCATGGGGATTGTCCCTGTTTGTGGCTTCAAGCAGAGCATTTTGATTTAGCACCAACAGGGAGATTTGAATTTGGTTTGTACCAAATTCTGAGGGAGTGCTTTTTCCATAAAACACTGTTTTTTTGTTTTTGTTCCTATGTCTGTCTGTTGGCAAGTTCACATGTGTGTGAGTGCAAGCTTTCTTATCTAAGATAGGGAAATGCAACATCTGGTCCCTGGAATAGTCCTCTGGCAAGGTGGTAACTGAATGAAAGACCCTAAGGCAAGGAGTCACGATCAAAGGAGGGTTTGCTTTTTTTTTTCAATTTTGTTATTACAATACAGCATAGTTTCTATCCAATTTGGGATCAGGAGGAAAATGGTCTCTAAATGGCTCTCTAAACTATTATATTATTTTCTAATTGGAATTTTTCCATCAGAGAGTGAGAAAAGATGATGAGATCCCATACATGAAGGCTTGTAGGTCACTTCATAATATCAAGAAAGTGAGAGGGAGAAACTAAACTGATAGAACACAGGAAGGGTGAAGAGAAGAAAATTTGTCTGAAGGTAAAGAAAAATGGGGCACAGGAGGAAAGAGAGAATTTCTTTGGAAAATGAGGATTGAGGGGGCAGGGCTCCCCACACTTTTCTCTCTCCTGTGGATTTCTCCATATAGGAGGCCCAGGTGCAACTGACAGTGAGGAATAAACTCATAGGCTTTCTCATTGGTACAGGAGCTCTGTAGAGTGTTCTAAAAACCAAACTGGCCAAGAGTAAAGGATTGGCCTCAGTAATCAGTGTCTTCAGAAGGCCCCAGGAACAGTCTTTTCTTCAGTCATTGGAATGGTCTTGGGGAACTTAGTCCTTGACTCATCGCTTCCTACTCATGTCTGAATGCCCTGTGCCTCTTGGGTTGACATTTGCTCTTTAAATTGAATGTACTAATCCCAGCAACCCCAGCATTACCAAGGTACGGGGCTGCTTCAGGGCAAGAAGGGAAAATGTCTGAAACATCTCCCCTTGTAAAATCCTATCGGGAACTTTATTTTGCCAGGGAGCCCCTGCAATAGGAGTTGGGCAATACCTGTTAAGGCAGTGCCCTCTGGAGGGGGAGTAACTACTCCAACCACTTGGTTATTATGGGATATAGTGCCCCTTTCCCACTTATGTTTTGATGGATTGGAAAAACGCCAACCCTCCATACATCTTCCAAGTCATGTAGTGGTGATGCTCTCTTCTGGGCACCAATGCCCAAGCATCACGATTGCAAAGGAAACAGGAAGGCTAATCAGGCTGCCGAGTAGGTTGCAGAGACTAGCTATCAGGTGGCCATGTGGATTGCAGATATCAGTCTCACCAAAATTAAGCCTCAACATAAAGACAAAGACTGGCAAACAGCAAAGGAGTGGGGTTTCGATTTAACCCACCCAAATGGACGATGGAGGACAATGCCATAGGATGATACTATTACCTGAGCATTTGGTTTATTCTGTTCTGAAACATTTGCATGAAGCCACTCATTATGGGAAGGATGTTTTGCTTGCTCAAATCAGACCCTGCTTAAAGGGACCTAATTTAGAGAGGAGAGTGAACAAGTATCTCATGAATGTCTAATATACGCCACAAACAACACCCAAACAGCAGTCCCCAGAGGTTGGAGTGCAGTTTCAAGGGAGAACCCCTTTTGAGGACTGGCAGGTGGATTTTATCTAGATGCCAAGGACTCTGGGGAATTTTTGTTATATGCTTGTGATGGTGGACACCTTTTCTGGGTGGGCAGAGGCCTTCCTGACCCCCATAAAGAATGGGCCTGGGAGGTGATAGAATGGTTATTCCCTTTTACGATACAAAATGACAATGGGCCTGCCTTTGCATCTGCAGTAACCCAATGTGTTTATGCAGCCTTACACAAAAGACAGAAGCTGTACTTAGCCTGGAGACCATAGCTGACTGGAAAGATAAATCACACCCTACAGAATATAATCACCGTAAGTCAAGAAACACATCAGATATGGGATCAAATACTGCCAATGGCCCTACTCCAGGTCCAGGTGGCATCTCAACATGGGGTAGGTTTAACCCCTTTAAAAAAGTGTATGGAAACCCCTTTCAGACCTGCCACTAATGGAAAATCCTCCCCACAAGCAGAGATGAAATAGAGTAGAAATAGATGACATAGATCAGATACTGAACACTATGCACAAGTGCGTCTCTTTCAGGAACTCCAGGGACTCCTGACGGGGGTAAACCTTTCTTTGGTTACACTTTGAGACACCTGTCCCAGACACTAATAAGAGTGGCAAATATACGAACCTCTTTTGCTAAAGTCATGCTGGATAGTAAAGCAGCTCTTGATTACATTTTGGCTCAACAGGGGCATATGTGTCCTCACTAATTATTCTTGTAGCTCATAGATCAACTTTTCCTAGCAGGTGGGAAGAAGTATAGACAAGAGCAGACAGCAAGCCACTTGGCTACAACAAATTCTGCACCACCATATACCTCTCCTAGGGGGAGGATTAAATTGGATTTCTAAGCTAGCCCCGTGAATTCCCAAAGGACTGCATTCCATTTTGGGGGCATTAATCAAATTGGGGCTTCCAATATTAACAGTCATCTGTATCTATTTAGGTCTCGCATTCCTCACATTCCTCACACTGCTCACGTGGTGTACCATATCGGTTACAAATCTATCCTCACTTTGTCAAAAGACTTAAAGACTGCAGGCCACATGCAAAGCCACACAGATTCCTTTTATTCCAAAGACCCTATGATGCCCTATGCCTTGTGAAAAAGTTATGGAAGAAAGAGCCCTCCAGTCCTACTCCCATAGAAATGGAATGGTAAATTGACACCAGGGATTTATAAACATAAATTTATTTATGATCTGTCCTTTAAACTATGGAACTTTAATAGGTAACACTAATCTAATCTTTCAGAGGCGGCCTGCATGCATTCCCACACGTGTACTAAGAAACTGCACGCACCAACCACTGCAAAGCTACTTCCAGGAGTCTGGCTGCCAGACTGTCCAAACACAAGTCAAAAACTGGATTCCAGCCATTCCTCCCACTACGTCCCTTTGTTCTGCAATTCACTGTTTTGCCCACCCAAGAATGTATAAAACCTGAGGGTCTGAGAGAGAAAATGGTGGAGTTGACTCGTGGACTTTGTCCATGCTTCTCCCCCAGACAGCTGGCTCCATGAATAAAGTCTTTTCCATTGCTCACAGATACCAGTAACTTCATCTATTCTGCCCAACAGAACTTTCGCAGCTATCACAGAGATAACTGTGATAGAATGGTCAGCTCCATGGATTGTCCATGGACGGACAGGATTGATTTCATTCATGCCCAGCACCATGTACTGGGATTATGGATTTTCAATACATACCTGGTCAAAGAGTGAATAAATACATTAATGAAAGTGAATAGACAGATGAAAGTCAAGGGCTATTTCCCAAGCAGAGACTCTTATGACCACCACTCCAGTTAGTTATCTCCTCTTTCTTCAGCCACACCACTCCATTGTGAATCCATATTCTATTTTGTCTTGCTCTTTTCTCATGGCTATATTTCTGCCACCCTCCTTTCTGGTCTTATTGATATGTACTCATAAAGTCTGATAAGGCATCCTGTACATTACATGAGCAGGACAGCTCATAAAGTATGTATAGTGATTAAGAAGATGAGCAGATATGTGATTTTGATTCTAAGAGACAGTTTTGTCAGATCATTAGTAAATTTTCAGATTATATATATTTAAATATATTTATACATTATATATTGTATATATTGTGTATATGTATGTCAGTGAGCTTATAGTATTTATAGTTTAAAATATTGTTAATGGTAAAAAGTTCCAATGATTTTTCTGAAAGTTTTGTCATAGAATCTTTTTTTTTTCCTTTAGATTCAGAGGGGAAAAATTGTAGTTTTTGCTTAAATTCAACTTCTAAAAAACAGGACCATTTCAATGACTTTCATTCATAAGCATTTTTCCTTAGCTTAAAAATCATAAAGAAACAATATAATTTTTGTTAGGTCAAGAATTCTTTAGGCCAATATGTCCTCAAGAAACTCACTCATTTATTCACCACCTCCTGAATTTCTTTCCCCCATCGTATTCATTTAAGGAGCAGTAACAGTGGAAAAGTCACTTTGGTCTTCAAGGACTTTTGAAAGTCTGATTTTGTACCAGCCATATCTCCCCACTTCTCTTTTTGATCAGTAAGATGTAAGATAAGATTAATAACCATTATAAATAATTAGTGCCTACACTACCTTTCACCAGCCATTACTGAGATGACCTTCCTTTTATAAACTGTTATGAACCAACTACATGGTGAATTTCTGCACATTTCTCTAAAATGCACTGAAGTATAATCTAATCTGTGGATATTTTAATAATATGGGCTAAGGAAACAAAACAGAATATTAGGGCTAGAATGACAGAAAAAAGCTCAATGAGTTTGTTTTTTTTTTAATAAGAAAATGAAGGCACAGAGAGGTGAGCTGACTTTCTACAATGAAGGTTGCTAATTAGATGCAATGCTAATATCCTAGTCTCTGTCTTTCTATAGGTGCCTAGTTAGTGATAATTTTTCCACCCAGATCACCAACTGCTCCAAGTTCATAACTTTATTTATAGTGCTGTTTTAGCAAGAGATTGGGTGACTTAAAGTTCTATTGGAGAAGCTAATGCTAATTACACGCTTTAATTGATCAGTTCCAACTATTCTCACTACAATTGCAGTTATTTCATCCATTTGAACCATCTCCAGAACAAATTCTGTGATTAGAAAAACTGCTGTCCTACCAACCTAATTTATTTGGGGCTGTGTGATTTGGTTTGGGTAAAGGCAGAACACAAATGGTCAAAACCCAGGAGTACTCTGATCTGTACTGCAGAGATCCCACAAGTACTTCCTGCCACAGCAGGAAGTGGAGTAAACACTGCGGAAAGGCTCCAGGAAGGCATCCCAGAGGGATGCAGCAACTGGAGGGAGAAAGTACCTGGTGAATGTGGACAAGCAACAGGGAAGCAGGAGTAAAGCGTTGTAGACGAGTTGAGACAGTGAGCAGAACATGAGCCAATCAGTATAAGTTAACATCTTTGCAATCCGTGCCAGGAAAGAGGTCTTCATTGGGATCAGGATCTGTCCAGGGCTCATGGGGTCTTCCATCTGGGGCCTCTGGGGTCCAGGGAAAGCAGAGCATCATAGCAGGGGATCTATGGCAAAACCCACTGCTTTGTCTGCAAACCAATGCATTTCTGTGTCTGCTCCCCTCTCAGACAAGCAGTATAACTGCTTCCTTAGCACTGGTTTTGGATGTAAACATGCCATGGTTTGAGCATAGAAACCACTGCTTCTGGCTCACTTTGAATGAGTTTTCCAGAAATGATGACTATGTGGTGATTTTTTTCATCTGTTCTCATGGCTGGATCTGATTAGTGAGATGTTTTGAGGGGTTACTGTGGGTTTGCAATGAAATTCTTTTCTTTGGGAAGTTAACTGTCCTTTCCATAGATGTTGCTGTTGCCTAGCAACAGGGGGCAGCCTAACAGTAGCCTGGATTTCAAAACTCAAAGGAATGGGGATAGTTGCTCTCTATCCTATGGACAGGGTACCCCAGTGGGCCTGGCTTGAGATGGGAGCATGTTATAGCAAGAAATCTGTTGCCCCAGGGTCTGAAACCCCAGAGAGAAACAGGTGAGTTCCCAGCTCCTCCTGACCCAAAAGAATTGGTAGGCATTCCTAGATAGAGGAAATCCTTTCTTTAAAGTCAGGCACCTGGGGATGGGGGTGTCATTAAACACACTTTTTATCGTTTCCTGGAGAGTGATCTCTTTAAATGCTATCATCTTCCTCAATAATAGGACAGGCACTGATATATAGTAGATATTCAATAAATATTTGCTGAATGACCAAAATATCCTTATACTTGCTCGATCTCAAAATCAGTTACCCCAACCTTTAGTTAGTACGAGAAAGCAGGGCTGAGCCATTCCTTTTTCAGAGTCACCATAACGAAATGTTACCCTCTCCATCTGCCAGGAGCTAGTCACTGCAGTAGATAGGTGCTCCAATTCTCCCTAAATAAGATCTCGAACTCTGGCTACAACATGAAAGTGCAGTTCATCTCAATACCCGATGTACAATTTAATCACTAGAAAATATGCATTGTAGCACGATACTCATTTCCCCTTCAATGTGGAAGATAACTTCCAAGTAGAATTTTCTTTAAAAGTTTGAATGAGAAATGATCATGGAGGAGCTGGTTCCTGGTGGGCAGTGTTTGTTTTTATGTTTATGGATAACCATAGCTCTGTGGTGTTAAGTTTTAAAATATTTGTTCCCTGTATGAACCGTGTGAGTCTTATTTTTGTTTGCTTGTAACTTTGGGTCTGTGGTCCACGGAGGTTTAAATTTTATGTGAAATGTTGTTTCTCTGTGCAAAGGAGTTTGTGGCCCCCACCCCCAAAATGAATGCACTTTAGGAAGGAAGAACAGTTTTTGTCTGTAAAAGAAAATGAAATTTAGCAAACACTCCTTTTCTTTTAATTACTCTGAACACAGCACCTAAAGAGATGATGTGTCACATGCAGACAACTGGATAGTTGAATGCAATGTGACCCAATGGAGGAGAAACGCCCTGTGATTAGCAACTTTGAAATGAATAGCACAGCAGGAAGTCAAATGGTGGGCCAGACTGCTCTCATTGTAAATTATCATTGTGTTTTTGTTCTCCTGGTGTGTAGAGCTGAGTGTTCTGTACAAAGTAAAAGAGCGAGACTTTGAGGCAGGAGATAATGGGGTACCAGGTACCTTGCTTAACCTTTAGATGGGTTCAGGCGGCTCCTTCCCCTCCAGGCAGAAAAAAAACTGGTCCCATGTGTCCATCTGCCCTTCAGCTTATCCCTCCCTTCTTCTCTTCTCATGCCCTTGAGACAGACCTTCTCCATAGTTTATATAAACCAAATGGGAACTTGATGATGCTGTCTAAGCAAGGGAAGGTTAGGCCCTGGATGCAATTAATCTAACGTTAAACCCTCCCCACCCCATCCCCACACAAACATTTTCTCAGGAAAGCCTCTCTTAGACGAACAGGGTGACTTGATTCCAAATCAACTTTATGAAAACAACTTATTCACGTGAACTAATTGGTGACTGAAAACTACTCCAATTCAACATAATAAGTGCAGGGCAAAAATTTTCAGAACATACAGGTAGATACTTCACTTAAAGGAAGTGTTTCTATCTGCCAAGAACTCAAAAACAACAGGACAAAACAAAACAAAACTACTGCAAGGCTCATATTATTCCTCCCTGCTAACGGAAACATGACATTTTCCCCTATTTTCTCTATGAACCCAGAGTAAGACAAATAAGGTTCATAAATACATTTGTTAATCCAGTTTTTTTTGTTAATCCATTTTTTTTTTCTAACGAGACTAAACAGACTTTCTAAAGCAACCCCCCTGCCCCCCACTGTCCTTAATGATGGTACAACTTGACTTATACTGTGTTGGCTGAGTTACTATAGTTATTCTGAGGCCATGACTCATGACCTTTAGATATTATTGTCCGGCGGCCAAAAATCCCTGACTTTTAAATCAGTAGTTTTGGTACAGAGATTATTAATAGAGGTGGTTTCAAATAATACTTTCTCTTGTGACATATCTGAATATGCACATAAGAGCACTGCATTCGCAATGCTGTGTTTGGCTTTATTCAATGACTGATTATTAATTTCTTGCTTGGCATGTCATTGGGTGGAAAAAAAAAAACCAAACAAGGCAAAGTCCTTGTCTTTTCTGAGAATGTCACTGAGAAACTAAAAAACATAGGTAGACAAGTAATTATACATATCATCAAATGTAATAAGGGTTATAAGAGACAGATGTCTTAATGCTTCTTGCAGACACAGAGGCAAGAAATTTTTCTGACCAGTAGCAGCAAAGAGATGTTATGGTGTGAAGGCAGGACAAGAGTTTAACAAACAAAAAAGAGAATATTAGCATTTGAGTTCAAGGAAATAAAGGAAAGGATAAACACACACTCTGGAACTATTGGATAGTAGAGCTTGAAGAAAACATCAGTCTTGAGAGATGCATCGATAGAAGATAAAATTGGTTAGAAGATAAGAGGAGCCAGCTTACTAAAGTCCTTCAATGCCATTTGCTGTTTGGACAGCAAGTGTGATGACCAAAAGGTTGTTTTCCATTTACAGTGCCTTGTGTACCTTGACAGGTGCAGTAACTTGTTAGTACCTATTCTTATCATAGGAAGTGGTACTGTCAAGAAGAAAGCACCAAAAATACAGGTGTCTCATGCTATCTAAGAGCAAAGAGTTCCTGCATCACCTTCCATAAGCTGAAATGGCAAACAATGAAGAAGTAAATACCATTAATTTATGTGGAAAGATTTCTGAGTACCCCCAGCCCCTCAAAATAACCTACAAAATTACACCAAATAGCACGTAAAACTTAAAATAACACTAACACATACTAAAAACAGGAATGGTATAACAAATATGTAGCTTGGATAAAATACAAATCATGAATGAATAGTGTCGTTTCACTTACAGAATGGAGCACACGGAAAGGCTGGGCGGTGGTGTCGATGGTGGGTGAGGCTGAGTCCTGGGAGGCTGGGGCGCCGGGAGATACAGGAGACTCGAACGCAAGAGACAGGAAGAGTGGTAGTAACAACCCATCATCCTCTGAATCCATCAGGGCAGACAGGTCACTAAGTCTTCACCTTCTGTGTCTACCTCCCTGGATGTGGAAGGTACCTCATCTGATGTGGCTGATGTGGAAGGCTTGAAATACAAAAATATATTTGACTGCTTAGCCTCACCATTTCTCCATCATACAATACTTTCTAGGCACTAAAACCTGCTGCAAACTCTTCCAAAACCTCTGTACCCTTTCAAAATTAAAGTCCTACTTTTCTGCAGTCCTTGTCAGTGCAGTACCATTGTAGGGAAATCTTATGCAATTACTTCATCTTCAGTTCCTGGAAGACTTCACTTTTGGGCCTCCTGCTGTTGCATGAGGTTTCCATTACATCTAGTTCTACCCTAAATGTAATAACCTGAAGAGCTCTCAGGTGTTTCTGATACGTGAGGGACCTGTCATGATATCAGATGCACAGCATCAGTCAAGATAAAACACAGTTGCTCCCAGACAGAACTTAAAGCATTGGCAGTTCATTGCTGAGTGTAGCTTCCTAGAAAGAATCTGGCAGGGTTGCTCTCTCTGCCCAGGAGACACACCACCTCTTTATGGCTGCTGCAAAATGGATGCTGAACGCAGTTCTCACTTTTCGCGTTTTGTTGTAAAATCGAAAATCCTCTTTGGATTTATTTTAGTTAGTGAAAACAGGGATAGCACGTAGGTCTAAAGCAAAATTTTCCAACTGGAACTTTTAAAAAGGAGGGTTACTTATACTGGCTGTGCTGATTAAATAAGTATGATATAAGAAAGGTAGTATGTCCCTCCACTAAGTGGGGATTTGATTTTGTTCACTAGTCACTAATTTTTTGAAAGCATTTCTAAATGGTTTGCTTTTTTATGTTTTTGAGAGAGAGAGATATGCAGGGATCTATGGAAATAAGGCAATATATTTATTAGGGAGACAGAAAGATGAAAAATAATAAAGTACCCCTAGGATCTTAAAGTAAAATATATTGGTTGGCCACAGTAGATTGAGGCTTCTTAAATCAATCATTTATGCCTTCATTCATTCAGCAAATCTTTATTGATCATCCTAGCCCTGTTCAAGATGTTAAGGATAGAGTAACAAGAGGAAAAATTCCCTATCTTCAAGGAGTTTAGATTTTCATTTGGAAGGAGATACAATAAATATAATAAGAAAGCAAGTTCTATAGTATGTTGGCAGCTGGTAAGTACTGCAGGGAAAACTTAAGCAAGGTGAATGAGTTCAATTTTAAATGAGCTGCATATAGTAGGGCTTACTGAGAAAGTGATGTTTGAGCCAAGAGAAGAAGAGTGAAAACCAAGTGAACAGGTGGAGAAAGTGTTCCTGGCAGAGGAGCCTGAGATGGGAGTCTACATGATGGGGCTGAAGAACAGTGAGGTCACTGTGCCTTCAAGGGGAAGAACTGAGAAGAACATTAGATAATTTCAGGGGTAAGGAGTTTTTTGAGTGAGCTGAGGGAATGGGATGGAGTCTAGGATGACAGGCCGTGAGAGTGGCAGAGAGGAATCTGTTAAGATCTCTTAGTCCATTATATGGGCATTGTTTTTTTTTCTTATTTTTTTAAAAGACAGGTGCAGGCAGGAATGATGGCGAGCAGAGGCAGACAGGCAGGAGGAGAGAGGAGGAAGAAGCACTTTATTTTTATTTAGTTGTTCATCTTAGCTGTTCTCCCGGCCTTGGGATGTGAACCTGGGTCTTTGGGTTGTATGCAGACTGTATCCACAGAAGACAGCTGATCAAATCACTACTCCGCCAGGGCTTTGGCTTTTATTTTGAGTGAGATGGGATCCATTAGTGAAGAATGCTGAGCAGAAAAGTGAAATGATTTTTCTTCCCTGGTTGATGTGTTGAAAATAAAATAGAAAGACAAAGGTGGAAGCACAGAGAGCCACTTAGAGGTCAATAGAATAATCCAGACAAGAGCTGATGGTACCTTGAAATCTGAAGCAGGATGATAACAGTGGAGGTAATGAGAAGTGGTTAGGTATTGGGCATGTTTTGCTTGGAGAGTCAAGAATGTCCTATATGGATTTTGAGACAAATACAGGAAGGAGTTAAGGTTTTAGCCTGAAAAATCATAAGGATGATGTCATTATCAACGGAGCTGGAGAACATGTAAGTACATTGGGGACAGGAATCAAAATTGAGGGTCTGAAAATGCTGAAGTTGAGATATCTATCAGACAACCTGGTGAAGCTACTAACAAGGTACATGAATGAATGAATCTGGAATTCAAGGGAGAAGCCTGGACAGGAGAGAAATCTTTGGGAGTGATCAGCACGTTGATATTTAAAGCCATGAGGTTGAACAAAATCACCAAGGAAGAAAGAAAGCACAAAGGTGGATCACTGGAGCATGCCAGAGTTAAGAGCCCAGGTTGATGAGAAATAGTCATCAAAAGTAGACAAACAGCAGTAGATGGGGCAGGAAGTAAACCTGGGACCTTAGGATTCACTTGGGGGCCAAGTGAAGAAAGTATTTCAAGGAGGGGATGATAAATCATGTCAAAATCTATCAGGCAAGGTGAGTTGTGACAAATGACCATTGGGTATAATAATGTGGAGATCACTGGTGAATTAACTAAGTGCAACTTGTGTGGAGTGGTACTTATGAGAGTCTGAATAAAGTGGCTTTAACAACAACAACAAAAAATAGGCAAACACGAACTGGAGACAGAATATAGTTGAGCTATGAAGGAGATCAGAGAAATCAAACAGAAACTAAAGGATTAAGAGGACTCAGGATGCAATAAAAAGAAGAATCTTTGTAAACTATCAGAAATGATGAGGGAGCAAGAGCATGCCTAAGTCTCTTATTTCATAGGATGATATGCTTTTCTTCCTACTTTTTTTTTTTTAAGTTGAAATAAGATTTTGCAGATTTTCGGAACAGATTGTACTGTTCAGACTGCTTATTCTCAAGGGAGTCTTTAAAGGCTATTTTATCTTTTTTGAGTAAAGTTTACATTCCATAGTTTCTATTTCCTTTGGAAATATCCAGAAATTGACATTTGGAGTAAATATTTTAGAAAATTTATCTTTAATGTTATGGTATAAAGTTTGACCTGGGGTGTTTGTGAAATACAGTGTTGGATCCTAAACTCTTACTTTATTTCAGCACCACCTCTGGAAGTTCAGAGTCAGATATACAACAAAGAAACAATATATCGGTAAGAAATGAAGTTTGAATAAATTATTTTTTTCTTTAAGAGAAAAATTATAATTAATGAAATTGTCACTTCTTTAGTTAACATTGAGATTTTCCCAGTGTAGCTTTATTTCACATTTTACTAGTAAAGATTAAAAAAATAAAATATGGAATATTATTTGTCAAGTAGAAACAGGTAAAGTGAGCAGAATGTCAAATAAAGACTATTACTGGGCTGTAGGGAAAGTAAGTGCGAACTAGTGTGGCCATTTCCCTTCTAACTTGTCATAAAATTCCACTCTGCTCTTTGGGGTCCTACAATATTGTACGTTTCCTATATGACTTCAAAGAATTTGCTTGTATATGAGAAAATCCTGGAATTCAGACATGGTTCAGATTGGGTAAATCACGTTATTCGGTTTATCTGGGTTTGAGTTTACATCATGTCCTGTTCCAGATAGTTCCAATTCATTCTCTTTACATCAGCTGATGCCACACCTAGTTCTGACCATTGAGATCTTTCCATTTCCAAGAATTCTGCTATTTCCTGGGGTGACTGGATACTTTTTACTTGAGCTCCACTGGGTCCCTCCCTAGACCTAAGGAACTGGCAGTGTGGAATGTTGAGAAGTGCTTAAACTGGATGACCAGTAAATGGAAGTGTACTATTCTTAATCTCCTGTAAGTTTGAGATTTTACCTCAAAACTAAAAAATAAGCTATGTGTATTTCCTTAAGCATCCTTCATTCAGTTTTTGTTAGGATCTTCTAGGCTCTTCTCATAAATATTTCTGGAACAATCCTTTCAGTTCTAGTGTAGAGGCAACATGGTCTAGAAGAAAGATCACAAGACTAGGAATCAGGCTCAACTTTGCCACTGCCAATCTGTGTGAAGATAACCAAGTTATTAAACTCCCAGAGCCTTATTTTTCATCATAGAATGAGGATGATGAAACTTTAATAATCAACTTCAAATAAGGTGTTTGGGGTGTGAAATGTTTGGTAAAGAACCTATACGTGTTCAGTAGTATCGTTTCTTGGAATCTACAGTATTCATTCAGATGGACTCCCCTGTCAGCCAGGGGACTTTGCTGTCTAATTTCTGTATTTCTTTCTGGATTCGACTACTCTGCTCCACCACTCCCAGCCTGCCACAGCATCACCAGCAGAGAACTATTCATTTTGTGAGGTGCATTTCCAGAATGGTACTTTAGCACAATTCCGTGTTCATAAAATGTTAACATCTCTTTTCTAAGTACAGTTCATTTACTCTTGCTCCAGAGAGACTGAACATATCTCCCAAATTCACAATACTTTTCAGGAGGAAGGTTTTGAGGAAATATGTCAAAGGGAAACCAAATTAAAGTAGTAGACTATGTCTTTAATTAAAAATTTGTTTTCTAACTCTAGTGACTGTTTAATTTTATACTGCTTTTTTCCCCCCAGCTACGAAAAGAAAACCTAATGATGACTTTAAATTTTATATAGTGTAGTTACTCATATTTCTGTTATCCAAAGATAGAGTGTCCCTCACTGGTATGATATGAAAACATTTTTTCCCTTTTGGGTTGGAGCCCTTAGGTTAGCAGTTAAATTGAAGTTTTGGAAATGGGAAACTTCAGCACATCAGTCTCTGTGTATTGCCTTTCCCTCTAATAATGCTAATCAATTAGCACCCTAGAGGGAACCGGCTCATTGATGGCATAGACACTGAAAGGACAAGATGCCAATTACTCCATTTAGAAGTTCTGCCTAGGGCTCCCAATTAGCCCCCTGGAGTTCAGAATCTATCTTCTTTCAATTTCCATTGAACATCTTTGGGAACCCTGAGGCTTGAAGTACTTGGTTCTGCTTTAGTTACTGCATTTTTACATTTCTAATAGAATACATTTAGCTGGAGGTTAGGATTAAAGACCCCAAGGCCACAGACTATCCACAATTAGCTGTGCCTCCTGGCCACACAATCTCAGAACTCAGAAAGATCACTTAGAACCAAATCTACTCTGTATCACAGGGAATCAAATTGCTGGTAGTTCGCTGATAACTTCTTTTCCATAGTTCTAGTTAGCTTCGGTGGGGAGGACTGAGGAGGATGCAGTTTTTTCAGTTCAGTGAAGGTGCCTTGACCATCCGAAAGTCAAATATGCTCTAGCTTTGGGGCTCCAGCATCTGGAAAAGAGGGTTCCCTATTTCGCCTTTACTGCACTGGTCTGTGAATACTACTTTGAGGTTTGGACTCCCCTGTGAATACTTATATTGAGGACTGACCTTTATTCATCTCTGTGTCCTTAGGAAAAAGTTCCAGATACCAAAATGGAGCTTGATTATTATGGCTGGAAACAGAACAAATGAACTGAGCTCCAGGCCTGGCACTAGGTGACTGACAGAAGCTGTCCTTCTGAACGCTTGTGACAAATGGCAGATGGGGCGGTTTCCAGCATCATCACTATTACAGTGACATTTTCCCCTCATATTATTAGCATTATTATTATTGCCAATCTGGAAATGCATAAATTGAGCTTCAGGGAGGTTGAGGGGGATTCTAGTTTTTGAGAGATCAAAGAATATGTGCTCACTATACTGTAGGAAAATTATGGGAAAATCCTTTATTTAGAATCGTTTCTCAGGTGCCATGTTGTCCCCATTTATCTGATCTTATTTCTTCAGGCTCGTTGGAAAATCATAGTATTACTTGAACAGTTGCCCATACTCCAGCCTAACATCCTCTGACAGAGAACAGGCTGGTGATATAAATCATCTAATTTGAAACAGTTTAGGAAATAACAATACTGTTCCAAGGAGGCTTGACCTGAACCAGACACCAGCATTATTCCTGAGAACTGTGACACTTAGAAATGGATGTTATAAAACATATGATGACATTGGTTATGAGACTGTGGGTGTGAATTCATTAATGCTAGAATATGTATGAAATATTTACTCGCTGTGCAAAACTAAGCTGATTATAAAACCATTTAAGCCTTTAGTTTTCAAGTTATAATTTAGTCATGATTTCATTAAAGAATCATTGTTTTAAGAACCAAAGACAAAAAAATGCCTTTTTGTTTGTAATTTGTGAAGTTGAATTCATTGCACACTCTATAGGAGGCTCAGCTTTATAAAATGACCCTAAAGTAACTAAAAATTTTTACATTTCATAAAGTGGGGAAGGCAAGCAATGCCTTAAATTGAGTCAAATCATATAAATTTACTTACTTCTTCTAGTTTTTGGCATTATAGTTCTACTTTTTTTCAGGAAGCATATGTTTGATCATATTTATGATATTTCTAAATTTTGACATAGTAGAACAATTTTCAGAAGATTCTTCCCTTTCAAATCATTATGAATCAGGATTATTTACCTATCATTTGTGTCTTAAATGAATATTTTAAGTGATTTAAAGAAGATACTCCTCCTGTTTATTTTTAAAATGAGATCAATATAGAGCTGTACAGTAAGACCTCCCTTAAAAGTCATAAATGGGTTGGTCTTAGGAATTGCCACTTTAGGAAAATCTGCGATAGTGAAAGCAGGCCTCAACATCATAATATTGTTCTGTAGGCCTAGCTCTGTTTTTCTCATCAACATTACAATAAAAATACAAACAAAATGACATTATTCTAGGGCCTTTTACATTTCTATGAACAAATTTAAAGATTTGTTGCTCTTCTAGGAAAAAGGTTGTTTCTTTTTATTTGTTTGCCAATCTAATAGGTGAGAAATGCTATCTCAGAACTTCCAATTTTAGGTTTTTTTTCTCTCTCTCTCTTCTTCCCTTATTTTTCTTTTTTCCTTCTCTCTTTCCCTTTCCCCCTTCTTCTCTCCATCTCTCCTTTTCTTCCTTCCTCCCTTCACTCCTTTCTTAGCTTTACTGAGCCATAACTGACAAAATTACATTGAGGAGTTTTGACATAAGTGTCTACATGAAACCATGACCAGAGTCAGTATGATGGAACTGTCCTTCATCCCTCAAAGTTTTTCTCATGCTCCTTTATAATTCCTTTCATCCACGTCTCCCCACAGTACACACCCTATTTCTAAGGAAGCACTGATCTGCTTCATGTCACTCTACATTATTTTGCATTTCCTTGAGCTTTATATAAACAGAATCATACAGCATGTACTCTTTTCCTGTCTTCCTTCACTCAGTAAAATTATTTTGAGATTCATCCATGTTTTAATGTGTATCAATAATTCACTGTATTGCTGCTAGTGTCCCATTGTATTGAATGTGCCAATTTGTTTATCCCTTCACCTGTTGACTGACATTTCAGCTCTTTACAGATTTTGACCCTTACAAATAAATCTGCTACGAACATTCATGTACAATTCTTTGTACCGACATGTGCTTTCTTTTCTCTTGGGTGAATTCCTGAGAGAAATGGTTGAATCAAATAGCAGGTATATACTTTTAACTTTCTTAAAAACTGTCAAACTGTTTTCTGAACTGATTATATCATTTTACATCCCCACTAGCAGTGTATGAAAGTTTTAGTCACGCACATTCTCTCTAACCCTGGTAAGTTCAGCCTTTTACATTTCAGTCATTCTTCAAGGTATTGTCAAATCTCACTGTGCTTTTAATTTTCATTTCCTTAGTATTAATGAGGATGAGTATATTTTCATGTGCCTACCTGCCATGCTTATATCTAATTTGGTGAAGTATTGATTGTCTGTTTTTAAGTTGTGCTGATATTATTGAATTTTGAGAGTTCTCTATTCTAGATACAATTTTGCAGATAAGTGTTCTGTAAATATTCAGTCTGTCTAAAGTCTTCTCATTTGTTTAATAGTATCATGAGAAGAACAGAAGTTGTTCGTTTTGGTGAAGTTTACTTAATCAATTTGTACTTTCATGAATCATGCTTTTGGCATCTGGTCTTAAAAAATCTTTGCTCAAGGTCAAAAAAATTTGAAGTTTTCTCCCAGAAGTGTTTGAAACCTTACATTTAGATCTATGTCTCCTTGAGTTAATTTTGCCTCATGACTCACAGCTGAGTCTCTCCAGGAATTTCTCTCAACTGAAGGAGTTTCATTGTCCCAGGTCATAGGATCAACGTGTATCCAATGGTGGGTGCTGCAGGACCACAAGACTAAACATCCTTTCTTTGAGGACTTTTCTGAAGGACCAGCCCATTCCCGATCTCCCATGAAGTTGCCTGAAGTTGCCTGAAGTTGCTGTTTACCTGTGTGTTAGCTTCCTTTGGAGGTGTTGTACCCAAGAGCCATCATCAAGAAGCCTACTGGAGCCACATTCCTCAGAGTTTGTTTCCCAGGCACCCAACCTAATAGAATCACAAAATTGGAATACGTCACAACCTAATGAGTAAGGTTTTGTGAATGGAAATTCATAAGAAAGCAAGAACAGTCATGGTGCTGACACTGAGGGCAAGACAAATGACATGGCTTAAACTGTCACCGCAACTTTGATAGCCCTGTAGAGAGAAATCTTTCTTAATATAAGAGATTTAATGGACATCTGTTTGAAAAAAATTAAGGAATTGAAATATTTCATTTAATAAAGTACGGTAACGTTCATATGTCAACTCTAAAAATTGACTTTTTCCCACAAGAGTATAAATAGTATAGAAAATACTAGGAACTACTCCTAAAGAAGAATTATGTGATCTCCCCAGATGTTGGGAGGTGAGGCGTTAGTTGGATTTTCTGCTCACAGATCCACCTCTTATAAAGCTACTTTCATGTGGACATTTTTTTCTGTAAATGAGGAACTGATCTGTATACTGGCTCCATCGTCACCCCTGTCCCTGAACAATTATCTCAACTTCATCTAAGTTAAATCATCAAGGTGAAATTCTTTACAGAAACCATTTCAACAAAGATTTCAAGTCGACCAGTGATAGTGACTTTCTATCTAGCTATCTATGTGTATATATATGTATATGTATGCATATATATGTATGCATAGATACACGTTTAGTTGCACATACCAGAGGTGATGCATACCACTTCTGGTCCTTTTTTAATTCTCCAAGAAGGCACTTGGCCAAACTTGAAGGGTTGGAGCATGAAATCATATCATGCACCGGGGAGAATTTTCAGAAATATTTTGGTGGACAGAAAGGTTACAGAAATATAAAGGTAGATTTAAAAAAAAAAGGTGGTGGGGGCGGGGAAATTAAACCCAAGAAAAGGAAGAAAAATGCTACAGACAGAAAAAAAAAAAAAAAAGAACATTAGCTCCAGAATTTCTCATTTTAATAAATTCTACTTGAGAGCAGAGGTCTTGACAATTTAAAATGAGGTTGAGCAAATCATAGGAAGTGTTCTTTAAAAAATGATACTATGTGAGCAGTCGGGCAGGATGGCTTATTTTGTTTTTAACTTCTATGCTGGAATAAATATATAAGAAACAAAAGGTCTTGTTTTCTCATGCAAATATGTTCCTTTACTTTTTAAAATGTCACAAAGAAATTTAGAAAACATGTGGCACTGAAACAGATTGTTTACAAATAGAACGTTTTCCAGAATTTCCCCAAGAGGCATGAGTGGTATAAAGGACCTCTACAAACTGAAGCATCTGAGTGTCTGCAAATTTCTTTCATCAGATGTCCATGACATTTTTTCTTCACTTGGCTCTTTCAAAAGGCAAGAAAGTTCGAAACAATGGGCATTATTTGGAGAAAGTGGGCTAATTTGTGCTGTGTGGGGCTGATGCATTTGTACGATTTTCTGTGAGGGTGGAAGTAGCAAGAGGTTTGTGTGTATAACAGGAAGGACACTGTGAGATGTAATGAGGGGAAAGAAGTTAAATATACATCCTTAGTAGAATTTGAGGGTGGCTCTGAGTTAAAAGTCAAATTTATGTACAATGTGCTCATTTTCTGAAACCTGGATGTTTATATGAGAGAAAGGACAGGACAACCGGCAAATGTGCTTGGGTGACCATCTAATCAACCAATCTGGCTTTTGAGAATACATTTTGAGAGTGGTAGTCTGAAGAAAATTACTTTCTAAAACTGTTCAGAATGTCTTTAACAGAGAACATCCTCCCAAAGGGCTAGGAGGTGTTCAACCTATACTTTTCCAAAGGGGCAAGTCTCTCTCTGGGAGGTTCCCTCGGATGCTTGAAAGGAAATGGGAAGAGACTGGGGAGACTGGGGAGACTGTGGGGTGAGAAGCAACAGGATGAAAGCTCTCAGGGGTGAAACTTGACCTCTGGCTGCCCTCAGTCTCATCAAGCAGATTGGATGACATCGCTTTCATTTGTTTTGATAGTTCTGTTAAACTGAAACTTGCTGCTGGGAATAATAGGCCTAGGACTTTAGGTCAATAACTGGCCTGTTTGTGTTAGATCAGGTATCAGAGTCAATCAGTTATTTCAAAATATGTCTAATAATACGAATCTATGTGATGTGTTATCTGTACTTAATAAGGTTCAGGGAAATCCAGAGTTTCCCCAAATTTTGATCAGAGGTTCCTTCTTCAAAAAGTTGACTCTCCCCCAGTATTTAATCTGAAAATTCTGTGTCGTGTAAGGAAACTTAACATCTATCATGATTTCAATCCATTTAAGTAGTACTCATAAATAGTCACAATAAGTAATAGAAGATATTTAAATCTCTGTAACAAAATAACATCCTTAATATAGTACAGTCTTATATAAATTAATGAGGAAAATATTATCCTTTAAATAGGAAGTGGACAAAACAGACAAATCGCAATTTATAAAAAAGATGTGTAAATATCCAATCAGATGCGCAAACTTGCAAATATCAAATAAGATGTACAAACTCAGTAGAAGGCAAAGAAAAAAAAAACCTTAAAAACTTAGGGGCTATATTTATCTTTAAGTTTGTCAGATATAAAAATCATTGAAAATCTTATTATTGACAAAGGCGTAAAAAAACTATGATTCTCATATATTCTTGGTGGAAATGGTAATTTGAGGGATATAGTCTTAAATTTGTATCAAGTATATACTCTAAAATTCAGTAACCACTTTTTCCATTTGTATTTAGAAAATAATAATAAAGCAAGTTCACAAAGATGCAAAAATAAACTTATTACAGGATTGTCCAATACTATAAAAAACTGAATATGCACATAGTAGAATTTCTTATGACCATTAAAATTATGGTAAGTTTCAAAGTTAAAAATTATGGCAAATGACATCTATCATTGTTCAAATATAGATTATGCCTGTGATTTATTACTAATTGAAAATGATATGAACTTAACCAAATATATCCATGTCTAGTATGAATGTTTTATAGGTTATGCCTCTTACAGGTACACACGTGTCAAGAAGGTCAGGCACCAAAGTTGTGTCTTAGTCTGCTTGGGCAGCCATCACAAAATACTGCAGGCTGGGTAACCTAAACAGTAGACACTTATTTCTCATGGTGACCAAGAGATCAGAGTGTCAGTAGGGTCTGATTCTGGCTTGCAGAAGTTGCTTTGTTGCTGGAAGTTAACTTAGAGGGTGGTCAGAGTAGAGAGGAAGGATGGTGGGGGAAGAGGGAAATGCACAGAGAACTTTTTGATTTCCTCTTGTGTAATCTCATCATGATGACCTCGCCCTTACAAAAGGATTTAAACCCATCCCCCCACCGCCCCCAGAGACTCCTTTCTAATTCTCTCACAATGGGTGTTTGGATTAACATAGCTTTTTGAAAGGGTAGGGGACACAAACATCAATCCATAACATGGCAATCTCTGGGTAGTCGAATTCCAGATACATTTTAATTTCATTCTTCTACCTTTTTTATTGTGTGGCTTTGGAGGACAAAATATATAGAAAGTCTGTGGCACAGAGAAGCTGTTCAGTATATATCCTTTTCCCTTTCTCCTTTCTTATCCTTCTAATATTGAAGTCCACTTATCTGCGTATCTCTCTTCCCTTTCAACCTTTATCTATGAATTTCTGATGAAAAGGAAATTTGATTAATCATCTTTATCCTCCAGGACTTAGCTCTGAGCCTTACATAAAAAGGTACTCAGTAAATAAGTGAATGATTCTCATGTGTTTGTTATTGGACAACTAGACATGTGTTTTCAGTGAGGGAAGAAAGTCCTCTTGAATCATATACTTAATGCAAAAGAAAATTACATTGTAAGATATTTTTAAATTAAATGTGGCTCAGAAACATTCTTTGGAAAAGAATTTGCTTGCCTCAAATGCCTAAGGAAAATGCTATAAAATCTAAAACAGTTTGCTTTCCCTAGGGGCTATTACCACTTGGAATCTTCTTTAAAATAGAAATATCTATGTGACTGGTGATTGTATTCCAAATACTATTTTTTTTCCTTCTGAATAAAGTAGCATTTGACATTTTGGCCTTCACATGTGCTTTTACAGTTTTTTTTCTGATAATCTCGATATTAAAAATCTAAAAAAGATTCTCCCATCATTATTTTCTTTATTATTGCTTAAAATATAATTTAAAAAACAAGGTTCAAATGCTTCTGTCTCAGATTTATAATTTAAAAAACTGTCTAATACCTACAAGGTAATTTTCAAGTTGCTCAAGTTCTTAACAGTGTGCTAAGAAAATACTCATCATTTACCAACTAGGTAAAGTTAACACAACTGCATTTTTAAAGTCAATTTTCAAATAATTTGCAAAAGAATAAAGGCATAGTTTTAAAAGCCTCATTACAATTTTAGTAAAAATTTAAACAGAGAAAATCTTTTTGTCTCAAGTAAAATTTTTGGCAAACATACATTACCATAGATGGAAAGATGCTGTCACTTATCCTCGCAAAACAGGAAAGTCCAAGTTCTTGTCATAAAATATTGTGTGACACAGTCTGTCCTGAATCAGTGTGCCCAACTTCCTTGTTTGTCCTTAGCAATCTATTTTTCACTTGATGATTCATAAGAGTGAGGATATTCATCTAAGTCTCTAGAAAGACATGATCTGAATATTCAGTCTACTTTACTTAGACAAGTAGTTCCACACCAACATTAGTGTCCAGAGCAGAATAGAAGTACGCCACTACCCATATGTGCAATTTTTAACTTTCTAGGAGTTAGATTACAATTGTGAATAAACAGGTGGAAGCAAATTTTAATAATATATTTTATTTACCCCAGTGGGGCCAAAATATTGTCATTTCAAAAAACAATCAATATAAAAAGGTATTGTGATATCTAACATTCCTGTTTATTGTGTAGTGTCCTCAAAATTGTGTGTATATTTTTATACCTACAACACATGCAACTCTAACCACATTTCAAGTACTGAAGTCACCTGTGGTTAGTGGCTACTATGCTGGACAGTGCTGGCTAGAGGTGAGGCTCTAAACATGTATCTTCTCATTTGTCTAAGAACTGTGAGATGTCCTCCTTGGTTAGTTCTCTTCTTTGGGCATTATGGATGGAAAAAGAAAAATGCAGCATTGGGGGGGCTGTATTTAATGAAAGTCAAAAATAGTGTATCAAAATGGGTATCTCCTCTTTAAAAATTCATAAATATTTGTGTAGCACAGTAAGAAATTGAAGGATGGTGGTTAATTTTACTGTTGTACTATCCTTCTATGAAATTGTTTTTTTGTCTTCCCTTTTAATATTTTCTAAACTTATAGTTGGAAAAATTGATGACTAATGATTACAAATAATTTACAGGATGATAAAGTAGTAATATTTTCAAATACAGGAGAAATAAGATCACTAAGATCCCACACTATATCTTAGATTTATAAGAGGCACGTTTGGATCTGTATGATAACTGCATGATAGAATGAGTTGCATTCTATTTTGCAAAAATAAATATATAATCTTGTTCTTTGTAAGAACAATATATTCTTTGTCCTCTAAGAAAGAATGAAAGTTATGAATTACAGAGTTTTGCACGTAGGACAACTCAAAGAAAGAAACCCAATGGACTCTGATGGGTTTATTGAGGATTAATTTGCATTAATTAAATAGTATGTGGAAACATTTTTCAGAGGCACATTAAAAATTTTTTTTGTAAGTTTCTATCTCACATGGCAGCTTTCCCCCAATTTTCTCCTTGTAAAACTTTTTCCTTTAGCCCTAGTTCACCTACCTCTTGCTCTTGTTTAGTCTCCCCTTTTCATATCAAAAGTCCCAAAGGGAAGACATGTCAGGCAAAAAAGACAAGAAAGAGAAGAAATGGCAAAGATCAAGTAAAATTCCTCTTGAGCAAGATGAAGGTACAGGTTGTGCCTTCTTCTACCAAACTTAAGAAAATTTTTTATTTTATGTTGTAGGTAATGGCCTACTTTTTCCAACAAGGTATAATGAGACTAATTAAAGTTAAACAATGAATGTGAAGGAAACTAAAGTTTCTAAGAGCTTGTGGTCCTTATAATTAATGCTTGGGATCTTTCCTAGGTTGTGATTCCTATAAACTACACTATAGAAACCTAAAATCTAGACCTTAATAAGTAAATTATTTAAAAAAAAAATCCTTTTATGGATCAGGCATCATGCTAAGCATCTTTCTGCATGACCATATTTAATCACCATGACAGCCCCCAATGAACAATCATTTTCTCCAATTTTAGAGGCGGGGAGATAGAGGCACAGAATAATAAAATATTTTCTTAAAGCCACCCAAGTAATAATAGTCAGCTTCATATGTGAAACCAGCAGAACTCATTCTAGTTAGCCTTCAGAATACAATTAATTATTGAAGAATATTAAGTCATTCAGAGCTTCTCTAGGATTGTCAGAGCAACTTGGAGACTACATGCATGTGCCCTGCCAGATTCTGGTGGACAGGCAATTACTGCTGTCACTGGGCATAGGCCTCAGCTGACTGAGTACTTCACCTGAGTGTGAGACATCACTTCTAAGTCTTCTGTTATCGCAGCCTCTGAAAACATTGACCCGGTCAGATTCTATTCCTTTGTGCATATCACACTCATCTATACTGAAGTCTCAGGCTGGTGCAGCTGATTGGTAGGGTCTAAGACACGCTTACATTTGGGATGTAAAAGATGCTTGAGAGTTAGTTCTAAGTTTATACTCCAGGGAGATGGGATGCATGAAGCAGGAAATTTTCCCAACAGGGAGACAGCAGACATCACAAGACAAATGACCAATACCTGGCATAAGATGAATTAGCTATAATGTGAAAAATCTTTCTCACAGAGGAGAAAACTGAGGTCCATTGAGTAGCTAACGTGGGGCATGCTATACCATCTTGATATTCTAGCCTTGCCTCTTAGTAACATTTTGACTGGCAGACCTTAAAAGAAGTGGAAATTCACAGCAAAAGAGAGCAATCCCATCTGTCCTCTGCCTACCTTATCACAATTGGAATGTAGTATGGAAATTATTGCTGAACTTTATCTGATCTAAAAGGATACATAACACATTTCTCCTTCAGATCTTGGTAAAGAGGGGAATCTGTGAAAATGCCAGGTCGGAGGAGGGTGGTTATCATGGAAAAGGTTTCTCATGGAACACGAGTTCAACTAAGGATTTCCTTGGTGGGTTTTGGGAACATCGTTAGAGAATGAAGTTCTTATAATTGCAATTTTTTTTTAATTTTTAAAAATGTTTACTTATTTAGAGCCTAAAATTAACTGGCAAAAAAAAAAAAAAAATTACCTTCACTCTGAATGCTGCCAATCATAAAACATTTGTTGTTGATTATACACAGTGTAGCAATTATTTTAACAAATTAAAATTTGAAAACAATAATCAGTTTGGGCAATAAAATTCCATCGCCTCACTTATAAGGTGATATGAAAATTCTTCTTCCTATAGGTACATGCACTTCTTAAAATATTGGGATGCTGTGGGAAAATAAACTGTTGATCAGTTTGCTAAAGTGCTCAAAACCTAAACTTGTATATGCTCTATGAGAAAATAAGTAATCCTGCCACAAAAATATTCAATTATTAAAAGTACTACATTTGCACATGGTAAAAGTATTTGCATTATTATATGTCCCACTATCTAAATTTTAATTAAAAACAAATTGCATTTTTGGATGTTTTACTTATTTAAGGAATCAAAATCTTTTCCTTCAGTAAGATTACCTTATTCTGTTTTTCTCTTCTTTCTTTTATAGTTACTATCATTATGTTCAATCTCCTTTTTTTCCATTTTGTTCTCAAAACAATCCTGTAAAATTGTAGAGTAATTGAATTAATTGTAACATCTACTAATTAGTTTGCTCCATAGTTCATCTGCTTTGTACATTTATATTATAGTCATTTTTATTTTTAATTTTAGTAAAATACACAACACCAAATTGACCATCTTAACCATTTTAAATGGGAAATTCAGTAGTGTAAAGCATATTCACATTTGTTTGCAACCAATCTCCAGACCTTTTTCTTGTAAAACTGAAACCCTATACCCATTAAATAATAACTGATTTTCTCTTCTCTTTCATTTTTTAAAGAAATCACAAAATTTTAACAGTAAATTAACTTGCTATGCTCTTTTTATTTTATTATTATAGAGAAAATACATTCTCATTTTTAAAAGCTTTACTTCATGGTCAACGGGATGAGTTAACCCAAGTGAGGGCATGAGTTACAACAGGGGTAGTGAGAACATATCAACACACTTATTCATTAAAATTTTTATTTTATTTTAGAATAAAAATGAAAGATGTATGGAATACAACATTCCTTTAAGAAATTTATCATTTGAGGTACATGGATGGCATTGAGAAAGAAGTTTTGACATCCTAAAAGTAGATGCAAACTGTGTGCATGTGTGCTACCTACTAACTTAGTGTGTGTGTGCGTGTGTGTGTGTGTGTGCGTGTGTGCAGACACGTGAAAGTATGTCCATATGCATTTTTAAGAGAATTTACAAATATTAGGTATTGACCTATAAAATCAAAATGGGGGAGGGTTAATGGCGATGTCACCTAATGGTCACCTAATGGTGACAGAAGAAATTCTAGAACATAATAAGAGGCCAAATCCAGGTCTTTTCCAACCCAGACCCTATTTTACTGTTAACTTTAAATAGCAGAAGATACATATTGTTTACAAGGTCTCTTTTCTCCTCTGATACTAATTGTTCACAATCTCTAAGAACCTATAAAGCAAATTTATTTGAAGCAGATATGGAATATTTGAAACTAGATTAGGACTGTCTCTTACCTCCTCCTAACGTCTACCAGAATTCTGGTCAAAGAGAAAAGAACAAAGCTCTGAAGCACAGGGGGCAATTTATTATGAGCATAAAAGTATTAAATTAACCACTAAAATTTTGATTTTTTTGATTTTTATATAAAATCAAATCTCAAGATTTTTATATTGGAGAAAAATTCAACACTGAGAATTCAGGCGAGGGTATTTAGCCCGTCTCTCATGTTACTACTTATTTCCCCATTGCTCAGTCTAGTCCCTGGCAAATAGTGAGCCCACAGTATTTTCTGAAATTAAATGAACTGAACTGCTTCAAACCGAATTAGAATGAATTGATTTATTGAGAGTTTAGGGTAAGCCATTATTTAAAATTACTTATGAAGCTATCAAATGCCACACGGTCATTTCTCTTCAACTTCCATGTCCACAATCTTTTTATAAATTAAAATCTGAGTCAATAATACCTTTCAAATACCTCTACCTTTTATTCTACCAGTGATGCTACAGGAATTGAAAAGGAGTCAAATCTCTTACAGGATGAAAGGTTGACCTTTGGAAATGTGCTGGGGTTTTTTTTTCCTAGAAATACTGTATTCTTGAACCTTGCTAAAGCCACTTGATATTTGATACAGGTCCATCTTGGAACTGGTCCAGGGGAGTTCAGGTACCATATTTCTAGAAAGAGCACCTGATAAAACATTTAATTCATAACTGAACAGAGATCACTTAGATGAAAGATCTCTATACTTCTAGATGTCACAAACCAGTGGGAATCTCCCCTATGAAAGTAATGAGGTTAATTTTCAAGAATTTTACTTTTTTTCAAGAATAAACACTAAAATGCAATAATCCCATAGACTATAATCATTTGTTAAAGAAACATCCTTTTAACACAGACTATGTAGAACGGTCATAATCTCAGAATAAAGTGCCATCCTCTAAATGGAATAAATTTGGCTTCATGAAAAATTCACATTGTTCTTTAAAAATTTTGCTTTTGTATTCTTCTGCATAACTGGTAAAAATGTTATCACAAACTTAGGGGCTGGCATTTGAGAACCACCAACAGAACTGAATCCCTTTGACCTAAGGTTTCTTTGTTTGCCCCACCAGATCCATGCTCCATCTTATTCCATTCTGCTCTTTTTCAGGGAAAACAGGTCTCTCTAGTCTTGTCTTTCAGCTCTCTTGTCCTCTGGCTTCTTGTGTTCAGTCCAAGAGAAGTACATGTGGAAGAACAAGAGAAGGAAGGAGGTCCGGCTCTTCACTCTGCTAGTCCATTCTGCTGCTCCTGACTCTCCACCACTATTGCACAATGGCTGTATTCCTCTAACCAAGGTTCACGGGGTTGATCCTCTTCTCAAGTGCTCTTCCTAAATCTACTAATAATTCTCTTCCCTTGCCTCTCTCTACCTGTTCAGTTCGGTAAGGCAAAGGGTAACTTGGCTTCTAGGGGTTGCATCACCATCCTTTGCTGATACCCTTAACTATGCCCACATCTTTGTAAATAGTTCCATCATTAAACTCCCCTCAGTCACTCCACTGGAGTGGCCATCTGTTTCTTGCAGTCACCCAACCAGTACATTCTTCATTTAAAGATGAAAAAAAGAGACTCCAGGAAGTGAAGCCCACAGATCACTTGGTCCAAGTCACATGTTCAGTTGGAATCAAGTCAGGTCTAGAATATAGCCTTCCAGTTACAAGCAGAGTTCTCCTTAACTAGTGCTCCTCCACCATCTCTCTGTGGCCGTCTTTTTCATAGTCACATTGATGGCCATTTTCTAGAAACTTCTTTCTTTGGGGTGTTGACAATGGATGTAGTTTATTCAAGTTTTGAATTTAATATCTTATTGCATGACTACTGAGGCAGTTCCACATGCAGAGGAACACTGTTTTCAGACTAGAATGGTTTGGAATCAAGAAAATTGAGCTTGTAAATGGTTACCTAAACAGGACTATGGGCAATTTAGCCTAAGAAACTATTGCAGAAGTTAAGTACAAGAGGACACCAGAGTGATGTAAAATGAATTCTGATCACCAAAGATGTGGGGAGGGATGACAGAGTAAGGGGCTGAGCTGGAGCCTTAGGGAGAGACTTTAATCTGCCTGAGAAAACACTTTCATCAGCATGAGACACACAAGTAGTTTGTAGAATGTGTAGGGCCTTCGGTGTCCGCTAAGCAGAGAGAAAGAGGAATGAGCAACAGTAGTTAAGTAGACAGACATCAAGTAGGAAGCTTGACCATTGTAAAAGGTGTTGAAAGCATGTTTTCTTTGACAGAAGTTACTGCACCACAGAGTAGGTAGGGGCTGCAGCTGGAAGTGTGGATATTAGAAGTGTCAGACTGCTAGAAGCAGGTCATTGTCTTACTATCTTGAGGGACACATGACAAAATGCTCTTCTATAAAAGTAGAAATTGCTATAACCACTCCTTTATTTAGTCATATTGCTTTCAAACAAATGCATGTTTTTAACATGTTAGCTTTGCTTCTCACTGTAACTTGACTGAATTTCCCACTGCTGTGGTTTGATCACTTGTTGCACAAGTGTGTCTGTGGAGACTTGCTCTACTAGGGTTTAAAACTAAGCTATATAAGTTTTAATGTCAAATGGTTCTTTTGAGAGGAAATGGGATAATGGAATTAGTAAAAATAACATTAATTTAGCACTTCCTCTCTCTAAGCAGTTAAGTGCTTTACTTTATTTAATCCTTACAACAGTCCTGACATCACCTAATATCGGGACCAACTCCTTGCTCTCTGCTGCCTGCCTGGCCATGGCAAACAGAATTGCTCCAGACTTGGATCTCTGTCACTGTCCCAGATCAGAAGCATGGAAAATTTTGCTCAAAGAAATCACTGTCATAGCTGCTTAGCATGAAAGACTGCTCCTTCTGGCACAGCCACCTTCCTTCACCGCTGAGCTTCCAGTCAATCGACAACGAACTATTGAGCTCCTACTAAGTGTTCATGAAGTTCTGTTTGTTCTCTTCATGCAGGGACCTTTCTACATGTGGCACATAGATTCATAGAGGGTAGAGGAGTTGGATCAGAGACCCTGAACCAGTCCTAAAGGGTGAGAAAGAGAGAATTCACTGTAAAACAAAGAAATACTGACTTAAAAGTAAGGAAGAGAACAATGAATGATATCAAGGAATCAATAAAGAGAAATCAAGAAAAATTAGGAAAAATGAGTAGGGTTTCCTCTACATTCACAAATTTGTATAATATTTGTTAATTAGTATCCTGTCAACTTTAACACACACGCGTATTAGTTCAGTGCCTTTACTGTCATCAAATTAATATTTAACATTCTCTATTATTCTTTTAATTGATTATCTTCATTATCTCAGCTACACATACTTAATTAGCTTGATAATAGGTAGAAAACTTTTGAAGACAAAGAGTAGAAATTAAAAACTGAAATCAACATTGAATTGCTAGAATTTATCATTTGAAAATCCAGGCACAGGTTCAATCCCCAAACACCTGTGTATTATGTACATATATACAAAATGTGTTGAAAGCATGTTATATCTGGCAGGAAGTTATTGCACCACAGACCAGGGACTGCTTCATGTGATGTCATAGCACAGACTTTTGATTGGTACAATTCACTCATAGTTTACATTAACCACCATGACAGTTTCGTATTCATAGTAAACAAATTGCTTTATGTACAGTTTGTGCACCCATGCAGGGAGCAGAACAAACTTAATGTTGTAAACCCATCTCTCTGCTCCTCGGCCGCTGCATCTTGCAAAGCTGAAAAAATAACAAACCAATCCCAACAACTTTTTTAGGGTCCTTGAAATCATACGCCTACCTCTAACCCCATATATTTACTGATTTCTAAATAATTCCTGACAATATTTTTTCCTCTGCTTGTTTAATGGAGGAGGTTGTCTCCTATTAAAAAGTATTTGCCTTAGGTGTGCCCCAGTGGAGCAGCGGTTAGGTCAATCACCTCTGAAGTAGCAAGAAACATATTCCTGAGTTCAAGTCCCAGGTCTGATGGGAAGCAACCAGTGCGAACACTAAAATAAAAAATAAAGATGCTCTTTCTTCTCCATATGCCTGCCTGCCTACTCACCTTCATTCCTGCCTACACCTTTCCTTTAAAAAACAAAACAAAACAAAAACTTGCCTTTGTATAGACCATTTTAAATACAATGAAGATACATTTATGACTCTTTCCTTTAAGGGAGGGAAGGGTGGCAGGAAGGCAAGTCAGGGAGTGGTAGCTGACAACTGGGGTAAATGTGCAGAAGACTTTGCATTCTTCAGTTTGCTCAGGACTCTCCCTGTTTTATAAAACATGACAAATTCTTGAATTGCCTGTATGAAAAAATCCTATTCTATTTAATAAGGCTTCAATCAAATCTATTTCATTTGGCTTTGACTTACAAGGTTTGTGTTTTCCTGGAAATGATTGTCTTTCTTGGCTGGGGAATTTGGGGAGGTCTGGTGAAAAAGACTTAGAGGAATAGATAAGCTAAATGTACTGAGTCTACTCATATGAATTTTAAAACCTTCTTGGGATCAAAATTTTCTCTTGGGAGCAAACATCAGACAAGATGATTCTCCCTGGAAATAGAAGTTTACATCAGAGATCCCCAATCTTTTTGGAATTATTTGACAATTTCCCCTTTCTGAATAAAATGTTTATAGCATGAATTATCTGTAAGTTTAAATACACAAGAATTTTGCTTTGAGATTCTTTATTCTTTGAGTTTTTTGGGGGGACATGGGGGAATGACTCCTGAAATCACTGGCATCATCACAAGATGCTGAAGATCACTGGTCCATCTTAAGTATCACTGTTATAGCCCAAGATGTTAATTCCTCAGAGGAGGGCTTTGGGGGAGATCCCGCACCTGCACTTGGCAGAGCTTGATTTAGGAGTCAGGCTGATTTTGAGATGCAGCAGCATTTGCTGGCCCTTCATCTCATGGAGTTTCGTTTGATCAGAGGCTCAAGGCAGGGCGCTAAGGTTCAAGGTTCTGTATCAACAATGTTAGCAACTGTATGAATGTTTTATTTCTATGGCTGGTTCCATTTACCACCAGATGGCTCTACTGTATCATCAGGAATTGCACACATGTAAAATCGGTTGGCTCCTGAACCAAAAGGAAAAAATACAGCAGCAGCTTTTTTCATTTTTTTTTTTTTTAATTTATAGGAAAGTTTTTTCTTTTTATGTAGTTAATTGGGAGCAGCTGCAATAACCTGAATGCTCACAAGAAAACAGGACAGACCCAAGGAGTCTGTAGGCAAATCCTAATTCTAGCACATGAAGGGTTTTCCTTTTTAAGGTTTGTGTGTCTGTGTAATGATTAATTAATTATTGCCATAGCCAAAGAGTAGTCAGGAAGTGCTCTGGTCTCAGCAGACAGGTATGTCCATACCAATTTCTCATACTCCTGCTTAGAGTAACAAAGAGCAATTATAGAACAATTTCGAGTGGCAAAATCTATGCCATCTGCTGATTTGAGTCTTTTTAGCCATGTTCTGGGGAATGATTTGATTCTAAACCAGGTGGAGTCTTTGCTCCAATGGAATGAGCAATAAGGTGTTAAAAGAGAACAGGAACGAGGGCTTCTCTGAGTTCAAATGGTGCTGATCCTGAAGATAAGAGAAGATTAAAAATGTAAGCATTCTAGCTGTGACATCTCCTATTAGGAATGTGAAATTTCGATCTTAAACTCTTAAAAAAGCTTTCTTTGCATCAAGAATAAAACTTGCATACTAACTCAATTCCAATGTTGGATCATTCTATTCTAACTTTCTAGAGCTGATCATTGTCATAACTGAATATGCTCTTTCTATCCTCCCTTTAGACTCCCTACTTTCAAATAAGACTATTGTGTTCATAACATTTCCATGTATTATTACTCTGCTGAAGAAGAGAGGATTTGTGCGAGTTTGCTACACCTATACTTAGTCCCTAAATTTGTTTGAGATGAGCTCAGGAAGATACCCTTATCAAAAAGTAACACTTGATTCTTGTTTTAAAGGAAAAGTCCCTGGATACTGGACAGATGACATTTACGTTGGCACAACTCGAGGTCTTGGAGATTTGCCTGAAGAAAGCAGAAGAAAAGGCTAAAGTCTTATCTGAACAGGTAATACCTGTCATTAGGACTGGAAATATCAGTTTTCAATGTGCTGTAGAATGAGTTAAATCTAAATATGTGTTGTAACCTCTGTGCCTATCGATACTCATGGGCACACACACACACACACACACACAGAACTTCACTCATTTAGGTATAACAATAATTACTTTAATCTGTATGGGCCATTAGTCTTTAAAACTTCTTTTAGATTCATATTTTGATTTTCATTCATGAGTTAGGCAGTCTTTAAGCGAGTGGTTTTCCTGAATAAGGGAAGCATATTTGTGTTAAAAACAGATAAGCCCAAAGGCAAGATATACCTCCAGGAACCATACAGAAGCAATTTCCTCATATTATTTGAGGAAAGAGAGTTTTTCAGATATTAGCCTCCCTCTTGGGTTTTTGAAAGTCAGAGAGGAAAAGAAGTATAGGTGGGGCATAGCCTGTCCTGGGCAGCCTCAATCCACACTTTATAGATTTGCACACACAGTCGGTTCCTGATTTCAGAGGCTATGGTGTGGGTATCAGTAAAGCTCAGACAAAGGGCTGACCATTTCTCAATATGATTACTCTTTGCAAGCAATATAGTGTCTGGTGAAGATCCTGTTGCCTCTCGCCTTTCACCCCAGGGGCAAAGGTGCCTGCAGTCTGGATCCCCTACTACTCTGGGAACCAGTGCTCAAGCTTGCTGACAATAATGGACAGATGAGACCTTGAAATGTTATCAGCGTTGACTGATGTCTCAGGCATTGATACATTTTGATAGCATAATTTTAGAAAGTTTGGAAAAACAATTTTAAAGAGTTTTTTGTGTGTAGTGGCCAAATTTGCATCACATTTTTTTAATAACAAAAGCCCATACAGTCAAATTTTATAGCAGCAGAATTTTATAAAAATTTGTACAGAAACTTGGGGGCGGAGAGCATGAAAAGTGCCTGTGTCATGAAAAGAAGAATGAACTTGGAATGCAGTGACATGGTTTCTGCCCTTTCAATTTATAAAAAAGTGCATCTCTTACTTTGGGAAGTGCTTACTGTTTAATGACTAAATGTGATTGATGCAAAAAGTCATCAGGGTCTTAAATCAATGAAAGAATGTGTTGCCCAAGGTCCCGATCTTTTTGGGAAAATTTCCATCTCAACCTCATTCCATAACCTTGGCTTGCCAACTGGTCTTTTCTCTTTTTTTCCTTTTTTTTTTTTTTAAAAAAAAAATCAATCATTAAGCCTCGAACTGTGACCAAATTACAAATGAAAAAACTAAAATGAAAACTTTCAAATGAAATTCAAGAATTTCAGAGGCTCCAAGTCAAGAAAAACTTTGAATGGCTAACTAATGAAGGGCATCCCTGCTGGCAGGAGAGCCCACTAAGAAGAATACGGCTGTTTTGTAGTTGTATGTCTTTCAATAATTCCTTATTTAAAATCTGCAAAATTAAATTCACTCATAAAAACAGTCCTTGCATCTTTCGTTCTTGCTAAAATACTTTATTCAATACAAATAGCCCCTGATATTTAAGAATCTTAACTCGATCCTTTAATGTAACATATCATTAGCTGTCTTTTTTGAGTTTAGCAGATTAAACATATAAAATGAAAACTGGATTTCACTCAACTTCTTTGGGTCTACTGTGATTAAGATGATAGTTAGGTGTTCCGGAAAGAGATATATATATATATATATATATATATTAGGGCTTCTCTACCCAAAACCTCACAGTCAAATGAGTCATGGACAGAGCTGGAGAGTGAAAACGGGTATTTTGATGGCTCCCTGATAGCATTAAGTTGTAGGGTCTCTATGTGTTGTTTTCCTGTTATTTTCCTTTGGAGTTGCCAAATTTGCAAAACCAGGTGAATTTAATTGGAAGCCAGCAATGGTTTGAGGAAAAGGAAAATATGATGTGTAAAATCAAAAGTACATGACAGGAATTTTCAAAATAGCCCTGAGCATTTTATTAGATTTAGCTGTCTCCACCGTTAGTGCTGAAACAAGGAATCAGCTACACATACTGTTCTCAGAGGATTTAATCTTGAGATTTTTGTTCTCTCCCATGGTTTTTGTTTAATCTTATTCTTAAAGAGATAAAATATAAAAGCATTTCTCTCCTTCTCATTTTAAAATTCAGAAGTTGCTTCAAAAATGGGATGAGTAGAGGACAGGGCAGGATAAGGGGTGTGAGCCGAGATCTGAGAACATTTCAGAATGGAACACCTGTCTCAAGCCAACATTTGTCCACTGGGTGCCACTGTCTTCCTAAGCAGACTGTCAGTGGTTGCAGAAAGAGACTGTCTCTTGTGTTTAATGATGTGTGTGTGTGTGTGTGTGTGTATGTGTGTAGGAATATTTTTGCCTGTGTAACATGTGTCCATTGAGGATTTTAAAATAATATTTCTTTAGTATTTGAATACATAAAAATATTGGGATTGTGAGGTGGATCTCACTGGTAATCCAAGTTGTTTATGCCTGTCCTGTGGCTGAACACTGGCTAGACGGGCCAGGCTCTGGGCTATGGAAGAGTGAGGAGAACAAAAGCCATGGAGCGGACAGAGGTTTGTGTGCAGCTGAGAAGGGGATGTGTTGTCAACCAGTGGATTCTGCCTTTGAGAAAAGACTGGTAGCTGAATGTTTACCTCTGGGCTTTGTCTCATAGGGGACATAAATAAATGAACTCAGATGGAGAGTACACAAGTCTGGGCTGCCATCTACACTAAGCATTGGTTGAGCCCAGGCTTCTGTTGACTCAAACTAAACCTTTCTGAGGTCCCTTCCAGCGAAGTCTCTGTTGGCTCAGCATGAAAAAGAAAACAGCAACAACAGAAAACCACTTAGAAATAGTGAGAAAATAAGGAGATTGTGCTCACTTCCTCTGTGATGTCACATAATAAACAGAATTCTTTGTTAGCGCCCGTCTAGCTAACAATTGCTCTTTTTTCTCTGCAGTCATGTCACTATTGTCAGAATAAAAGAAATATGAGATGAGGATAATTCACAATTAAACTTTCAAGGCTATAAGAAATAAGTTCACAGCAATTAAGTTGGCCGGACTGAGATAGGGTCATAGGAATCTACTCTTATCCTAGGTAATAATGGTAAATACCTCAAAACATTACCAAGTTTTGCTAAAGAAAATCCTTATTGTATTTCCTGTAGGTTAGGGTCAGTTGGGAGGTAATGCCTGGAAATTGGATAGTACATAAAGGACAAGAAGGGGGAACAGGAAAGAAGGAAAAGTGTTTAAAAAGAGAAAAAACGAGTAAGGTTTCTGGAGAAACTCATAGAAAGCAGTTTTGCATGTGTTCTGGCTTTCCTCACCTGCGTATCCAGGAGGCACAATGGAAAGGGTGCTGCTGGGCTGTGGCTTATGGCTTTTCATAGATATAACCCAGCTTTTGTGCTGAGATGGGTTCTCAGAAAGTGTCAAGACTCAGTTTCACAGGGGATCACACAGCCAGAAACAGCCCAGTGCTGAGGGAGCTGCAGGCCAAATCCACACATTTCCCCTGGCAACAATGTTGGCTCGTGTGGCTTCCTCAGTGGCTTCTGCTTCCCAGCTCTCTGAGGACCCAGGAGGACACAGGCTTTGCTTCTGCCCCACTACTTGCCAGCTTATTGACCTTGGGCAATTCCTTTTATCTTTCTGAGTCATAGATGTCCTGTCTAGAAGAAGGGTAAATATACTGGTTCTTCCTGCTAGTGGTCATACAGAACTGTGTGATCCCCTGTGTCTCCGCATCCTGTCATGGGCTGATGTGTATGTGTGCTATATAGAAGATATTTCTTTCCTTACTGGCGTCTCTCAAAATGTTTGAAATCATCCTCCAGCTCTCAAAATCTTACAGTCTCAACCAAAAATAAAAATAAAAATAAATAAATAAAAAGAACCCTAAGCCCCCGCCTCTCATCAGTCTTTCTTTTTTCCTTTTTTCTTTTTTTTTTTTCCAACCATCCAGCTTTCTCATCTACTCTTCCTCAGTTATTCACTTGGTACAGAAATTTTAGTACTTAGATCTTTTCCTTTTTTTCTGCTTCATCTCTTAGTCTTCTATCTCTTTATGCCCAATGTCTGACTTGGCTCAGCCTGGGAGCAGAATGCACAGAGCTGGTATTTGGTCATTTCAGGGTTTTCTCGGGGAAACTGAGGAGGGATCATTCCCTCATCAAGGAGGTGAATCCAGTAAGTTACATAGTTAGAACTAGCTTCAGGCTTCTTCTGGATACCATACTTAGCATATATTAAGTGTGTCATAAACTCTACCTGGGAAAGGGATTTCATGTTTCAATGCAAGAAACAGGAGATGAGTCTGATGGGGGACTCGACCTAACCTTAGTTTTGCCAGGTAGGAATGAGACAAGGAGCTACAAGGGGCCCCTTTATGGTCTTTTGGAGGCTAAAAATAAGCCCACTGCTTTTGTTTTCATCAAGAAAGATTTGCTGATGATCCCTAACAGGCAGAGAAATTTCAGTAGAGAATAACATGGTACTTTCATTTTCCATTTGTTGGAAAAAGCAAATATGGTCCTTTCATACTTTTTAAATAATAGTTTAAGAGATCTTTTCTTTCACCTGCTGAGAGAGACATTTCTACAGACCCCAGATAAAAGTAGCAACCTAATTTAAAACTAGGGCCTTTCTGTATCCTCACTCTGTAGTTAACGTGAACAGTTATACTATATACAAAAAAATATTTCTTTCCCTTTCTTTTCCTCCTGGGATCTCACTGTCTGAGGTTCTCCCTCTTAAAAAGACAACAGGAGCACTATTATTATAACCCCCATGAGAAAAGTGAGATTCAGAAATATTAAGTCATTTTCCCAAAGTCATACAGTTAATAAATGAAGTTGGTATTAGAACCCCTGTTGTTTTGTTTTGTTTTGTTTTTTTAAGCCAGAGTCTCTGTTCTCAAGAATGCCTGGATATAGCCCAAGCCATTTAAAAGTAGTTTTCTAAACAAGCGGCTTTGGACAAAAAAAACCCACCTTGGGTTCCAAACTGGAAGCAGGAGGGCTTGTTAGACAGATGATTCCCAGAGTTTCTGATTCAGTAGATCTGGGGTGGGGTCAAGAATCTGCATTTCTAATAAGTCTCCACTCTAAGTTGAAATTACATTCTGGCCACTAACCCAGACCTTCAGGCCAATATTGTCCTGCAAACCTGAGTGCGTAGGAACTGATGATACCACTTCGGATTACTCTTGAGTACATAAAGTAGACAGCTCAAATATGAGTGACCTGGACAAAGCAGATGTTTATGTTTCACTCATTTAAAGTAAGTCTGAAGCCAGCTAGCCCAGCACAGGTATGTTAGCTCTGCATCCTCTCATTCATTCACAAACAGGCATCTATCCTCAAGATCAAATATGCACCTGAAGTTGCAGCCATTCTATTCACATTATAGACACATGATGAAGGAAAGGGCAAGAGCAAAATAGGGAGAGAAAACTACCAGTTGAACTGTCCTTTTAAGATATTTTCTTGGAGCTTCCTATTGGCCTCGCAGTTTAATATAATGGGCATAGCACACATACATCCCAAAGTCCCTGGTTCATGGCCCAGGGCCAGGGAGAACAACCAAGATAAACAACTAAATAAAATAGAGTGCTCCTTCTTCCTCTCCATTACTGCCTGTCTGCCTGCTCACCTTAATTCCTGCCTGTACCTTTCTTTTAAAATGTTTTTCTTGAAAACATACTTAATGATTTCTCACATATTCCTGACCACTGCTATTTTCATAAGGGCTAAGAAACATGATTATTTAGGTAGACACAGTGTCACTGCCGAAAGCATGAGGATTCTTTTCCTAAGAAAGGGAGAATGGATATTAGATTGATAAATAGCAATCTCTGCCTTGCTCAGCCAACTCCTTGATAATACTGTTGGCTTTTTATGATAACCTCAATGTTATTTTATATGTGGTTAGCTAGTGTTCCCTGAGCCATTATTGAAGGGACAATTCTTTTGCCACTGAATTGTCTTGATAGTCTCATCAAAAATCCATTGCTCATAGATTTGTACTTCTGTAGACTCTCAATTCTATTCCATTTTTCTGTTACTTGTAACTTTCAACAGGAACTGTTGTTTGGAAACCCCAGGGTCAATTCTGGAGTTAGAACCTAAGATTCAGTCTTCTGGGAACCACAGTGGACCTCTCTTACTTAGGCAGTAGTGGCAAATTGAATGAACCTTTGATCTTTCACCTGTAATGCAGTATTGACAAACAAACAAACAAAATACAGAAGACTAGTATGTTTGACACTAATAACTGAAAATTATTTATCATTTTATAATTAGGACTCTCAAACTCCTATTATTTGCTTTTAAATGCTCAATCTGTATTTTCTTTAAGCGTGGAAATATATAGAGCTCCAGCAAATTTTCAGATGCTGAATATGTGTATGTGTATCTAAAAATGATTTGATGTATACTGCCCCCCAAAAATGTTCTAGTTCATTTTTCATTGTTTGAATGTAACAGTGGATCCCTTGATATCAAGTTTATTTGAAATAAGTAATGTGCCCTTGGTAGGAGTATTCATTTCTGCAAATGCTCTGAAATTATGCTGGATATGCCAATCTGAAATCATGAGTTTTCGTGAATGAGTTTTTGTTTTCCAATCTATTTGGAAGTCTACTTTAATGCCATAAATTGTAAGCAGTCTGTTTGATCTGGAATGGGTGTCCTTATCACCATGAATCCTCATGGAATTTTGTTAAATAATTTGGTTAACCAGCGTGCTGGCTGATTTTACAACAGAATAGCTCTCTGTTCACACACACACACACACACACACACACACACATACACACACACACACACATTCCCCAAACAAAAAAAACATGCAAACATACATAATAACATACCCTCCAGTCTAAACAGATGTCAATCGTCACTCTTGTTACTATTGTGCATCAATTGGGAGTTTCAGAGAAAGTAAGGGAAAAAATATAAGCTGGTGAAGAAATGTGCTGTTTTGAATAGAGTCCGGCACAACGACAAATGGGCCTCTGTGGTTACTGTTGTTACAGGCAGGCGGGAAGGGATGCGTGGACTGCTGGCCTGTTACATAACTAAAGACTTCCTTTTGCTTGTAAATGTCAAGATCAAACAGAGGTCAGTTTTAAATAGCTGACCATGTGCTAATAAATGTGATTTTCTTGTCTGAGGAAAAACTAAAAGGCTTTGTCCCTTATGAGTAATGACACTACTGATAAGAGCAGGTGTCTTTTTGTATGGGCTTAACCTATATTTTCTTCATAAGATTTTTATCTGTGATAGTAAAAAAAAAAAACTATCACTTTGCTTCATGTCTACAGATACATTCGTAAATTAGGTATAGGCTTTTGTTCAATTATTCACTTATTCATTCAATAAATATAGAGTCTGTAGTCTGAGAAAGGCATTCTGCTAGGTACTTCCATGTATGCTAGCTCGTGTATGTCTGTCTCCCAAGGACCCTGGAAAATTGTATCCACATTTTGCAAATGAGGAAAGCTCCTTTGTGAGCTTGCAACCCTCTTGTCTGCTCTTTATCTACATCCTCCCTAGGTGACCCGGCTTTAGGGCACACAATCTGCCACAAAGAACCAACTCTTCATCATTAGTTCTAATCTTCCTGACCCCAGACTCAAATATTCAACTGCCTGCTGAAAAACCCCCAAGCTTCTCACACTCAACTCAAGCTCTACCTGTTCAAAATCTAACTAGTCAGCTTCCTTCCCCAAATCTGTCCCTTAAGCCATGCATCGTGGTCACCAATCACCTTGTGGTTCAAATCTAAAAGATGTGCTGTTTTGATTCCTCCTTCGTCCTCACCCCACACATTCAATCCACTGCTAAGAGCTATGAATGATACTTTTCAAATAGCTCTTAAATCCATCTTCTTTTCTCTATCTCCATTATTGCTGCCCTTGTCCAGGCCACCAATTGAGAAGCCGCTTTTAACTTTCCTTCCCTTGGTTCTTGTTGACTGGCTCAACAGCACAGCTGGAGTGAAGATTCGACAATCCAGGCTTTATATGTCTACTTAGCTTAAATTCCAATTTAGCTCCGTTCTATTGTCAGACTAATGTTGATACTCTTTAATAGATCATATAATGCCCTTTCTGGTCTGATTACTACTTGTTTCTTCAGCTTTATCTTATAAAACTCCCTTCCTATCACTATTACACTACTTTCAATTCTTTGAATGTACCATGTTTTCTCTTACCTTTTTCAGATAACAAAAACAAAAGGCCTTATATCTTAGAGACAAATGAATTAACTCATCCTTTCCCTTCTGTTTATGCCTAGACTTTGTCTGCTCTGCCCCCTCCACCTTTTCCTGCTCGCTTTTACATTACAACAAATCCTAACAAACTTCTTTCAGAGCTTCAATTAGATGTCACTTCTTAAATGCTCTCATAAGCCCTCTCCCACTTTCCAAAACCACCCTTTGTAACTATTTGTCTATGTCTCCCCTACACCATGTGCTCATGCAAGAATCCAGAGAGTGACTCCCCTGAGGTCTCAAATCAAGTTAGGACCTATTCGCTTATCTTTTTGACGTCAAAGTTAATGCTCTTTCCATTATACAATTAGAGGTGACCGACAGGCAAATGGGCAGCTATGAAAAGGTTTGAAGGGGGCATGTTCAGGTTTGCATTCAAGAGAGAAAATACTAGGGATACCAAGGACAGAACAGAGAAGAGACCAGAGCCGGGCATATTCATGTGCATGTTCTTGAAAAAAATCCAGTTTGGGAATAATAAAATGCCCAAATTACTGGCAAAGAGAAGACAGAAACAAGAAATACTTTCGAGTTGAGCTTGGTGATTAATTAAATGGAAAAGTCATATTTAAGACTGATTCCAAGTTTCAAGTGACTGGATGCTCTGTGGTCACCCATCTTATATTTGAATCATTAGAGGTGAAAGGTGATTCACTGCCTATGGACGCCTCCATGAAGCTCCAGTTTTTCCATGTGTGCTCTGAATTCTTTTCAAAGCTTTGTAATTTGAATGTCCTCATTTAAGTTTTTTGCATATCACCATACTTTGATATTTCTGGGGTTTGCTTCTTCCCATTTTCAGTCCCTGGAGCTTTAAAGAAAACATTTTAGATGATTGTGGGTTTTTTTGTTTGTTTGTTTGTTTGTTTGTTTTTTGGTATTAAGATTTCATTTGCCACAAGAACAGTTTCAGATTTAAATCTGGAATAACAGAAATGTTAGTCTCTTGGTGTTATTGCTGTTAAACTGATGCACACTGACGTCCCCAATACCCTTCAGGGGATCTTCAAAGAAAAAACTATTTGCATAATGATAATTATGGGTTGTTATTTTTCCCACTATCATTCTCTTACTAGTAGACCAGGAAGTTTGCCAGAGGCTTCGCGAGAGACTGAACTCTGAGCTTGTCTGAGAACTCTGGCATTTAGAAATTTTGCAAAAATATAAAACAATGCAGCTCTTCTTACTGTTTTCTTTATTGTTTTGCTATTGAAAAGAGTCTTAATCAAACATTTATTTATGTTAGCATATACTGGGTTTATTGTTATAATTTAATTTTTTTCTATTTTAATTTCTACCATCAGTAGCTATTACATATATAAAAAGAGTTCTTCGTGGGCCTCAATAGTTTTTAAGAATGTAGAGAGGTCCTGAGAAAAAACAGGTTTGTGTACTGGACCAGCTGCTGATCTATTTACTTTGTAATGTATCATTTAAGGAACACAGGCAGTTTGGGGACATGAATCAGGATGGAAACCACCATTACGTAAAATGGATAGTAAATTAAATGATTTTGATTAATATATAGAATAAATGCTAAGTAGCATCTCTAAAAAAGGAGAATGGCAAAGTTATTGGCAAACATGGACTATTTAATTCAATCACTGAACAAAAATAACTCAATAACTCAATTCATAGGAAGAAATAATGTAATCGAAATGTTCCTTATTTATACTTCCACTCTCTTACACTGTTGATGGGCATATAAATTGGTATAACCTCTTTAGAAGACAGTATGAAGTCTTCTCAAAAATAAAATATGGAATTACCATTTTATCCAGCAATCCTATGTCTAGGTATTTGCCCAAGGAATACAAAACACTAATTAGAAAGAAGAAAAGAAAAATCTGAACCCCTATGTTCTTAGCAGCACAATTTATGATAGCTGAGTCATAGAAACAATCTAAATGCCCACCAGCAGATGACTGAATAAGGAGGTTGTAGTATATATACGCAATGAAATTCTATGCAGCTATTAAAAAAGAAAAAAAAACCTGTGCTTTTTGCAATAACCTGTATGGGACTGGGTTACAGGGGATGCTAAGTGAAGTAACTCAGAAAGCAAAAGAAGTACAGGATAGTTTCACTCATATGTGGAATGTAGGAAAACCAAACAATGAACTGAAAAAACAGAACAAAATTCATAAGGAAAAAGACTGTGCTTACCAGGGGAGTGGGAGGGGAGAGGGAATCAGGGAACAAAGGAATAAATATGGTGGTGGTGATGAGCACTAGAACCGTGGCACATGTATGGTGTGATGTGCAAACAGATTGGGGCGTGAATTCAATCGTTTCACAAAGTAAATAAAAGACAATTAAAATATATAATAAAAATGTTCCTTATTCATACTTCCACAAGGTCATGAATGAAAAACAATTTTCCCCACTGTGAAACTTTTCTTTTTCATCCCAGCCCCTCTCCGTCTTTGTGCATCTAAATTCCCCTAAAGCTCTTTGTACTTTGCCCTCTTTGAACTTTCTTCCTCTACTGTCTGTCTTCAAGTTCTTAAAATCTATTTTTATAGCCTCAGTCTACTCAAATAGCTCTGGTTGACCCTACATTTCTGAGCTTGACAGGCATTGTAAATTCAAAGCACATTCAGGAAGAGTATGACTTTCCCAAATTTCTATAAAGGAGAAAATAGGGGCTGCTATCTGGTTTTGTCTAAAGTGGCTACCAGTGCTGATTTCAGTGCTTGAGTTTCATCCACACAGATAAGGAAAAATACCCAGAGAGAGTGTTCTTTAGCTTGGTGACCAGCAGAGAGGAATTTGTTGAAAATGACTGATTAAACAAAGTGTACTATGTCGATTAATATGGGGAAAAATCTAGAGAGGTTTATGAAACCGATTTCTAAGTCTTATTCTCTAAGGAACTGGTTAAAAACAAATAAACAAAAACTCTTCACAAGTATTGCTAAGGGAGCTTGTCTAGTTTTTTATTTCAGGTCCTTGCCCCAGTCCATCTAAATTGGGAGGGTCTACTTATTGCTTCAAGATCCCTTATTATCTATATCTGTGTTTATCTATTGTGTACAAAGATATATATAGATAGATAGATAGATAGATAGATAGATAGATAGACAGACAGATAGATAGATACACAGATACAGACCAGAAGTTTTACTGATCTTGGTTGCTTTCATTTATACTTTTCCAAATGACTTCCCTTGTTAACACAAAGGGCCTAATCAACCTGAGGCTTTGAGAATGTGGCATCCTTGTCCACGTATCTCTAACTTCTTTATCCCTATATTAAATGTTTGTGTTTCCTTTGGAACCCATTCACTCTAAAAAGAAGTGAGTTGAACTGTGCTTCCTTCTGGCAAGAATAATCATTTCCTGCTTTAAAATTCTTCTGGGAATGGTTGCCTTCATTTAAACAAAGTAGGGAACTCTGGTTTTTATACTTAGGGGACATTTCCTGAAGTTGTTTGATTTTTGTTCTCTAAAATCTTTACTCATCAAAGAGACTAACAGGGATTGAGGCAAAAGAGAGAGCAGAATGCGTTTCCCCAATGCCAGAGAGTGGAAAGTCAACTCTGTGAGTCCTACCAGCAGAACACTGCTCTGAAAATGGGCTGGAACCTGGAAGGACCTCCTAGGAATGAGTCACTGCAGTGATACACATATTCATCGCACTTGTAGGATCCTTACTTCAGCACCATGGGTTTCAGAGCCATGACCAGAATGAGACCAGAGAAGCTTCCCAGGTGCCTTGGGGATATATAAGGCTCCGAGGTGGGTGGACAAACTGGGGAGTGGGGAATCCCCAAGAATGATCACTTGTTTAGAAGCAGGGACTTTAAAATGAAATACACAGAATTTATAGAAAATAAAAATAGTATTTCTTACTGCTTGAGTTTGTGAACTGTGATCTCCATTACTTCCGGCAAAGTCGCTCTACTGCTGTTTAATTACTTTATGTTCATAGGCTGGATTTCCTTCTCAGAACTTGATATTATTCTTTTTGGCTTTTACATCGAAAAATTTATATCCAATTCAATGATAAAATGCCTCAAGTGTTGCTATTTCTGTTTTCTCTCTGGTATTTCTAGAAGGCCCAGAAACTTTTTCTAACATTAAAGGAATCTTAGAGATCTCTCTGTTGGAACCCCTAACTTTTTATTTCAATGACAGGCTGACCTTTTGGTAAATATTTCTCTCTGTTTTCACTCAGAGTTTAAATGTTCATGCATTACTCAATTCCCCACCCCCAAATTGGGAGTACTGAGTTAATTTCAAATGTTGACGTTCTAACTTCCAGTACTTCCAAACATAACATTTTTTGAAATAGGTTTGCTGCAGGTGCAATCAGTTAAAATGAAGACATATTGAAGTAAGATAGGTCCCTGCTCCAGTATGATTGGTATCCTTATAAAAATTGGAAATCTGGGCACAAAGGTAAAGGGAGAAAGTCATGTGAAGATGAAGATGGAGACCAGGTGGACACTTAGGCTAAGAATATTAAAGCTTACCAGCAAATCACCAGAAGCTAGGGGAAACACATGCAGAGATTCTTCCTCAAAACCCTCAGAAGGAACTAATCCTACTAACCCCTCAGTCTGTGACATCTAGACTTCAGAACTGTGAGATAATATATTTATGTTGTTTAAGTCATTCAGTATTAGTCTTTTATAACAGTGCAAGCAAACTAATATAGGGATAACTATGCTTCTAAACTCTAAATTTTTGGAGATTTCATCTAAATATGTGCATAAACCTAAAAATGACTAGAAAACCTGTTAATGGCAAAAATATCAATAAATGTAAAGTCTGTTTGCCTCATATGAGGGTAGGATGAGGAATCTTTTTTTTTTTTAGCTGTAAAATTGAAATGAGACCAAACCAGTTCTATGAACTAAACATATCTTTAAACACAGAGTTCCTAGCCATTCCACAGATAGGATAGGTGATTTTTTAGAGTTGTCTCTGATTCTTACTGCCATGGAATTTCATAGTTTGTAGTACTAGTCCAAGTTACCTTGCAAAGCAAGGAAGCAAAGGAAGTCTCTATCCTTAAATTAAGTTACTCTCTTGTCTATACAAGAGCGCTACGAGATTTGTCAAGAGTCAGTATGTGTTTGAGTGATTTTTTGAGCGATACTCAAAACCTACCTATAATCATGATTGCTGTGTGTGTATGTATGCATGCATGTATGTATGTGTTGTGTAAGAGAATACTTAGGAGAAAAGACAACGATAAGAGATAAAGAAACATGAAAACTGACATTACTTAATGTGGTGATTTTAATCATTGTAATCTATGACGATTTGGCGGGTGGTGAGGGAAAGAAGTTTTAAATACATCTATGGCTTAACCACTTATATGGCTGGTTCTATTTATTGAGAGACAAAAGTCTTGCGAAAAAAGAGAATGAGTTCATTTTTAATACAATAAGTTTTAGATACCTAGTATACATTCAAGTGACAATATTAAACACGCACGCATGCACACACGCACACATACCTGAAGCTAAGCTGTTGTACACATAAACAAAGGGAGTCATTGACATGTGACTAATGTTTAAACCATGGAACCTAATGAAAACAGCTGGAGAAAGAATGCAGACAAGGGAGAGAAGAGGGTCTAGGACCAAACTATTAAATTTCAGTATTTAGAGAATTAAAGAAGTGTAGAGTCAATCGTATGAAACCAAGAATTAGAAAAAAATGCAGAGAATCGTCCTGGAAGCAGAAAGAGGAAAGTGTTTTAAGAGGCATGAGTACTCAGTGTATAAGATGATTAGAAATCTGTTCATTATGGTTGATAAAATGAGGATTACAGGTAACCTTGACAAGATGAGTTTCAGTAGAGTAATGGAGGTCTGAAGATAATTTAAGAGAGATTAGGGGAAGAATTTAATTTAGGGCAGCCTTGTTTCCAGTCACTGAGAAAAACAGTGGGGGGAGGAGAAAGAGAGAGAGAGAGAGAGAGAGAGAGAGAGAGAGAGAGAGAGAGAGAGAGAGAGAGAGAGAGAGAGAGACAGACAGAGAGACAGAGAGACAGAGAGACAGAGAGAGAGACAGAGACAGAGAGACTCAGTGATTCAGTGATGGTAGACTGTAAGATTTCTGGATATTGAACTTGAGATTCAGACTCTAGGACTCAACTTCCTAGTTAAATGAAGAGATTGTCTTTAAGTCATTTTGCAGTTCTATATAACACAGCTAAAATGGTCCCGACAAATAGAGGTATTAATGACATACTAGAAACTGGAACTTAGTAAAACCCCCATTAAAGGAATACACTCTAGCCCTTTTCTTCATTTTGACCATGGAGGAAAAGGACAAAGAAGTCTCCCAGAGGTCAGAAACAGACTCAGTCGCTCATTGCACCGTCAGGACAGGCATTACCATCTCAGACTATAAAATGTGGAGCTTGCCGTGGCTAGTCACCCTTCGAGAGTGTTTCCCCTCATCTCTTTTTAAAGGAGAATCATATTGTGATTGTCTTCATTTCCCTATATTTTGGACAAATTAGGGACATATTTTTTAATTTAGACTTTAGGTGCTGTGTTATGACAAGTCACCTCTGGATCTGATGGGGGCGAGGGCACAGATTCGAGAGTTCTGAATGTGGAGCTGCATGCAGTGCTTAACATGACTCTTAGGGATGAAGTGAGCACATTTTTGGATTAATGTAAAATAGATGCATCAGATTGTGCAGGAACATTTTGGGAAATGCATATATATACGAGTATAAGGGTGTAATTGTGATGAACACCAGAGGTGGACTTTAATTGGCTTCTTTTAATGTCGATCATTGCTGGAGGACTGTTCTCTTATGCCTCAATCTTATAACAACTCTGTGACTGTCAACCACTGTATTCCTGGCTAGAGGGAATAACCTTTATGCATATAACCTAGGTTCAGTCAATTATGGTAGTCATTTTCCTGACAATAAAGATGGATACAAGAGAGATCATATGAACAAAGGTGGGTGAAATAGAGTTCTTTCTCGATATGATTCTGGAAAACAAATTGTTTTACTATTGAGGTCATAAATTCGGAAGGCTAAAGGTAACATTTTCCCCAGTATATGAAAAAGCTTCTTTGCACTGGGAAATAATGAGCCCAACATATATAAAAGCAGCTCCAAGACAGAGAGTGTAAAAGGATAACTTCTTGAGTTTGTGGACTCTAGTTGTGAGTGAAACAAATCCTATGTCTGATTCCCCAGTTACATAAGCAAGAAATTTTTTGTTTTAGTGCGACTATTATAAGAAAGTGACAACATGAGGGGTAGGTAATTATTTTAAGAAGGTTGAGTGGGGGAAAAAAGCATATTCGTGAAATGATAATTGTTGGCGGAGGTGGGGAAGTTTTATGGACAGCTTCTGTTCATGGGAATTACTGTATCATGTTTATAAGCAGAACAGAATTATTCAGAAATATACAGATAATGCAAAAGTGTATGGGTGGGTGAAGAACTTACGAGGTAAAGATTTTATGACAGGTTGAGGAGTTGATATTCTAAGTCACGTTAAAGACTGGCCTTCAATAGAACAATATCTTCTCTGTTCAAAAAGCATATGGTTAAGTAACAGAAACTCAAAGTAACAGAGTAAGGTCATAGTTTATTTTATAACACTAAGTCTAGAGGTGGAGCATTTCCAGATTTGGTTAATTCAGTGGTTCAAAAATGTCACCAAGAACACAGGTGTATCCTTCCTTTGCTCTACCACTCTCGGTGTTGACTGTGTCATACCAGCAGGATGTCTGTAGAAATTCCAAGCGTTATATGTAGGCTAAACATCTTGAGAAAAGGAGATATGCTTCCTCCTGTGTGTCTTTTTAAAAAAATCTGGTAAAGTCTTTCTCCTCAGGTTCCAAGGACTTCTACTGGATTGCATGTTTATGTCAAATAATCATTTATATCTGGGAATGAGACCAACATGGCTGGCTTCATTCAGTTGCGATTCATTCAAGTTTAGGTCAAGTTCCCCTAAACACATGACTTCTAGTTACGCCAAGTTGAGTGTCTGGTAGCAAGGGATAAATGGGAAAACAACTGTTGGGAAACAGATTAGCAGTGTCTGGTGCTGTAAGATTTATATATTGGCTGGAGGGGAGGTAAAGGAAGATCTGGCATCTGCCATCTGGCAGCTTCTATTTTTCCAATAAATTATTGATGGAGTGGTCATTTGGAATGAAAGGTGGGGATGTACCCTTGAAGAGAGAGGAAGTACAAAATGATATTTGAGGAAAGACTATAAAGTAACAAATAGTTACTTTAGAGAAAAGGAAAGTCAATTTACTAGGAGAAAACTACAATAATATTTTTATTTCAGGGCAGGGTTGAGTACTTGTCTGAGATTTGTGTTCAATCATTTAAAATGAACAGTCAATCCTACTTTGTTACTATTTTTCTGACAACAAATCAATGCATGAACATAACTAACAATTTTATTAACCACTGAGAGCTAACTAGAAAGTCACTGTATTTTATTTGTAGATGAAATTTACATAACAATTAACCCCCTTAAAGGATGCAGTTCAGTTTCATTTAGTGCATTCACAATGTTATGCAAACACTACCTCTTTCAAGTTGCAACATTTTTTTCTTCATCCTAGAACACTTCATAACGACTAACTGCCCCTTATAAACCCCTTTTTTTATCCCTGGCCAACCAGTAATGTGTGTCCTTTCTCTATGTGTTTATCTATTCTGGATTTCCTATAAAAGAAAACTTTCAATATATGAACTTTTATGTGTGGCCTTTATCACTTAGCATAAACTTTTTGAGGTTCATCCAAATTATACCAACTGTAAGTACTTTATTCCTTTTTGTAGTTAGATAATATTCTTCTGTGTGTGCACAACACAATTTATCCATTCTATTGATGGTAAGTTGGTTTCCAACCTTTAGCTATGATGAATAATGCTGCAGTACACATTCATACAAGTTTCTGTGTGAGCACATTTCTCTTGGGTATATGCTTAGTAGTATCTTTGATATGGGCCATATGGTAATTCGGCTTAACTGTCTCATGGCTCACCAAACTGTTTCCCACAACAGCTGCACGATTTTACATTTACATTAGCAACGTGTAAGAGTTCCTGTTTGCTTGCATCTCCACCAAACTGGTTTTTATGTGATTATCTGTACCTTGCAACTTTTAGTATTTTCTGTAGTTTGAACTTTTCTATATGTAGAATTTTTTCTTTTAAAAGAGATATTTTTAAATTTCCAATATAGATGTCTTGTTTTTTCTTTTTCTTACCTAATTGTTCTTGGATTTTAGTATAAGGTTTAATAGCAGTGAAGAAAATAGGCATCCTTGTTTCAGTCCTTATTTTAGGCAGAAAGCCATCACCACTGAGTATGTTAGCTGTGGAATTTTCATAAATTTTATCATATCGAGGAAGTTTTCTTCTATTCCCAGATTGCTGAGTGTTTTTTTTTTTTTATCATGTTGAATTGTGTCAAATATTTTTTCTGCACTATTGAGATAATTATGTTACGTCCACTGATTTTTTAAGAATGCATTTATTTGCAAGATTTCCAGTTTTTCTTTGATTATTTATTTCCAGCTTTTGCAATCAATTAACTTTACATTGTGTCGGAGAAGTTATTTTGTAGAATTTCAGTCTCTTTATATGTGCTGAAAATTATTTTCTGGCCTAATATATGATCTATCCTGTAGGATGTTTTTCCAGCACTTTAGAAGAATTTGTATTCTTCTGTCGTAGGGTGGATTGCTCTATATATGTTTGTTATGTCTAGTGATATGCAGGGTTGTTCAAGTTTATTTCCTAATTGAGCATCTGTCTAGATCTTCTATTACTTAAAGTTCGATATTAAAGTCTCTTAACTACTCTATCACTATTTATTACCATCTATTTCGTCCTTAAATTCTGCCAGTGGTTGTTTCATATATTTTGAGGGTCTGTTGCTTGGTGAAAATATGTTTAGAACTTTGTATTTTCTTGATGAATTGAATTTTTTAATCAATAATATTTTTCTTTGTATTTTGCGGTAATTTGACTTAGAATCTATTTTGTCTGATATTAGTTTAATCACGCTCTTTGGGGTACTATTTTTACATGGAATGTTTCTTTTCACCCTTTAACTTTGAACCTACTTGTTTTTTTTTTGTCTAAAGTTAGTCTCTTGTAAGCTGCATATAATTGGATCACATTTTAGGATTCGTTCTGTCATCTAATTGATGAGACTAATCCATTTACTTTTAAAGTGCTACTGATAATAAAGGATATACCTCTGCTACTTTAATATTTTTTTCTATTGTTCTATACCTCCTTACTCCTCATTTTCTCCAGTGCTGCCTTCTTTTGTGTTTGATATTTTCTAGTGTACCATTCTGGTTCCCGCTTCTTTTTTTTTTGTGTGTGTGTTTTTTAATAGATAATTGATTCTAAAATACGTCTATTAGTAATCTTGGTAGTGTCCCATAGGTTCCTTATTTCTTCTTATTTTTCCTTTTTGCTCCTCAGCTTGCATTTCATTTGTCCAATCTTAAAATATGATGATTCTTTCTGCTTATATCTGCTAATTGAACTCTTCTAGTGAATTTTTAACTATGACTATTTTGCTTTTAACTCTAGAATTTCTACCTGGTTTCTTTTAAATTTTTTAAAAAATCTTATTTCAATTTTTTTTAAATTTAATTAACATTACTGAAGGAAGTTGGCATCATATCTTTTCTTTTCTTTTTTTTTTTTTTTAAAGAAAAGGTACAGACAGGAATGAAGATGAGTAGGCAGGCAGATAGGAAGAGAGAAGAGAAAGAAGTATTTTATTTTATTTTACTTAGTTGTTCATCTTGCGGGGTCCTTGGGATGTATGTGGATGATGCTGGCTAGAGGTGACCGACCCAGCCACTATTCCACCAGAGCATGACTCAAGTGGGTTTCTTTTTATACTTTTTATTCCTTTGTTCCTAGCCTCTATCTGCTCAAACATCATTCTTCTGAAATTCTTTATTTCTTTGCCCATGGTTTCTTTCAACTCTTTGAATATACTTAAGAGTATTTGTTCAATGTCTGGGCTTCTTCAGAGATGGTTATTATATTATTTTTTAAAATCAATTTGTCTTTCTCTCTTTTAAATAAATAGGTCATACTTTACTTTGTAAATTTTACTTTTTGTTAAGAGTTAAACATTTTAATATTACAATATAGTCACCCTGCAAATCAGATTCTCTCCCAGTCCTCAAGAATTGCTATTGTTCCTTGCTGAGGGCTGCAGCATATTTCTTTAGTTACTTTGCAAGACGGTATTTCTCATCTGTGTGGTCACTACAGTCTTGGCTCCATTATCGCTGCTAATGCCAGAGATTTCCTTGAACACTAGCCTTTCTTCATCACTTGCATCCTTGAATGCTGTAAGTATTCTATTAGATGCCAGAGATTTGAAATGTTGGGTTATGACAGCTCTTTTCAGCCTAATAGATATTAAAACGAGGGACCAATTGCTGGAGATTCCTACTCTTCCATCTGTGATGTCCCAGTAATTTTATTTTAACTATTATCTTCGATACAAATAAAAAATATATCAGTAACCTTTCTTGACTGCGTCAACAAGCTGCACAGTGGATTGTTCATCTTTCTTTGACTTTAACTATTGCGATAATTTTATTTTTTTAATTGAACTTGGGGTAAATACTGAAATTTGAATTTTTTGAGTGGATTTACACAGCCTCAAATTTAGAATATGGATGTGATCCTTTTGTTTTAGAGAATACTTAAGATGAATTTTGTTCATGTTTTAAATCATCTCTTCCCACCAAATTTCTTAGGCCCATGGGCAGAGAAAGCGACTGCTCTTTAAAAGATACCAGAGGTAGTAATATTAGCTTCTTGGTAGCATATAACCAATATAATCCAGAAAAAGTGACTGGTTAGGATACAAGCAAATTAATTATTTAAAGAATAGATACACTGCTATTCTCTTTTTGTAAGCAGACACCTGACATTAAGTTGTATTAAGACTTTGCTTTATGTTCTTTCAAAACAGTTATCTGTAAAACTAAGTAGTTCTTACTAACAAGAGAAAAAAAAGAAAAGAAAAAGCAATGAAAATGCAGCAATTTCAACAGCCCAGGAATTTTAAAATTCATTTGTGATATCTTTGCAGCTGCTAACTTGGATTTCCTCTTACTTGCTTTGATGCCTTGTTTTCTATCCCATAATTTGAATTTGAATTTAAGCAGAATTCCTAAGGGCTTCCTGAATTGAAAATTAGACTTTGAAATGTTTTTAAATTCCCATCAAAATAAAGGAGTGAATTCAAAATGGCAGCTAACATCTTGTGACTTAGCAGGAAAGCACCGTCTTTGATGAGGTACTTAATTAAAAACAAAAAACCAGATTTATAATTTTATTTTCCTCTCATCTCTTTTCTCTTCTTTTCTCTTGGATTATCAGGTTTATTTAATGGGCCATTTTCGAAGGATCTGGGGGAATATCATTCTATTCCAATAAGCAGTTTTATCATTTTATAATGGAATCCCACAGCAAATTTTCAGTTCTTGTCCCAACATATTTACATGAGGAGGAAATAACAAGATCTCTCTATCCTGTTTTGTGAGGTGACAATACATAAGTGAATCAAGATTCATAGTTCGAAGGTTGATAAATGGAATGGTTTGCTCCTAGGAAATTTTTTTTTGTCTGTAAGCTTTGACAGAATTCTTTGTTCATCATTCTGAGGAGTTTACAATCAAATACAGATGACAAGAGAACTACTCTGTGAAAATAGAGCAAGGTAGCACGGTAAAATTCTATTATGGTTACCAAGGTCATAGGGTCAGTGAGTTGGGGGATTAAAGCTAAACATAGACTTCCTGACTCCAAGTCATTTCTTAGAGTTAAACTGAACCTGAGCTAAACATATCTGAGTCAGAGACATTCAAGGAGAACCCCCTTCAATAGGACAGGGAAGAGAGATGGGTTTGACGTATACATAAAAAAGCAGCAGCAAGATGGCAGGACAGAGTACTAAGGTCTTAGAAACAAAGAAAATTAATTTCTTTCAGATGGGTAAGTAATCGTGTTGGAAAAGAGTGGCAAAGACCACATACTAAGGGAGGGTAAAAATATCACAGACCTCATCTTGGCAGGTAGCCTCAGAACTAGGGCTTGGACAGAATCCAGAGCAGACGGTGGATCAATGTCCATCAAAATCTAACCTCCTTTTATTAGATGTGGACAAGTCAAGTCTCCTCTAAAAGCATCTAGTTTTTCTGAGTCTTTAAAATGGTGATCCTAACAAAAAATATAAACAAAACTACTCATAAGGTCATAAGGTCTTAAGCAAAAGATAGGTAGCACCCAACAGAACGCATACTATGAGGTAGATACCAAATAAATTAGTTACTACTGTTTGTTTCTTTCCTAGATTTTACTCTTGTGGTTGAAATCATGGATGGTTTTTTTGAATCAGTATTATCGGTAGAATACTTATGACAGCAGGTATAACTGAAAACTCGATTCCCTAAACAGTGAGGAGTTTATTAGTTCTAAGTCCCAATGTAGCATGTGCTTCAATATTGGTTGATAAAAACATTTCAATGATGTCAACAAGAATTCAGGTTTTTTCCTATTTTCCACTCTTTTATTCAGAGTTTGACTTCAACAGATCACTGGTTTCCCTGATGTTTATGTGATGGCTACAGTTGCAACCTTACTTGGTAGATGAGAAGAGGGTGCTTCTCTAAATTATCAGTTTCTCTTTTGCAATGAGTGGTTCAAATTAGGTCATATCTCTCCCATGCAAAGACTGTTATCAGAGAACAGTCAGGCTCTCATTGCCACGATTATCAGGCCCTACTTCTGAAGCTGGAGTCAAATTTCAGTTTTAGGGAGTCAAATCCAATGTCTACTACTGAAAGCTTCAGTCCCAACACTTAACTGATAATGTCCTTAGGCAAGTTAAACAGCCTTATTGAAATAATTGAATATATCTATAAAATAGATGTTGAGATAAATTGAGATAAATAAATTTGAAGATATACTTAATGGTGATGCAGAATGTCTGTATATGGCAAACCTAGTAAATATTTAGCAGTATTTGTATTTATTTTTATTACTTTCCTATTATACAGTAGTTCTGAAATTATCTCCCTTTTGGGTAAAGTGTGAGCCTTTTGAGAATATGAATAGTTTTCATTTCATTTTTTACCACCAAAGTAACATATGTTAACTATCTAATATATTTCTTTAATGAGGAATATTACAGGCCTTCCAGGTCACTGAGAGTCCAAAATCACAGCCAACAGTTCATGACATACCTGTTTCTTCTGGTTCTCATATTGTACATTTATAATTCTCTAGTAGATAACACAGTGTCTGTGAAGAAGGCTAGCTAAATTTGTTTAAGTGAATAAGATATGGATAGATGGATGGATGGATGGATGGATGGATGGATGGATGGATGGATAGATGGTTAGATGGATGGATGGATAGATGGAGGGATGGATGGAGGGATGGATGGATGCCAGTATATATGTGCCTATTTTATCATAATGGGACACCAACTTTTTCATGTGTTCCCATTTGGTAAATTGTCTTAAAAAAACTTGCTGTGCTTTTCAAGATGAGACAGTGTGCTTCGCAATAACACGGGGAATAATATGAAAGAGATACTCAGAGATGTTACATGTCTCAAAGGACACACTGGTAGTTGGAATGAATACAAGATTGTGTGTCTCTTTCCAAGACTTTTAGAATTGTTGCTGAGCTATAGAGAAAAATCACAGTAGACTGCCTGAATGAAAGAAAAAGCAAGTCCAGGGGTTCTCTAAGGGAATTAAGAGAGTAAGGACTATCAAACTACCACTTTCCTCAGGAGGAATCTACAAAGAGTAGAGCAAAAACAAAGCCACCTCTAGACATTTTAAAGTTACAGCTAAGAAAGATATGCCTGATTAGATTACATTCAGCCTCCTGCTGTTTATGTGATCAATATTCAAGGGAATCAGAACTCCTATCTTTACAGACAGTGTAGTCCCAGAAGAGTGAAATTTCAACACCATATGTGAACCACAGTGCATATTTCAGATTCAGCTATTCAATAAAGTGCAATCTATAAACACACAAAGATGTGTTAAGAGACTTGCACTAGAAATCTCTCTGCTTGTTGTAACTATGTGATCTTCTCTCCTGATCAGAAAGATCTTAATTATTAAAATGAAATAAAATCAACATTATTTCCTTATCTCTCTATACTAATCACTTGTCACTTATAAGAAATGCTCCATAAGTAATTTCATATTTAACAGATATTGGTGGAAGGCAATTAATTAGTAAGTTGAACCTTTAGAAGAAGTTAAAAAAAACAGTTATTGTACTTATATACCCTTATAAGAAAATGTCTTTAGCTTGCAGTTTCTGAAGGGACAAAATCAAAACTGCTTGAGCAAGTTTTCTTGCTGGAGAAAAAACTAGAGGCTATGAACACAAAGGAAGATGGTGAGAAGCCATATGAAAAAATGGTTCTTGCAAAAGACCAGGTATGTTGTAGAAGAAAAACAGTGTTTATTTCAAGAGGTATTTACATTTACATAACCTGAAAATTCTTCAAACTCTTATGTGGCTAGATTGGAAGTTTATATTAAAACTCAAGATGGCGAATAACAGAATATGAAGCTGCTAAATGTAATTTTACTCCTTGATGAATATTCTCAAATAAAAATTCATTTTGCTAGTACTATTTTAAAGTTTTCTTGATATGTGTCCTTTTGAACCATATTAGCTAAATATACTATTTATTTTGTATGTGGTATTACTTTACAAATGTTATCTGGTTTTCAAGTTTGAATTTCATCATAGTTTTTCCTGTATAGTAAAATAAGACCATCATAAAAGTTGGAATATACTTTCGAAATTATTTTTATAAAAATTATTAATCTCTTGACATTTACCTATATGTCATTATATAAATTTATATCATATTCAATCCAAATGCGTTTGTATCTGCTTTTGGAATATATATGCATTTGGATATATTTCATATATACAAAGTACAATGTATGTATATACGCATGCATACACACACACACACACACACACACACATATAGCAATCTCATTTTTTAAAAGGAAAGGTGCAGGGAGGAGTGAAGTCAAGTAGGCAGGCAGGTAGAGAGAGTAGGGAGAAGCATCATCTTGTATTTTACTTTTATTTGGTTGTTCACACTGGCTGCTCCTCCTGGCCCCAGGACTTGAACTCTAGGGCAAGTGGCTTGCTCATTTGGTAACAAGCGCTGCTCCACCAGGGTGCACCATATAGCAATCTTGAAACACAATAAAGATGTGTTGAGAACCTTGCATTAGAAATCTCTGCCTGTTGTAACTCTGTGATCTCCTCTCCTGCCCAGAAAGATCTTATTAACATGAAATAAAATTGACATGATTTCCTTATCTCTCTATGCTAGTCATTTGTCATTTATAAGAAATATTTCAGAAGTGATTCCACATTTAATACAATTGGGGGAAGGAAAGTTTACAAAATGTGAAAATTATATAGACATATCAAATATAGTCTTACAGCAGTATTTTTTTTTTAAAAGATAGTATGTCCTGAACTATCTGGAAAACTTTTTAATACAAATTGCCTCTTTCTTATAGGCCTAGGGGTAGGACCTGAAGATTATCCCCCACCCTCTCATTTATCTATCTATATATTACATATATTTATATATATTCACATTAAAATTCATATATTCCAAAGGCATACAATCTCATTTGGTCCCATATGTATATATGATATAACGTGGGTTAGCTGTAGCACACTAAACAAACAATTATTTTTCCCAATCATTTCCTAATTCTTAACATATTCATGTACTTTGTCTTGGGCTCTTCCATAGAACAAGAGAGAGACAGAGGTCAGGGAAATGATTTCTTCAATGATGATTTCCAAGCATCTGGCTGAGATAATACTACCAGTCACAAGATATGAGTACATATTTATATCTGGAATACTTTGAATATATAAAAGGAAGAGTTATGTACTTTTCTTTTAACTTTTCTCCTTTTCAGTGTATTAAGAAATTACAAGCTGAAGTGAAAGCTTCCCAGGAACAACTTATAGTCCATGTAAGTGTTTCTCTCCTTACTTTCATCTCTTTATTTCTATTGTTGCTATTCTGGAAATGAGCAGAAAATTTTCAGAAGTTATAACTGTGGTCTTTCTGCTGCAAACCAAATCACAAGGCTAAGAATTAGTATTTTTATTGCCTCTACATAAATAAATCTAATATCTAATTGATGTTGGTTATAAAAATTACAAAACTGAGTTCTAATATATATATATATATATATAGACAGATGGTCTAATCATGTCCTATCAGGGTAAGAGAATCAGAAACTAACAATAGAAAGGCTAGTTTAGTGAGTGAATGGATGTAATTAACATATCAAATATAGCCTTAGAGCAGTATTTCTTAAACTGTAGCCCTTCAAGAATTATCTGGAAAACTTTTTAATACAAATTGCATCTCTTTCCTGTATGCCAAGGGTGGGATCTGATAATCTGCATTTTTAAGTATTGCTAGATTCAAGTAATACTGATACTCTAGTCTTTGGACCATATTTTGAGCAGCATGGACACACACACACACACACACACACACACACACACTCTCTTTGCTCCAGTCTTATGATTTTTCAGGCATGCAATCTTATAAACCAATTAAGATACAGAATTTTCTGCTGCAAGTACTCCCTGAAAGAAAACTCATGAATTTCTAGGATAAATTTCATTCATACTTCAGCCCATCTTAGTTCATTGTATAACTAATTAATGTCTCCTGCCATAATACTCTTCTTATTCATGTGTACCAAGAACTGAACAACCCTAGTGTCATCAGTGTTTTCTCCACAACTTGCTTACCATCCTTTTCGTTATCTCTTCCCTCTATATCCTGGGTGTTGTACGATGACTTCTTGATTGAGAACACTGACCAGTCATATTTAATGGCTAATCTTAATACCAATAAATTCCCCAGTCAGATCTGACACCTGAAAGGCTGCAATCCAGATGACATGCAAAATGACAGCGCAAAATAATAAATTCTGATGACTATCCCTTTAGATTTAAAAATGAGCTAATCTGGATAAAATCTTGGTAATTGCCCCATTTTGTTGTGCTGGAGAAGGAGAAAAGCTAATGTGCTGTGACAGTTAGCAGAGCTTTTAACTCTAAATTCAGAATATAGGGGTGGGGAGGACTTGACTGTGCAATTGAGCAAAACTAAAAATGACTAAGACTTGCACTTGTGATATTGCAACAGATTTAGACAGAAGCATGTCTCATTAGCACAGTATTCTGTGGCAGATGCCTCTCCCCTGGCCAGCCCCTGAAGGTATCAGAGAATGACTATTGTCAGAGATCTCTTTAGGCCAGACTGGTATCTACAGGTATATGCTTGGAGGGATTTTTAGCTCAGAATTTTTAAAGAACAGAAACTGTTTAGGAGAAAGTTATGAAAAAGCAGTCACCGGTGCCTTAGAGAAATTCCTGTGGTGTCTTCTGCCACTGCCTAGCTTCTGGGGAGTCTGTTCTTGTACCACGGTGTTCCAGGCTTGTCTGAACTGGGATCGCTCCCTTGTGTTAGGGTATGATACCAATGACTGAGATGTATGCAGTTGGCAGGTTTTACTATGTGGTAGCTATTTTATTTATTATCAGCTTTAAATGTCAATACAATCCAATAAGTTGGGGATTATTTTTCAGATAAGAAAACTGAGTCTTAGACACAACCTGGTGTCTTGGGTGCAAATCCATAGCCGGGGAGCAGTCCACAGACCCAGGTTATGGTCTGGGACCTGGGGGCAGGGGGAACAACTAAAAAGAACAATTACATAAATAAAAATGCTTCTTTCTTCTTTTTCTTCCTTTTTGCCTGCTGCCTGCCTTCCTTTTAAAAGGAAAGAAAACTGAGTCGTAGAGATTAGAGCACTTGTTATACTTTAGTTCTGAAACTCTTGCTTTTTTGCTGTCACTGCTGACTATATTCTCCACAGTCTGTTTGAGGTATTAGATGGTGCTGATGCAGATTCTATCTCCAATCTCCTTTCACTTGGAGTGATTCAACAGTTCATAATGTTTCAACTCTTACAAGCATACAAATAAACAACCTTCTCCACCTCCATCCACCAAGTTCTTTTTATCTTAATCATCAAGCTATTGTAACTCCTTCATCCTATAATGAGTATTGCTTAAAATATTGTTCCTGGAAAAAGCTTTCCAAATGATGCTAATAGGTATTCTGAAGAAGAAAAAAAAATGGAAGAGGTATTGGAAATAGGGTTATCTTAAATGAGTTTATTTACTGCAGGATTTATCAGTATATACTCAATCATTAAAGAAAGAGCAGAGTATATAATTTTCCACGGATGTTTGACTATGAATGGTGTTTTAAGCACACAAGCTTAGAGACTGCTGATTAAATATGACCTGAATATCTTAACTGACACCTCAGAGTCAGCATTTAGAAAGTCAAACTTATCTTCTATTTTCATGTCTTTAATATTTTCCTGTGCTTGTATTTCTCAGCCATGGTGAATAACATAACACTGCTGTTATTTATTCTAGATACAAACTACAAGGCAGTATTAAAATTCCGTCCCTCTTTGCCTCCATCACACACTTAGTTGTCAGGCTCTGGATCGGTTTCTACATATTACTTCACTTGTATATCTTCTATTCCAGTTTGCTGTCACTGCCTTAATTCTTTTAGACCGTCTCATTTTTCACTTATTGTTGCTGGCCCCAAATGATTGAATTTAAAACCTCTCACTGTCAATCCCCTCTCCTCATCACAGTGTAGCCCACTTGCTTTCACACCATCACACCCTCTTTGCAGAGGAAAGAAAGACTAAGCTTCATGTGTAAAGATACGGAGCAGGAGCAGAAAACCGGAGCCAAAGAATATCAAACAGGGGAAGAATGAAACCTATGGAGTGGCAGGGAAGAGAAAGAGGATAAGGAACCACGGTGAGAAGGAATCCCATAGATGAAGTGATGGCTTTTTTGGGATAGGAGAGTGAAAGACTCCTAGGAGTTCTGGGGGATGCTTAAGATTAGGAAATAACAGAGCATTAGTAAGAGTGATTGACCAGTATTTTCTTGAACACACATAAATGTCTGAGAGTCATGTGTAAAGTCTGGAAGTCCTCTCTTGACTGTGCCCCCTAAATGTAACACTGCTGTAACGTGACCATCGCAGTAGTGCCATTTCCCCTGTGTTCACTGTGAGTGAGAGGACATCCCTGCTCTCTCATATACCTTTCTCGCTGACACCCCTCTTTCTGCTTCACACTGGATGGGCTTGTAGTACAGAACTGCTGTCCTTAGACATTCAGTATACATTTATGCTCTGAGACTTTGCTTGCTGTATTCTCTTGATGTGGACTATATCTTCTATTTCTGTTACTATTTTCTATTTCCCCTCCCCTCTTTATCCAAATAACTTATTCTTCTTACAAGACTCATATCAGAGAATGACTTCCCTTTTATTGCACAGATTACCTTCTCTCATCAATTTTAGCTCAAAATACAACATTTTATTGACATTATCTCCTAATGTATTTGTCCCTCCACTAGACTCAAAGGTCACTGAGGATAGCACCAAGAATATGTCTGTCTCTCTGTCCTCCACACCTAGTACAGAGCTGGACACCTTGAAACCACTCAATACGTTTTGCTGAGTTGAATTGAATTTTCACCAGTCATACTATTTTCCCCATTTCAAAGCCTCCAGGACAACGGTTGCCCATTAATTCAGAATGAAGTTCAACCTCCTGACCATGGTACTTAATCACTCTGAATATGAGGGCCTGACCCCTTTTCCTGCCTTTGTTTCATTACATATCTGTGAACCCCCAAATACACTCATGCAGTCCTGTCTATGGTTTTTCTCACAGTTTCTTTCCACCTGGAATACCTGACCCCATTATCATGTTTACCAGATTTTTTCTGATTCTTCAAATGGTTCCTTCTAGAAAGCTTTCCCTCCCCGTCTAAATCAGCAGTTATCCCTCCTTTCCTGTACTTTCACACCACTTATCTGCACCTCCTTCTACCACTTGTCACACTATGACACATAATTCAATGGTGTGGCCTATCTCTTCTCCAAGACTGTGAGCTTTGTTTATCTTTATGTGTATCAATGTCTGGCTCAATGCCTTATACAGATTTGATTGAAAATACCTTGAAATGAATTGTTAAAATGACAAAATTAAAAATAAACTTATTTTGGCATTTATAGAAACCCACTTCATATATTTCGGAAAATAACTTTATGAACTTTTATTGCTTAAAAATGCCAGTTACATAAGACACTACTTTAATCTGAAATTGATATTTTCAACGTATAACATGGAAGGGACAAAAGATAACAATCTCGTATGATAAATAGAAGGAAAAATAGTAGAAAAATATATAGTTTGAGAAACACCTATTTCAACTAAAGACTATCTAAAGGAAAATATAATTTCTTTTTTTTAAGGAAAGGCACAGATAGGAATGAAAGTGAGTAGGCAGACAATCCCAGAACAAGAACCTGGGTCCTTGTGATGTATGTGGATGACTTCACCTCTAAACCACCAGGGTGCGCCAATGAAACTCTGATCTTCAAATGAAAAATTAACTGTCTAAGATCTTGTCTTCCTTTCATTCAGATTCAGATCCCAATAGTTGAATCATATTATTATACAATTAAACTGGTAGTTATTAAATGGAGAGAAGACAGACGCCTTAACATTTCAGGGCGAGTTGTCACTGCTAATATTTTGAAGATTAATATCTCATCACATTAACTTTACTTTGGCTACGGATTACAAAGGATTGCCCCTCCCAATGCACATGTGGGTACCTTCCTTAAAGCAACCTGCCTTGGGCATTTTTATCATTCCCTCCCACATGATTACTTATCTGCTTAGAGACCTACATGGGATTAAACCAATATTAATCACTTAAAGATAATTGTTCTTGTTAGGGCAATTTGAGTCTTAAAGAAGGTATCTTAAAGAAACAAAATTCCTTTAAAATGAATACCTTCTAAATTGCTGAATCCATTGCTTGCCTATTTTTAGTATTGGGGGGTTATAAGTACTCAGCCCTGTCCATCCATTTTGTCATTCATGATTCTAGTATCTATAGTAGTTCAGAGTTTTTCCTCCTTCCAGCACCTTCAATCTAGTGACCATCATATTCTCAAGATCTGATCAGAGTCAAGAGCTCTATAATATTCAATGTGATAATATAAAAAAGAGAAATCTGGCTAATAGTGGTAGATGCTTAAATATTGTTAGTCTATAGTATCCTCTATCTTTGAAATATTTTATAATCAACTAAAAATCTAAAAATAGCTATAAAAAGAACCCTTCCAATGATTTATACAGCATGCTTCAAGTTGTAAGACAGATGAGTGTGTCTTTCGAATAAGAAGCTCCTGAACTCTAGTTCTTAAGGACAAAATTAGACCTGGAAGCAATGTCCCTGAAGCGCAGGCTCAGAAACATAGGGCACAGGTGGGACCCCATGGATATCCATGACAGGGTTTTCTCGAAGAGCTGGTTTAACTTCTTCAATTCCCTTCTTTAAAGAAGTTGTCAGCAGCCATTTTGCTCTCTAAGAATCTAGAAGAGCCCCCAGTTTAGAACGCATGAGAAGTTTTCTCCCCTGGAATGCTAGGCCATCTGCTAATGGGTGTTTTCCTATAACAACGGAAGGAATGTTTGTGCCTTTGCTGTGTTTTTGGCTGTCTAAACATTCATTAGCATAACTTTGGCAACAGCACCCTGAAATCCTTCTTAACTGCATCTCTCCTTTCTTTTAGTCTTAGAGGACCTGTAATTCTAAGCACCGTATCAACTATTTATTACTTGAAGAGTGGACGTGTGCCCTAAGCCAAATGAATTCTTTCTGTAGGGGTTATGAGAATTATTTTAGGAGTAGCAGGAGAGGAGAAACTGTTGAAACATATATTATACCAGTAATAGCCAGGCAAAAGAGTTTGTTTTGCCAGGACCAGAAATGCTCTAGTTTTCTCTAGTTCCAAATCTGATTCCTGTCCATTTTGGGAGCCAGTCAACAACCTTGATTTGTTTAATGAATATTCACATTTTCCTTAAGCTAGATAGAATCTTATTTGCTTGTTTATAGGCGAGAATTCATAATTCTTAGACTACACAAATAGCTCTCAAAGAATGGGCCCTGAATCAGAAGCATTCAGATACCTGGGCCTTTTAGAAATGCAAAATTTGAGGCTTCATTTCAGACCTTCAGAATCTGAAATTCTGGGAATGGGATCCAGTGATGTGTTTTTAAAGTCCTCCTGGTAATTCTGATGATGGCTAATATGTGAGAAGTATTGCATTACCCAATAAATTCCCTACAATTTTTAGCCTAGACTAGAATCATTGTCCCTTCCAGCATGTTGCTGATGGCTCATCCTCTTTGTCCTCATACACCTACCTCTGGGAAGCATCTCCAGACTTGATTTTTGGCACAGCAAACCGGGATCACAGTGTAAGGGACACGTTTATTGAATGGATGAACCAAAAGGAATGATCTTCCTGCACCTTTCTCTCTAAATTTCAAAGTATCACTTCATTCTTGTCAAGATTGTCATGACTAATTCTACAAAAGAAAAGTGACAGTAATAAATAGCACCTTAGAGTCATATAACAATTTATAGTTTCCTAAGGCTCCCTCCTACATTATGTCATTTATTTTTCACAATGATCCTGTGAGGCAGGTATCTCTGCTCTATCAGAGGAAGAAAGTGAGTATTAGACAATGAGAACCCTGCTCACAGCAAACAGCTGGTGTGTAGGAAAGCAAAGCCTTGAATGTAGATGTTCTGATTTCAGGGTAGGGCCTTTGTTTCGTAAGCTTAATTTCACTTTTCACTCAGAATTTTTGCAGACTCTATTTGCCAATATACAGATGTCAACTGTGTCAGTAAGTTAATACTTATCATCTTTTTTTACTTTATTGAATTCTAAAGACCTCATGATAGAATTAATCAGCCTGAGAGACTTTGGTAGGATCACACAGAGCCCTGCCTGAAAACAATGAGGAATGTGGAAACTCCTTACCTTCCCTGTGAGCCATTCTTTTAGAGCCAGACATGGAAATTGAAATGGAAAATTCCTCTGCTTATTTATGAATAGAACCAGGTGGTACTGGTTGCCTATGGCATAAAGCTCAGAAATATTTTCATTGCTTTAGTTGATTATAATATAGTTAACTCCTCTCTTCATCCAGCTATCTTTGGTTGAGTTATCTGGACTGAATGATGATTTGGCTTTTCATTTTAACTCTTTATGGGGTCATTCCATAACTCCTCTACCATATGTTTGACCTGGAGGAGTTCAAATTAAAAAAGAATAACAAAGGCTTTCAAACCCTGTTGGTGAGTGTTATGGCCAAATTTCTCTATGAATCTGGAAGGGGAGCGGGACTGACCCCACCCCTACGAGCATCATCTTCCTCTCCCTTACCAGGTAATCTGAGTCCTATTCTTTTCATTTTCTATAAATGATGAATACATTTAAGCTGAACAAGTATCAAAGGACAATTTTTGCTATGCCAATTACTCAGGTACTTAGTTACTTTGGAACCATGATTTTTGTTTAATTGCACACAAAGCACGATATCTTTTTTTATTTTTTAGTTAAATATATATATGTGTGTGTGTGTGTGTGTGTATAAAATTTTTTTAATTATAAAATGCTTCTGTCATTCATGTATTCCAGTTTCTTGGTAAGTCTTTTCACACCAACATCCTATCAAGGGATATATAGACCTTAGAGGCCCAAGCATTCCAATACAGAACATTGTTTTTCATTTCTATCTACTCGTTGAAAAATCAGATGGGAATGTTAGATTGTTCACCGTACTTTCTCCCTTGATCCTGCACTGCATTAATCTATAGAAACTTGTAGCCATTAATGCTTCTACAGAGCTCGTTCTATCCTATCCTAAGACTCTTATATGTCATATTTTTATTGCTTATCTTCTTAATAATTCAGATCACTTTAAGATAAATGAGAATCATATCCTTCCATTATGAAGAAGAGAATGAGAGGCTGTTGATATGAATCATAAGTGAGGCTTTAAAAAGTTACTGGTTCTGCTACCTAAGTCCTACCAGGGAGAAGGATAGTAATGGACCCTGCCTGGGCTTACACCTCAGCCCTTCTATCCCAGCTGTATGATCTGACAAAGGTTACTAAAGTTCTGTCCCTCTTATCAGTAGAAAAAAGCCAATAGCAATTCTTAGCCTCTTAGGGTTTGGGGGAGGATAAGTAAACTTGTAAAGTGAGGTAACATATCAAAAGTGATAAGCAGAGAGCCCAACACATCAACACATGCTAAGTTTCAAAATTTATATTAGCAGTTACTCTAAAATGAACTGTTCTGATTACTTTCTCACAGTTTTTATGGGGTTGTGGTTAATAATCTTATAGAATAAAGTCCCTCATTTTAGCTTCAAGTTTATTTTATAAGGAGTACTAGGAATTAGTTAATGAACGACTCAGAATTACTTTCTGAAGAGAATCTTCTCATGTCCAATTGATACTTCCTCAGCTTCTCTTGGAGAATGTCTCCTTAAGACTTTCATGGTAATACCTCCTTGTAATTTAATTGTATGTTGCTTTGTCTTTATCCCCCATTAGATAATAACTCTCTGGAGAGTAGAGCCTGGGTTTTATTTACAAGATGTCTTCCACACAGTAGGTTCTCAACAAATATTTGTTGAATAAGTCAGTCAATGAATGAGTGAATGGATGACTAAAGGTGACAGTCTTTCAACTTAAGAAGTATCATTTCAGGATCCACAGTCTCCAAAAGACGGACTCAGCTCAAGCCCCAACCCCGATGACCATTTCTATGGCAGATCTCTGAACCTAACTTTACTCAAGACGCTAACCAGGAGTGACACTTTGGGCTCAACACTCAGCTTTAAAAAGCTTAGATTAAAAGAAGCATATCACAGAGGAATACCTGCAGTATAGTCCATTTTTTTCTTTCCGACAGATACAATAAATTCCTTCTTGAATGAAGTGAGTCAGCAGAGAGTCACATTTCTTGACTGCATTGTTACACTAGAACTGCTTTTTATTGAACTTCGGAGAGGGAGTCTGTCATAATGCTAATGACTTAGTTTGGGAAGACTTTACAGGAAACTGTCCTATAAAGTTGATGACTCTGCTTGCTGACAGATTATTATCGAAGACATTTATTATTATACTAGAGAGTAAACCTCTCTATACTAGTACATTGGAACGTTCATGAGTACTGGCCTTGCTTCTGCTCCATGGAGCCTGTGTTTCTATAAATAATTTTTGGGATTTCTTTTTGACTCCCCAAAAGGCTAGCATCAAATTTGCTGTGCTTCATATCTAACATGTGATTATATAGGATGATTATATAGGATGGCAGGGCATGAATGGTGAGAGCTAACCTTCCCATTTGCTTCTCTCCTTAAGTTCCCTTTATGACATCTTCCAAGTTTTTATTGTAGTGGCTTCTAGCATAATATATTTACCTTTTCAAGCTATGGTCAAATCTTTCTGAAATTGTTTAAATACCAAATTAAATCAGTGAATCATAAGGGAAGTGATCAGACAGAGTCCATAAAGGACCTTAGAGAGTTAGTTCCATGTACTATCGATTCAGTTATGTGAATCTCTTATTTAAATCTCTCGGGGGCTCTTCATTGATTATAAGAAAATAAATAGTTATAATGGTCAGTAAGGATCTTAACCCCGTTCTTACTACTTTTCTTTGACACTTTCATCTCCTAACAGTTGACCCTTTACTCTCCTGCCAGTTGATACCCAACAATGGTGCTGATTCACTAAAGATGTGGATTCACTAAAGATTTCCCTGGATTCACACCGCCATCCCTCCACAAAGTGGGCCCTTCCTCCTGTTCACCTTTCAACACCAGATATACATCTCTCTCAGGTGACAAACTTCTCCCATTTCTCAGGCAGGAATGTTCCCTTCCTCTAGTGCCTAGTCTATGGATTTCTCTCCTACTCTAATAGGGGAGTCCCAAAGTACAGGGATGTGACATTATTTACACAGATCCTGACACAAAGTAGGTATCATTGGATGCTTTGTTGAAAGAATAGATAAGTAAATTAGATAATTTACCTATACATATCAGCTGCTATCTATTATGACTTTTTTTTTTAAATAGAAAAAAAAATAAATCAAGCATGTTCCTGTAGCTTATAACAAATCATCTAGGAAAGATACCAAGAAATTATTTATTTATAATTTTATCCTATTTTCAAAAGGGAAGTAGTATCAAATACAAATTTATATCTCAATGGGTATAACCTCATATTTTAGTTAAGCTTTCTCTATTCTCTTGATACAATTTTACTCTTATTAAACATTTAACTACAATGTTTAATTTAACCATATTTATTTATGTAAACTCTATGTAATTTCCCCAAGGATTTGAGATGGCTTAAAAGAAATGCATGCATGAGACAGCTGAATTTCTTAAAAATAATTATATATACATGTAATATATATATAAAGCACATAATATATATCATCATCATTGGGAACACATATATTGAAATAAATAGCAATAAAAGGAGGAAAAAAGAATATGCATATTTAAGTCAAATTGAAGCAAACATAAAGCTTTGATCTTCCTAACAGTCAAAGACAAATTAGGGAGAAAGATCAGATAAATAGTTCTTATTACATTAGGGGAAGAGATATTTCTAAATATTTTCTAATGAGTTAATTCTGAAATGAGTTTTAGGTTGGATATCATAGAGGGGATATTGAGAAATAGTATGGAGGAAAAATTCCATCAGATCAGCATATGGAGTTACAGATTTTATATAATTGTTTCTGTAATTTGCTTCAAAAGAAACCAAAGTCATAATATGTAGTTACTTAGTTATTGTTCCTCCTTGTAATTATAATCTAGTTGGCATTGCATACTTTTTTAAAATCCCTAGCTATTTATGATAATCCATCCAGTAAATTCAACTGCATTCAAAGTCACACAAAAAAATGCAGAAGAGGGAAGACAGCAGAACCAGCATGTGGGCCCAGAAGGTACATGATTTACATAAAAGGAAGGATAAAGCCTCACTTGGACAGGTTATTCACTTTTTCTGAAAATTAAAATACATTTATGTGTGAAATTTCATTTATAAATGTGTCAATTAATTCAAATAAAACAGGATGCTCTGTGTGGCAAGCAGAATACACTTAGTGGTGACCTAAATATGAACTTTATATTGGATTTTAAATTTTGATTTTCTTACATCTGTTCTATAATTTGTAAGTTTTTGTTTTTTGTTTTTTGTTTTTTACAAAGGCCATGAGTTGTTTCTGGTTTTTTTGTTTGTTTGTTTTTTTGTTTTTAAGGAACGGTGCAAGCAGGAATGAAGGTGAGTAGGCAGGCAGAAAGAAAGGAGGAAGAAACATTTATTTATTTTATGTGGTTGTTCATCTCAGTTGCTCCTTCTGGCCCTAAGTCCTGAACCCAGGCCCTTGGGATGTGTGCGGACTGCGCCAGCAGGACTTAACTGCTAAGTGAACAATGTGAAACATGAGTTGTTTGAGACTGCAGGTGAAGGGATTTAGTTTGTTTCTTGTTTCAGCTGTTCTAATTTTATGAGTTAGGATAATGCTATTTTAACAAACAGACGCCTGACTTTAATACACATTAAAGACTTAATACAAGGCTTGATGCAGTTTATTTCTTGTTCACACACGTGACAGTCTACTGCGAGTGTTCCTGTTGGTGGACACGCTCTGCTCACTGATTGCTGTTTAGTGGTCATGGGTGAAAGAGCCTCTTCTTTAACATTTCCAAGTTACTCAGAGATCATCTCTCGCCTAGTTGGTCAGAGAGAAAGAGATTATGGAGGTGTGTGCTTAGGAAGCTTATAATGGGCTGTATCTGGAAGCAGTGCACCTTACTTTTATCCAGTTCCATTGGCTAGAGCTCAGTCATGAGGCCACATTAATGGCAAGGAATGCTGAGAAAGGTTGTCTAGTCATGTACTAGGGAAGAAGGGAGCATGGATTTAATGAGCAGCTATCTTATTCTTCCATGCCAGTGTTCGTGTATCTTTTCCTAGATCCCTAAATATTCACTATGATCCCAAAGTGAAGAACATTAGACATGGGTTCATTATGGCTATTGTTATTAAACCAGTTGAAAATTAAGATGAAAATGCATGCAACAAACATCAGTCAAAAAATCAAAAGGTATGAGAGAGAAGGTACAATATATTCCATGTCTTACTCCATAATATTAAAATTGTCGCCTTCCTTTTTTAAAAAAAACTAAAATCAAATCTGACTCAGTTCCCTTCTGAGTGTTAGTCGTTTAGTACAAAGAGTGGTTCTCTTTCTACCCTGGGGTTTGTACAGGGGTTTCCAGGAATTTTTGTCTAAAAGTTGGGGTTACTGTATTCTAGTCAATTGTGGCTACAATGCCCTCAGTTCCATGTCCATGTCTATGGGTCCACTCAAAGACTCGTGCTTCTTTTTGTTCAATAGTAAGTCTTAAAAGATTTGTGGGAGTCCTGGTCTATAAACTATGCTCAGTATCCAGGCTTCCCTGGCACACCTGCCTGTTTGAGGTCTTATTACCCAAGGGATCTGGGTAGAGCTGGAAAATGAATCCTCAATACTTCACCCTCTATTTTTCAGAAGAATTAACTTCCTTTTCTTAGGTTTGTTTACTCCTATTTCCTTCTCAAAGCATTTCCTTCTCAATTCTCTCCCTACTTGAATTACTTTTTGGTTCTTTTATTAAGAAACCAAGCCCCTCCAACAGAGACTTTCCAGATGCTCAAAACTCCCAATGGCAAATGTTCACTTCCTTTACTGGCAGGGGAGTTACAGTGGTGCCAGTGTTGGAGAAGAGGCAACTCCCCTTCATGAAGTTGATATTTCCAGGTTGGCTTTACTTGACATTTAAAGGATTTTGTAAGGAGTTGTGTAATATGTATGCTTACACAGTTGAGTAGAAGTGCAGCATATTTTGTAATTTTTGTTGTTGATGTTGCTAAATGTGAAGAAAGGCTGGAATTACTAAGTAAAGTAAATCTGGGCTGTTAGCATTAGCTATCGACTTTGATTAGTCATCCACATGTTAGATAGCTTCTAATCTCCAATGATTGGTCTATCATCATTACTAGTTTCCTAGGTGGTAACATGCATAGAGGAAATGTAAGCTGTTACAAATAATCCTGAGGTAGAATAGAGTTACTGGCAATGTGTGAAGAGAGGTGAAAAGAGAAGAGAGAAGGGGAGCAGAGGGGAGCAGAGGGGAGGGGAGGGGAGGAGAGGAGAGAATGAATACTGGGATTTTCCTTGCTCAACTTTGCTTTCATACTAACTGAACAGTCCACACATATCCCTCCCCAACCCCAGGAAATTAGATATGTCGACTACATATTGAAGAAATACTTGAGCATTAAATGCTTGTATAAGACATTTTTTCCCTCCATTCACTGAAGACACACTGCTCCGGGCTAGAGCCCCGCTCAGCTGGCTTACTCACTGTGTGACTTTGGGTAGGTTCTTTGATCTCCCTCAGGCTCAATTTCAACAACTGCAAAACCAGGGTAATAAATGTAGTATATCTTAGCTTATAGGGTTGACATGAGGATTAAATGAGTTCACATTTATCAGTTTCTTTGATCAGTACCTACCACACAGTAAATCTCTAAGTGTTTGCTCAATAACAAGACAACAAATAGAACAACAACAAATCCAGCAAACTTACCATGGCTTGTTTGGTGCCAAGCTTTAGCATCATTCTTTCAGAGAATGTGCTGAAAAATCAGCATATGATTATGTGCAAAGTGGGCTAATCAAGAACCTGCCTCAATGGGGTTACTGTGAGGATTCAGTGAGATGATACAGAAAAGGGCTGAAATTAGTGGCTGAGATATAGCCAGCTCTATTAATGTCGACATTAATTGCTGCTGCTGCTGTTATTACTGTATCCTGATCATTATTTGCCCCATATGCTTTGTCATCTAACAGTTTGAAAGCACTTATTCATTAGTACTCCATTTTATTGAGTTTAATTCTTAAGTACTTCACACTAAAAGCATGTCCCTATTGAGCCCAAGGAAGTACTTATTTTCCTATGTACTTACACTTTTTGCACACAAGGAAAGTGTGAGGAGCTGTCTGCACCTGCCAGAGGAGGCCCAGAGGAGCTAGGGGCGTTTCTGTTCCCTTTACCTGAGTAAGAACAGAGTGATTTCGTTAGGCAGATGTCAAATGCCATGGGCAATGGAAAACTACTGCTGAGGACGTTTGCAAGTGGAAATAATCATCTTTGATGCTTAGAGAAAATTCTGACCACACTTTCCCCCTTTTGCTTCTGCCTTCCTAATTCTTGCTTTCTCAGACCCCTAGACAATGTCATCCTACCTGTTTCTCTCCAATTCTTGCTCGACCTCATAAACAAAGATCCCAACGGCAGTTTTGCTGATGTAGATTCCTCCTGTGTAGTGCTCAATGAAATGCAGTGAACTTTACCAAAGTTTCTTTGACCGTCACTTTTGGACACACGTTTCTGGAAACATTAGTGTGTCTTTTTAGTGGAGGAGGCAGCGGAGGGCAAAGGAGGGTCAGTTGGTACAGACTTCCCATGAGACTTTGTTATTCCTCACCTTCTTGATTTCAGTTCCCAAGACAGGACTTAAATTGTCCATTTTTATTATCGTGTCATTCCTCTGTCTTCTCATTTTCAAAGAGTTAAGTATTCCTCTAGAATAAAAACACCTCAACTCAATTGAATGAGAAACCAGACAACTGTTGAGAAATTACTTTTTTTTAAATTGAGGTAACTTTGATTTACAAAATAATGTAAGTCTCTATGTGTAGCTTCATTCTTCATCAAATAACACACAAAGTCCACGACCACATTTCTAATAGTCCTCCCACCACTGTCCATTGGACACGCATTATACTTTGCTCCCATTCCCCACCCGCTTCTTCTCTAGTGGCTGAGAATTAACTTTTTTAAGCAAGTGTAAATTTTAACATAGTTTCCTAGAAATTATTGAGGATATAAATCTCTTTGTTTGCGAGATAAAAAGGGAAGTTGTTTCTAATTTTAAATGTTAACTTCATACTGCACGTGTGTAGATGTTTATCATTTGTACAGTTTCAAATATAAATACTTTTGCCTAATCTTTACTCTTTATTTTAAGGCATTTACTGAAAGCTGACATAACGCCCACTGGGAAACACTGGGAAGGAGAAGGGATCTGGGAGAATTCTCTTGGGATTTAATAAATGAAAAGATATTGTCATAGCCTCAGGATCTGTAACAATAATCAGCAACTATATAAATAGGTGATTTAGACAGACTTGTTCAAACGAGTGTGATCCCTTAAAGGAGAATAACCAGGTCAGAGTGTCAACAAATGGTTTTGATATGAATCATCTGAAAAATAAACCCTAAAATAATAACTCCATATCTGTAAAAAAAATTTTCATGAAAATTTTGTGGCAATATTGTTTTGAAGGAACTAAGGAGGACTTCAGCTTCTCATAGAAAGGATTCAAGTCATATGTTTCCGGGAAGAGGCTAAGGAATGTAAAACCAAAAGAAATAGTAATTTATTGTTCATTCTTCAGCTATTTTTGCTGATCCTAACAAGCCAGTCTCTTATCCTTCAGGCTTAATGCACTCAGGGAGCCTTAGTTGTGAATTGTTACTGTCTGTCCTCAAGGAAGAACCGGTTAAGAGGAAGGATTAAGAGGAGGAGCAGGAGGTTGAGGCTTGGCGGATCAAACAGGAGAGGCTGCTGCCAGCCTAGGGGAGAATGCAGAGCAATCAGGGTGGGAGTGGAGCAGGAACAATACAAACAGTCAGACTGAAGTTCAGCAGAGGGAATAGGCGGAAATGACAATAAGAGGCATTATTCTGCTATGTGGAATTGCTAATGAGAATACTGCTAGATGTTTACATTAAGCATTAAAAACAAGTTATGTCCAGTTTGAACTCTTGGGAATGTTTCCCCTTCAACACTCTTCCATGCCTGAAACACACCCATCCCCAGAGATAGAGCTCATGAAGTAACCTAAGTCATTAGAGAGTCACAGTAACCCTTACCAGGCTGCCGTGTTTACCTCGTCATTGCAAGATCAATGTTGTTCTGGGTGGAAATTTGGGAGAGAGCTGTATTTCAATCTGAATAACTGACATGTTCAATGTCCATAAATGTATACATTGGAATAGCTCAAAGTTTAGTTAGAGAGACCCATTAACATTTGGAGGATGGTTCCTTGACTTCTTCAAGAGCATGGAAAAGAACTTAGACTTCAGGGCGAATTCTTAGCAAGTTGATCTTTTGTGGGTCAGTTTCAAGTCTGAGAAATCATGCCAATGACGTGATCTGCCACTCAGCTACCCCTGCTCTCTCACTGACCTCCTGTGTATCTGCAGTGTCTTAAACTTGATGAAGATAAACAATTATATTCAAAATCTTAAACAGATCTGTATTTTTAATCTTAAAATTGTCCATCATTAATGACTGATAATGCTATTAGGCATTGTATTTTAAAATTTTTGTAGTACTGTCATATGTGTTTGAGAAATTCAGTGGTTCAGAGACAGTGGTTAAAACATAAGACTACTTACATGTATAAAACTTAAGGACTTAGCAAAGAGATCATAGTTCAGATTCAGGTTGTGTGGACAGTAGCTTAGAAATTAACATACTCCCATGTGGATAAATATTTTATAACTAGTGTCAAACACCATAAAGTGTTCAGAGTTCACAAGCGAAACTTCTTATTTTTAAGTGGTGGAGAGAATTTGTCAAATTGAGCCATGAAAGGAAGGGTTTTTCTGCCAAAGAGATATGTCAGGGCCTTAATGTTAACTAGTGAATTTGGGGTAAATTTCTACTTAAAGCTCAGCATCAGTGGGCCATGTAAAATAGAATCCTGTGAGAATAATCACATTTTTGTTTAATAGAAATACACCCTGACCAATTTAAGCAGAGTAGAAATGAATTGAGGTCATGAGTGATTCTCAGATGTTCCAGAAGGGCCAGAAGACTGGATTTGAAAGCTGAAGCTGGGAATCATGTTCAGATCACAGCAGAGAACTAACCATCCCAGTGGAAATGATCTACCATTGTCTCACATGCTGGTACCTCTAAGGTCAGCCCTCTCAAACTTCCTCTAGAACCTCTGCTTCTGTACAGGTGATTCTGCTGCAAGTGAGGTGCACCCAGAAACTGCTATGATTTGAATTCTGGCATGGGAGCTTCTGACTGGTGGTGAGGAAGCCAGAACCCTATATTGAGAATGCAAGGGAGGCGGCAAATAAATTTTAGGCTTCTTCCTTGAGAAGGTGAGGACTCATAAGATAAAGAAAGCTCCAAGCTTAGAAAAAGTATTCAAAATGTTTGAAAAATATAAAAATGTAAATGTAAATGTAAAATCTGGTTCCTTGGTAGAGCCTAGCCAGGTAAGCTCTTGGTTCCTCAGTCAAAAATAAATCAGGGCAAATTCAACTGTAGCCTGAGAAAACATCAGCGTTCTTAGTGATTGACTTAATCCTATTTATTTATTTATATTTTCTCTTATACTGTATCTGGATACTAATTTTGTTAAAAAAGACAATATTGTGATATTATTAGTTATTCCCCCCCCACACACCTTTTTTTAAAGAAAGGTGCAGGCAGAAAGAGAGAGGAAGAAGAAACATTTTATTTTTATGCAGCCATTCATATTATTGTTCCCCACTGGACCTGGGATGCGAACCCGGGTCCTTGGGATGTACATGAACTGTGTTTCTCTGGAGGCTGCTGACTTAACCACTGTTCCACCAGGGCGCGCCTATGGATGATGTACATGAACTGTGTTCCTCTAGTGGCTGCTGACCTAACCACTGCTCCACCGGACATGTCTATGTATATGGTTAATGTAGTGGTTAGTTTTTTATTGACGAGGCATTATTGATTAGATGCTATGAGATGCCTTCTTTCTCACCTGCTTCCAGGTATAATCTCACACCTGTTGGCAGTTGTGAAGATTGCAAGTACGGTTCCTTGGAGGAAACAGTGAAACCCTAGGAGAGAGGTTTGAATTTCACTGACTCTCAGGGTCACTTTAAGAAGTTATCTGAAATGCAGGTAGAGGGTTACCACCTACCCAGCAATTCCACTCCTTAGGTATACAGCTGAGAAAACTGAAAACACGTCCACACAAAACTTACATTACACACAAATGTTCTTAGCAGCGTTATTTATAATAACCACAAAATGGAAACAACTCAAAAGTTTACCCACTGATGAATGAGTCAACAATGTGGTATATTTAAACAATGGAATATTATTCAACACTTGGTGATCTGGTGGAGGGCATGGTGTGTTGAAATATCTTTAAGAAATGGGGAACCTATACATAGGAAACTATTCTAATGTGTAGAATAATTTCTACAATAAAAATAAATAAAAAATGAATGAATTACTGATTCACTAGGTGAATAAATATTGAAAACACTGTGCCTAATGAAAGAAGTCAGAAACAAATATCAGCATATTGTATGATTCTGTTGATGTCACATTTCTAGACTAGACAAATCTACAGAGATAGAAAGTAGAATCTGGTTGGCATTGGCAGGTGGTAGAAAGGGAACAACTACTAATGGGTACAGGTTTCAAAATGTTTTTTATAAATAGTGGTGTTAGGTGCACAACTCAGTGACTATACTAAAACCACTGAATCATATATTTTAAAAGGGTTAATATGGTTTATGGATGATATCTCAATCAAAAGAGAAAAAAATGCAAGTAGAATTCTACATTTTTCCACCAAAAAGTCTAAACGCAGCTCTGGAATGGAGTCTGGAAACATGTCTTTTAATTTGGATGCCCCTGGTCTATGAACCACACTTTGAGAACAATATTGTACCTGATCTTTACATACATAAATCTCCCAAGTTATACTGGAGAAGCATTCATATAAATCTAAAGTTCTCCAAGTTTCTTATCTTACCTTAGAAAATAAAAATAGTACAAAATAGGCCCACTCTGTTGGTTCAGATAACAAGCCGGCAGCTGGGGTGCAGATCACTTAAAGCAGAAGGACCAGAGTTCATCACTGGGGGTCAGGGTGAACAACTACAGATAAATAAGCAAATAAATACAAATAGCCCCTCCTCCTCTTTCTTAAAAAAAGTACAAAATAGGAAGAGTCTTTAGAATATTATATATGATATGAATGTAAAAAAATTAAAGCTTTCTATGAAATCAGTGGACTTTCTGTAAAATCAGTGGACTCAACAATCTTAAATAAATGTGGTATTTGTATTTTCTTAATCTCAACCTGCTTGTAATTCTGGTAAAAATAACTTGCTACCTCAATGTCACTTGATGAAAGACAAATAGTCTAACAAATTGAATTAATTTATTAATTTGACAAAATTATATCATTGTGAATCAGGTTGATATACAGAAGAACCAACCACCATGCTCAAGGACTTTTCCATTTAATGGCTACACTTTGAGATTAAGATTAAGTGGGAGAGCTTTAAACAAACTGAATCCACTTCCAGAGACTGATTTCTTTGGTCTAGAGTGCAGACAGGGCAAGGTATCAGGATTTTTAAAACCTCCTTACATCAGTCTAATGTGCAATCACAACTTAAAACCACTGCTCTAAGGATGAGAGTAACCATAAGTAGGTCATGTTGCACATTATGCCAAATGATATAATGGAATAATCAAAAATAACCATGAGAACTCAGGGACTGGACTATCCCTAATCTAGAGCGAAGATGGGGTTGCTTAAGGAATCCTTCATGTATGAAGTGATACCTGAGCTGAGTATTAAACTATGAGGAGGTATAGGGCATATGAAGATGGGGCTGAGTGTGAGGAAGATCTAGTCAGAGAAAGATAAATGTACAGAGAGGTGAAAGAGTCTGAATGTTATCCTGAGGAAAGAACTGTTAAGCAAAAGCTCAACAGACTTGTTACATGTTTTTAGATGGCTACGTTATTGGAAGTTTTCTCAGAAACCAGTTTGAGTTGGTAATGCTGAACATTTAGCTCATGGCATCTTTTCCCTCTCTTACATTTGAGGAAAGGTAACAATATCCTAGCAGCCTGTAGTCAGGACTCAGTAGTAGAAGAAAACTAGCAATACTGGGGTTTTCTGGTGAGATTATTAGCTATTGAAATGGATCCTAGAGTTATTTATTTTGTTGAGTGTTCAGATGTATACTCATCCCAACTGCAGAGGAATTTTTCCAGTAGTGCTTGAACCCATCGTGACCTGGATAAGACCCTCGGTGATCCCTCAATTAAGTCACCATTGAATGGCAGGGTGGGCACAAAATAGGCAACTGCTAGGAAAAAAAAAAAAAAAAAAAAGGAATTTCTTGACATAGCAAGAGGTGCTTATTTCCTTCTTATCCCTAAAAGAACTTTGCTTGTTGGACAGTCACCACCTAATTATGTCAACAGATCCTCCTTCAGATGCCTGGCACTGTACTCTTACTATCTTTCAAGACTGATTGCCATGCAAATACAGGTGGTTCTCAGGTAGTGTAAATACTCCGCATGTAATTTCCAGAGGAATGTTTGAGGTTTCAGAAAGATTGCCTTTATCTGATGTGGTGGAGTCAGTGATATGATAACATATGTCCTCTTTTACTGAGTTGGGATGCTAACTTCCATCATGCAACTGTAAAGATCTAAAATGAAAGAACATTTTATCTGGAAAACATTAACATTGCTGTGAAAGTTAGCAGGGAAGTCAGTCCCAAGGCTTGTTTCTTTTAGGTAGCCTATCAGCCAGATGTATATATTGTATATATACATTTTGACTTCTGAGAGCCTTTCACAAAAATTTTACTGTCTGCTTGGATTCCCACAAGTTATAGGGATATTCAATAAGTAGTCCCAGGTTGAAGAGGTATTGGTGTCTTACTTGGAAAAAGTGGAAGGATGTTTAGGTTCCAGCTTCTCAGCATAAGAAGCACTGCCTGTCTAGGTATCTGGTCAGGCAAGTCTTTATTATCTGGTACACCTTTATTCATTTTGTGACCCCACAAAATACTTAAAAGTATACATACACACAAATACACACACACCATGTAATATTTTAAACTTAGCTTTAGCATTTCATGTTCAATCATTTTCATACTCTTACTACTTTGTGTTATTTAATTTTTTTCCTATTTTTAAGTAGCTCATGCTGTTAATTCTGTGTATGAAACTGAATGACGCTAATTTCTCTCAACATGTTTCATGTACATCTACATTTCATTCACATTACATTTCTAAATAAGTCATTTTGCTCAGCCTTTGCTCTGCAACTCCAACATGTAACTAATGCTATTTTCCCAAAAGATCAACTTTATAAAGTTATACAAACTAAAAATATCCTTTTCTTTCTACCAACTCCCTCGTCCCTTTTGTCAATACTGAACAATTTCTATATTCTATACCATGGAAAAACTTACATATTTAATATCTTCAAGTTGGGACTTTTTTTTTTTTCATTTTTAAAAAGATGTCATCTGTGTCACTTTCCAACTGCATGCATCACATTTTCCCCTTATCAGTAAGTCATAGGCAGTTTTATAATGTTATTTTTAATGATAGTCTCTTAAACAAGGTATACTCAATTATTTTCATCTAAATGTGTTTTAATACAAAAATGTGTCAGCTTTTAGATCATACTCCTCATGCTCTTTGTTCCTCATCTGGCTACCTCTTTTTTAAGCATCTCCCCCTCCTCCATAATACATACACACTACATGTGTACACATATACCACCTTCTCCCCGGCACCCAGGTAGCCCAAGCAGATATAATGATCGCAGTTGCTGGTGGTGCCTGAGGACTAATGGTATGCCAGTTAATGTTTAACGATGAGTTCTTTGGAAATAGAATAACTCTGATTTACAATGTTTGCCTGTTTCAGTGGTTTAAATACCTCCTCCCACCATGGCTCTTTTCATGTTACCAATATTAGATCAGACAGCCCCTTACTTTCCCGAAATTTTAACAAATGTCTCTTAAGCCTATGGAGCTGGCTGCAGAATGCCACTGACTGAAGCTGAGGTGCCAACAGTAGAAGGTCCTGTGATTTGTATGGGACATCCTGAAGTTGGTGGAGACAGCGTCTGTTCCAAAAAATCAAAAAATGTCATCTCAGCCCTTTGTCTTGATCTGAGGTTAACAGGTAAAGGAGCTTATCATTCTAAGGATCCCTTGGATATCTTCTAAATTTCCTAGGGGTCTTCAATGTGGGGTTGAATAACCAGATTTTCCCATGAAAATGGGTTTATCTCCATTTGACCAATCTTGAAGCTAACAGTTTATCCTGACATCCTGCAGGAGGAAGTCAAAAGCCCAGCTCAGAACGTGCTGTTCCTGGCATCTGGAATTTAGTTATAGAGAAGAGGGGACTTGAGACATCAAGTCCTCCTTAGCTGGTTGTAAACCCACGGATATTTAAAGAACTTTCCTAATGGGTGATTGTTTCCTCCATGGCAGCCTGGCTGTAACTGCCATAAAAGCTTTCAGATACAAGATGGTACCCAGAAACAATTGAACAAAAGAGCTAACAAAAAATCCAATCAATTATGAATCTTTCTATAAAGCTTAATTTGAAGATAATATATTTCCCAATCTATAAGTGGCTACATTAGTTTCAAGAACTTAAATCAAGGGACAATAAAGGGAAGATATAAAGAAATTAAAATCTGACAAATGAATAACTACTGGACTCTGGCATTTTCCAGGACCACATGTGAATAAACTGTTTTGATCCTTTTTTCCAAAGGACCACAGACTTGCAACTGTCTATTCAGCAATAATATTCTGGACTGTGTAGGACCCTGCCTTAGACACCTAATCAGGAAACACTGAAAACTGCTTGTCCTCAGATTCAAGGGGATTTCATGTCGCCCCTTGGCTCACATTTATTATCCTCAGATCCCAGATCCATTCAGATTATATCCTTTGCAAATAAACTTTCTCTACCTATCATTCCCTTGGGTACTAACGTGGCTCTGAGGAAATCGTGAGAGATCAGAAAGAGCTTGGCTCTGAAATGCCTTGTCTATAGAAATCTATGCTTGGAAACCAAGCATTTGACCTTTGCCCTTCCTGGAGCCCCTGGCCTCCTGCTTTCATGTCCCAAATATTTACCAGATGTTTATGTGAGCTATAGCAGTAACAGACAAAATCCTTGCCCTCAAGAAACTTATATTCCAGTGGGGCAAGAAAGATGATGAGCAAATTAAGTACTAATTACATAATATAACAGATGGTGAAAAAGGCTAGAGAGAAAAATAAAGTCTAGAAAGGAGGGTAGGGGTCCTAGCAGGAGAGGGAGGTGGTATTTTATATAATGAGGCAAAGGCCTCACCAAAAGGTGGTATCAGAACAGGTAGGTAGGCAGTGAGCCTTTCGAATGTGTGGGGAAGAACACTGCACCAGGGGCGCCAGGAAGGGCAAAGGTCAAAGGTCAAATGCCTGGCTTCCAAGCATAGATCTCGACAGACAAGGAGTTTCAAAGCGTAACAGATAAAATGGTAGGAAGCACCGGGAAACAGCGTCAGTTGCTCAGACCACTGAGGCACAGTGAATGACACCTAGCTTCGTGGATAGACTATGTATTTGTTGCACCTTGCATACCCTCCATGGTGTCAGGACTTGATTTCAGGCAAGATTTCCAAGAGGGGAACAGTGTCCCTAATGCTCCCTAAGAAGTGTCCCAATCAGGTAAAATGCCGTGCCTATCAGCTCTGCATTGCAAGAGGGAGAAAAAAAGATAAACCCATCCATCTCCTGAAGGTGTCTTTTATGGTGTTTGGTTGGTTTGTGCTTGTTCTGTGAGTAGTTGCCGGTAATGTTAGTGCAAATGGCAACCTGGTTGTACAGGTGTCTCCCACACTGTGTAAGGGTAAAATCCGTCTTTTCTAGTCTGTGGATGTATTTCATGCTGACAAAGCCTAGGGCTGTTTGCAGCCACACTTCTTTCCTCTACCATCTACCCAGGTCTTTGGTTAAAAAGTGTCCCTTGGCTTTGTGTTGCCAGTTCCTAGTTAATCTATTCGCCCTTGAGGAGTCCAGAAGTCTCCAATGGGTCACATTATTGGAATTCACATTTTAATATGTCCTTAGTATATTATTCTCTTCTCTAGCCTGCTTTTCCCAACTCAATTCCTTACACCGAAGATTCTTTTACTAGTCAACTAACCTTTTTCCGCCATATAGGTTAACATTTGCAAAGCTGTACTATACCAACTTTCCCTTATATGCCAATTAATTATATTCTCGTCTTGTTGAAATCTGTCTTCTAAAACAGTTAACAAGGATATATAGGACCATTATCATTGGAAAGAGATGTCATTGGAAAAGTTCATTCCCTCTCAGACCTCAAGGGTCACCTCGAGAGTCCTTACACGCTCCAAGAAAGTCATAAGATTTCCCCAATGCCACTTCACAGTCATGTTTCAGAGATTTTATTAAAAATGATGAAAGGCTTTCTGTTCAAACTGTGCCCATACAAAAGAATCATTATTAATTTGACTTTTAGTTGCGAACTGACCAATTTTTTCTTTGCTGATGGAAATCATAGTCATTTCCAAAATGCTCAGTCCTCATGTCACCCAGCATTCCTGCCCAACCAAGATGGCACACCAGCTGTGTGTGTTCCTGCCCAACAGCAAGATGCCTAACCATGAAGCTCACTCAGGAAAGAAATGAGAGTAAACTAATGGAAGACACAGGACTTCTATTACTACCTCTCACCCTTTGAAAAATAGTGGGCTATTCTACTGTCCTAATGGAGCTTATTTCAAGGGCACAGCAGGGCTGAAAGACTGTACTTCACTTAAGAAATTAGCAGCTGTGCTTTTCTTTGAACTGTTAACAATAATATCAACAACTTCTTTCCTAGCCAATCAAAAGGAAAGGATAGAGAGAATAATGTAAGCTTTAGTTTTGATTGAGAAAGGTACCGGAATTGCTCAGTGTCCCATGAAATTTATTGAATGGATCCTATTTAAGTGTGCCAGCTGGAGGAAATATTATTTACAAAAGCAAACAAGCAGCATTCAGTAAGGAAGCAGAACCTGTGAAATAATGTGGAAAATTTTTATTTCAAAACTTCTGTTGTTACTGCTCTCCTCATTGGGGGCTATATAAATTAAACAGGGTTAGTTTGAGTGTTTCTAAAGCTCTCCCAATTTTTTGTTTACTAGAGCTCTTTCTTCACACTTTTCTCATGGAATTTCACAGACCCAAGGACAAAGGTATGATTGCCAAGATTTTGGATAGCATTTGATTTCAACATTGTCTTAGATCAAGATGAAATCAAAGTCTGTATTTAAAAAAAATCCATTGTGATTCATGGAGTTGGGAGTCTTGTGTGTTCTGTAAAATATGGGGTCACTGGATAACTCCCCCTTCTCTGCTGCCCATGGGAAATGATGTCCTCCAGTCAAGGTCACTCCCTCTTGGAAAAGATAATATTCAGGAAGTCACTTCTTATGAAATAGCTTATTTTTTCACCACCTATGTTAAGATAAATAAGGTTGTGTTCATGTCAATTCTTTGAACCCAAGCACACTTATTTCAAGAGTAACAACGAAAACTTTTATTAAAAGGTTTTAACGTGGGAGAGGACAAGTTTGGTAGCTGTTCAAGTACATGAGCTGATCTTTAAGATAAGGCAACAATATCACATCAGGATGGTCCAACTCTTTGATCAGAATTTCATACTAATTAAACTAAAAATTAAGGTTATATTCATTGTTTTTGCTTGAAAAAACTTATAGAAGATTAACTAAGAGTGGATAATCATTTGGAAAGTGATTGCTAATAGCACTTACTTCTGTTTCATCTATTAAAACCCATTCTCACACTGCAACGAATATAAAAGCAAGTTCACCACAAAGGCACAGAATAACAGTTCAGACACACAGACCAGAAGATAGTATAAGTCATATTAGGGGTATCTCTCTAGAACATAAAGGGCATGGTCTCTGACATAAAATTTATCATTAAAACTCTAAGCAGAAACATGTGCAATCATTTTGTCAGTCATAAACAGTTAGCCACAGGGTCAGCAGGGACCTTGAAGGTCATTTGGTTCAAAGTCCATTCGAATACCAGAACCTGTTAGCAGCATCACAGTGCTAAAAGACTGACCAGCTATGTTCTACCATACCTCTGATTCTCAGACATTCACTAGCCCTTCAATTCATGGCACAGGAGGCTATAGCTATCCTCTGGTCACTGTTTTCCACTATTTTCCATGGTCCACAACCCAGGTGCTTCTAAGAGGGACTTCTGATGGCTCTCCAACTATCAGAAAATAAATCCTTTCTTACATGTATTGCCAGTGTACAATTACAATTCCTTGTACATTGACTCAGAGGACTAAATATTTTTACAAGCTCAATAGAAAATGAGTTATTATGGATTACAAATATTTGAGGTTCACAAATTAAACAGCATATTGCTAGAATTCAAAGAAGAAGGTGTTCTAGAAGTAGTCTGATATGCTTGCAATACTAGGAGGCTATTGGCATTCATATGAACAACCAGTAAACTTTGTTCTCAGGACTTCATTAATCTGTGAGTTGAATTTTGGTTTTCAATTGCTTTTATTCTTGTTGTTGCTTTGTAATTACAAATTAATGTTAGTTTAACTGTTCAATTTAATTTATTGAGGCTATTTTGAATACTGAGGATCATTTAGCTAAAGACTATTTGGTTATTTTTTGTGAATGAATATTTGCATTAGTATTTTTGACTTACATTTTTAAACAGTTGTTTATGAAAATATGTACATATTAAAGTTTCAATAAGAATACTCTGTTTCACTAATGCTAAAAAAGATACATATATATATAACATATATACTACAATTTTAGCCCATCTCCATCAAATGACTAATATGAACCTCGTTCTAGAAGTACTAATTGAATTAATGAAGATTAAGTATGCTACATCATACAGTTAAGTGTGACAAAATGAATTTTTTTTTTTTTTTGCTTAGAGGGTATTATTTTATATGTATGAGTTCAGATTATAAATTGTTGGGTCTTTTAAATTCTCTGTCATCGCTGAATTCTTTTCAGTTGAAAAGAAGGAATGAATCTGGTCAATGGAGGTTTTTTGTATTCTCTGTATCTGCCATCTGAAGTGGGTCATGATTTAAAAAAGAAAAAAGTGGAAGAACCACGGCTTTATATCACAGCATACTCCAAAACATATTAAAGTTAGAGAGGTGAACTTTTTTAAATTGGAGACATAGTTGGATTGCCAAAAAAAGAAATTTTAGCATAAGTGAAACTGAGTGAAAAAAAAAATCTTAGCATCTTTTGGTGGCCCTGAGGCCAGCCTACGTATTTTCTGAACTGCAGAGAAAATGGGCTGGCCCTTGTAAGTAAGGATAGTTCAAGACTTTAGAAAGGATGAAGGAAATCTGGAATTCATGTCTTCTAGAGACAACTATCTCTAGTTCTTCTGAGATTTAAGCCTAGTCATTTTCCACCTCTTCGAGTTTTGACCCATAGTAATCTTGAACTGAGATCTCTAACGGCCTTTGAAATAAGTCCCTTGTGTCAGTGAACAAGAATAAAAGGTTACCTCTCAAGTTTTTCTGCCTCCAATGTCCTGATGACACATTGGTGATAACTTTAATAGATTATTTTTAAAGAGCCATATTTTAACCAGTGTAATGTTCTATAGATAATATGAAATCAACTATTAACACATTTATACTCCTTTAAAAAATATGTGTGAAGCAGATGAATTAAGTCACCTATATAGTCTCTCCAGCCCCAGTGTTTCCCAGATGCTGGAAGTGGAATGAGCAAGATATGTGTAGGGCTGAGGCAGTGCCACAGAATAAACCCAGAATATGCACATGTGCAGAGCTTTTTTTATGAAAGTCCAGTTGTTCCTTCATTTCTTCAGGAAGAGTGAAAGGAACACAGGTTTCTTTGCAGGCACCAAATATCCATTTCGTCTGTCAAGACCCTGTATCCTAGCAGTAAACTTCAAAGGACAGTACTTCTAGCATTTGCTTTATTTGTGCCCCACATATCACACCCTCTGTCCTTTGGGAATGAAAAAAACCTGAAAGCAGAAGAATGCTGCCCTGGGGTTAATTTCACTTCAGATAGTCTTGAAGGCATTATATAAAATTTTAGTTTCAGTTTTAGAAAATTATTTTTTTATCATTCTAATAGTCAATGATTAGCCTAAAGTCTTAGAGATGTCAGACATTTTAAAACCTTTGAAAGGTATCTTTAAATACGGAAACTTTCTGTTCTTAAATATTTAATCAGTGTAAAAGAATTAGGTGTGTCAGTAGAACTCCTTGTACTGAGGATTGTCATTAATGCTGGCAAGTTTCCCCTGCACTGGACACAGCTGTGCAACGTACAAGGACTGTCTTGAAATACTGGCCCGACACATGAATGTCAAAACAATCCCAACTGTTCCTGGACAGAAGAACAAAAAGACATACCTGGACTCTCCTTCTACAGAACTCTGACCAAAGTCAACAATTTTCCATCCATTAACTCGCTGTATAGATTTGTAGGCTTGATTCATCAATTCATTTTTAAATCTCCATTATTTTTTTCAAGACATTTAAAGAATCTCTCAATTTCTAACATGCACCCTAGGAAAACGGCTAAACTTCTTGAGTAATTGGAAACTACTGGGAAAATATCCATTACATGTGAGAAGAGCAATTAGTCAGGGCACTTATTTATTTGCTCTATTATTAAGCGACAAGAATGACCTAAGGAGTCAATGTTTTGATCTAAATGGAATCAGTACCATTTAATTTTCTTTCTTTTTCGTCATATCATCCTTAAGAGTCATATGAGGGATAAGATAAAGGTTTACTTAAGTTAACTTCTGGATTCCAAGCACATGTGAGTGATATGTTATGTTACTAAACCTTTCATACAAAAAAGATAAAATAAGAGGCTCATCAGAAATAGTGTTATCTTTATTGACTTCATTATTTTTATCTGTCCACTTAATACATACTGTTGATCCTCTATCATATGCCAGACTATGTCTACAACAGTGAACAACAAACATTACCACCAAGTTTGTCTTCTGCCACTTTCAGACTGGTAGGTACACAATAAAGTTAAATGACCACTGCAATACAGTATGGAAAGTGCTAAGACAGGGTCAATACATGTTTGTGATAATACCCAGAAATGGTCCTTAATTGAGGCTGAGAGCAGATGGGGACATTTCACAGAAGAAATGATGTATGAATTGAGACATGGGGCATACATAAGAGGACAGAGGAGGGAGAAAGTCAAGAGAAAGGTAAAAGAATTAGGCACGGTCTACAGAAGAACTCCTTTTCTTTAGAAAGGGCCTTGGGAGTTTTCTGGAACAGAAAGGAGTTCAACAATAAAGCTAAAGAGGTAGACATAGCTAAGAACAGTTGGTAGCCACTGAATGGTTTTAGATAAAATCATATTGATATTTTAGGAACATCAAACTGGAGGCAATGTGGAAAAAGCACTGGCAAAGATGGGTCCATGATACCTACTGAAATAACCTTGATGAGAAGTGATGGCTTCTTTTGGACAGAAGCAATGGGGATAGAGAAAGGAAGCAGCATGTGTGCGACCACGAGAGACTAGAGATTTGCAGAGGTTCACATAAGACAGCCCAGTACAAGGACAATACAAGACATTGGGGAGAGAGTGGGAGGTGGTTCCACTCATTGAGGGAGGGAAGCTGTTGAGGAGTAAGTTGGGGAAAAACATTATTATGATTTTTAATTTTTTATCTTTGACTTGTCCTTGACAAGTAAGAGTAAATTGAAAATGCAGATCTGAAGTGAAAAGTAAGAATGGGGTTGGAAATAGTTTTAAATACAAGTAGACAAAATGGGACATATAGATCCTGTTTTATATTTTCTTGTAGAAGTGCTTGGGTAGCTAACTTTATAAACACCCTTCTGGAATCTGCAAAGAAGAAACAAATAATCTCCCACCTTTGCCTCTCAAATATCTGTGACAGGCCTATAATTTTGAATGTGTTTATTTGCTTATTTTTAACATCACCATTAGCGAGGAACAAAAGTAATTGCTATAGGAGGATCTACATGAAGAACAGTTACCCCATGAAATATATTTTTTTAGATACAAAAAAATGAAATATTTCCAATTTCATAAAATATTTGCAATAAAAATTAGGAACCTACAGAAGAACAGTGTTTTCTGGGCTTTAGTTTTCATTTTTTTTTTTTAAGATTACTTTATATTTAAGACTGATAATTTCCAGAATCAGTGCTTTGTGTCTTTCAAAACTAGCTTCACTGGAAGCAATTAAATGCATTTGAATAGACTGACAGTATTCTTTTCCCAGCTGTAGTCCCCACAACTATTTGAACAGTGACAGTGTACACAGAGACAAGGATCTTTGACAAAGGTCAATAACATTCTGGGACTTTAACTAAAATCATGAAGAAAAAGATACTGCTTTTCAGTAAATTATCATTTTCCTAAAAACATTAAAAATTTGTATTATGACATGGAATGAAAAATGAACTGTGAGCTTACATTTCTTACCTTTCATTCATTCCAAATTTATTTCCATAAGGCTCAAATAGATTTCAAATCAGTTTATATTGTAGATTATAATAGTCTGTATGACAAAGAAAAAAAAAGCAAAGCACAAATGACTTCTTGCATTCTGAGAAAAAATAATTCCTTTCAGTTTGTGTTTGTTTTGTCCTGATTTTTTTCGTCAAAAGTTTGGTGTGTGCATTCTTGTTCTGATCAGGCAGGTGTCCAAGGCCACTAAAGAAGGTGACCTCTTAACAGGGCTCACTTTTATTGCTGCAGAGACTGAAGAAAAGGAGTGGTAACTCTGGGTATTAATTTGTATGGCTACAAAAACAAACAAACAAAAAACCCCCACAGATTGGGTGGTTTAAGCAATAGATATTTATTTTCTCATAGTTCTGAAGGCTAAAAGTCCAAGATCAAGGTGTAGCAGGGTTGGTTTCCCCTAAGGTATTTTTCATTTGCTTGCAGATGGTCATCATCTCATTGTGTTTCACATCTTTCCTCATATGTGTTCATGTTCTTGTAAGGATACCATTCAGGTTGGGTTCAGGTACACCCTACAGATCTTATTTTATAGTAATGACCTCTTTAGAGGTCCTTTCTCTAAATACAATCCAGTTACATTCTGAGGTACTGAGAGGTAGGACTCAATATGGGAATGTGAGAGGGATAAAACTGAGTTCACAATTTTCTGCTTGCCTCAAATTCACAGGCAGAGGGATAAGAATATCTCTAAAGGTTTTAATGACAAAAGGAAATGGGGACTGTTTGCTCCTAGTCCTATGATTTTACAATCCACAAAATAACTATGAACTAAAAAAAAAACAAACCAACCAAAAAAAACCCAAAACTTGATGGAGAAAATAAACATTTTAATACATTGAAAAACAGAATGTGAAATACCAGCTAAAGGATATAGTTAGGCAACTCATGGAGATCATAACGGAGTATCTGTGAATGCACTGTTTACAGCAAACTCACCTATCAAGACTGGAGAGTTTATTTACAGTAATTTTGAGGGATGTCATTTCTAAATTTGTACAAGCTCATGGGTTATTGTTTTTGTTTTTGTGTAAATGCACTAGAGTATTTCTAAATCTAATTAACAGTTTGGAAGGTAAGTCCTAAAACTAAATAAACATTTTCTCCCTGAAACTTCAGCTATTTCTGTCCCCCAATTTTTGTATTTCTTATGCTATGAAAAATTATGACATGCTCTATTTTAAAAGTTCCTAAACTTTTAGCACTGTTGTCAGAAAGTATGAAGTCAATTTAAAATTTAATCTGTCAGTCAGTGACACTTGCCAATTCATATTTAACTATTTTTCCAGAAGATTTATCTTCATTACAAAAAAGATAATTGAATTTTAAAAAATGGACATTATCCATTATTCCAACCTCTTTGATGTAGCTCCCTACATAAACTTCAAGACAAAGAATTATCTACCACCAATGATCCAAGACTTCCAGATTTTATAGAAGTCATATCTGTCACAGTAAATCTCATAAGTTAAATGGTGAGTAATATATAATAATTCGTCATTAAAAAAAACTCTTAAATACATAGTACAGGTTGAAACCAAGAAAAGAAAATTCTCAGATGTCAGACATGCAGAGTTAACTCGAAGTGAGAATGTGGAGTTGGAATTGATGCCAAGAGAATGAACGGAAATCAGAAACAAGTTATTGATGATGGTTAGAAACTTACATTAAATGTGAAATGGAAATTTGACCTTGGGAGCAGAGAGCTGAACCTGAGCTTCATACATAAAAGGGTCAGGAAAGACTGTCAGTGAATGGAATAGAAACAAGAAATAAATGAAATAGAAACAAGAAATTCCTGGAATAACTAGAAGGAAAAGTTTGTTGTACCCATAGCTGTGTGTTGAAATAGCATTAAGAGCCTACTCTGTTCAGGATATAGGTCTGATTCATATGAAAAAGAAAGTGCTATATCCCCAAGCTGAGAAATTAACATCAAAATTTACTAAAGACCAGTACAAGCAAATAGGACAGCCACAGGGATGAACCCCTTGAAAGAAAAGGTCATAATAAACTATTGACAGGCGTACCCTGATTGTGTAGCTGTTTTATCTGCCACCTCTGACTGAGCACAGCCCACATACATACCAAGGACACAGGTTTTGATCCATCCTGGGCTGGGGGAAACAATCAAGATGAACTAAATAAAATAAACAAAAACGCTTCCTCCTCTTCTCTCTTCCTGCCTGCCTATCCACTCGCCTCCATTCCTGAATGCACCTTTATTTTTTTTAAATGAAAACTTCTCCAAAAAGATTAACTATGATAATAGTGAGTTGGCAAATAGAAAATTTATATAACGCACGGGGAATGAAGATAACAGAACAATTTTAAACGGTCTTCAAATTACTGACAATGTTTGGGGAGAAAACCTCATTAGACAAAAAATATAAGGGTGGCACATAAATAACAGAAAGATTTGAAAAATAATAAAAATTCTAGAAATGGAAAAAATATAGTATTTATAATATTTAAAAGCTCAAAGGGGCAAATTTAACAGTAGAATAATATAGTTAGAATAAGTGAATTAGAAGAAATCCATCCACATACAATCCCACAGAGTAATAAATAAATGAAAAAAATCTTAAAGATAATTTAAAATGTATGAGAAAATCATGGAAAGAACTAAGAGTTTGCAGAGTGAATAGAGAAATAATATTCAAAGTAATAATGCATGTGAATATTCTAACATATAAGAAACCCATACATTTTCTGTCAAAAAACAATGAAAGCAAGTCCACATATACTTTGTAGTGAAACATCAAATGGTAATAATGTGACAAATTAATGTCAAAAAAGAGAAGATACTTTTTCTAACCAGAGAAAGGGAAGAAGAGAAAGAAGCATTTTGAAGGAAGGAAAGAAGGAAGCAGAGAAGGACAGAGGGATGGAAGGACAAAGGAAGGGAGGAAGGGAGGAAAGGGAAGGAGAATCGAAGGGGTAGAGAAAGCACTTTTATTTGTTTATTTATTTTTGTAGTCCTATGTCCTCTGCCCCTGGTTCATGAACCCAAGTCCTTGATCTTTGCATGGTCTGCACCCCAGCCCTCGGCTTAGCACCTGAGCCACCAGGGCATGGTAAAAAAGAGAAAATCTTAAAAGTCTCCAGAGAGAAAAGATATATTGCCTGTAAAGAAATAAATTTACAGCAGACTTTTCATTAACAATGATGATTGGCATAAAAAAATCTTTATAGGGCCAAAATAAAATAATTGTCATCCCCAAATTCCATACATAAGTTAATTATAACTCAAGTGAAAATGAGATAGCATAATTAGATAAGTGGAGTCAGAAATACTATACTATTTTCTCACTGAAAGAACTGCTAATGTTCCTCATCAAGAGGAGAATTCAATCAAGTAAGTAGTAGCTAGATGCAAAGATTATGATAAATGAAGAAATAAATGATAGATTTATACAATATAACTTACTATTAATTGTTTAGAAATGTTTTAAAATATATTAATTTAGAGAGCTTTAAAACTGAGTAACACTTCACTGTGTACCTCCACCCCCAGAATGGCTAAAATGTAAGGGACTAATAGTATCAAGTGCTGGCAAGAATAGGGAGAAAGTAGGACACTTAAACATTCCTTTGGCAGGTAAATTAATGCAACCGCTTGAAAACTAAACTTGGGGATATCTTGTCATGTAATAATTCTATTCTGCTATAATATATCCAGCAGAAATGTGGACATATTTAACCAGAAGAAATCTACTAGAATGGTCACAGTTCTATTTATAATACCTATGTTGAGAACTACGACACCCCTAACAGGAAGGTGGAATAAATACTTTATACTCACACTAAGTAATATTAAACAGCAATAAGAAGGAACAATGAACAGTCAACCAGGCAATAATGCATATGAGCCTCATAGCACAATGCTGAGTGTGATGAATCAGGTACAAAATATTACATCCTGTATGATTGTACTTAGTCAAAGTCTAAAATCAGGCAAAATCAATTTATGGTGTTAGAAGTTCAAATAGTAGTTATCCTTCAAGGGAGACATGCCTGAAAGGAAGTATAAGGAGAGATTCTACAGTGCTGGCAATAGCCTGCACTGCAAGCTGAAAGCTAACGAGTTACACACGTGTTCAGTGTGTGAACTTCACTGAGGCACTCAGCAGACATATGTGTACCTGCCTGCTATATAGTATGCTGCAATGAAAACATTTGAAGAGTAGGAGCTCTTAAAAATTGCTTATTAATTATACATGGAGAAAAAGACGTTTATAATGGTGCTCTCTTACCTAGCCAAGTGACTTGCCTACCATTATGAATAAGAGGACAAGAATTATAAAATGTCACCTGTATAGTCTTCTGACCCAAAATATTGAACTTAATCTCAAGGAAAATATTCAAAGGAACCCAGACTGTCAGACATTCTACATGACAACTACACTGAACTTGAAAAAAAGGTCAAGATTATGAAGGAAGTAGCATGCAGGTTCTGTTCCAGATTAAATTACAGACACATGACAACAAAATCGAGTGCATGGCCCTTGAAGTAGTGTTGGATTCAGAAAAGAAAAAGTTACCAGCTGCTTTCAGAGTTGTTGGAGAAATCAGAATATGGACTAGATATTAGATCACTTGTATCAAGATGAATTTCTTGGATATGGTAATGACTTAGATGTGGTGATACACAGGAAGGTCACTTTCTTAAGAAATGCTTGCTGAAGTAAATAGGGAGCAGAATGTCCTGGTGTTTGCAACAAACCTGAGAGAGCAAGTAAAACTGGCAAAAATGTTAACAATTTCTGTATCTAAGTGAAGGGTTCCTAGAACTTGCATTTTTCTTCCCTTGTAAGTTTGAAATTTATCAAAATTAAAAGATGGTAATGGAGTAAGCCAAGATGATAAAATTTTACACAATCTGAATATGAAAGGTTGAAGATTTGAGTCATAACATTTGGAATAGGCTGTAAAATACTAATTAATTTTAGACTTAGTTCAGGTAAACATTACATAAAAATCAGGGTTATTTTGAAAATATAGAAACTAGAGTATATAACTGCCAAGCTAGTAATGACAGAAAATGAGAAAATTCTGAGAGAAAAAAATATGACATAGAAAAAGGAGTATACTTGATCAATCAATCATAGGCCTAGAAGGGCAAGAAAAAAGAAAAAATAAGATGACAGAAATAAGTCAAATTATGAGTCACAATAAATTCATAATAAATATAAACATATTGATTTTACCATGGTAAATCGGAGATAAACAGACTGGATTAAAAACATAAAATCCAGCTCTCTGCAGTTTACCTGACAAACGTAAAGCAAAATAACTTGGAATGATTAAAAAGAAAATCTCTGTATATCTATATATCTACATATTGATATATCTATGTAGCTATATAGATTACATACACTAGACAAAGATAAAATCACAAACTACAACTGGTATAATAAAGAGAAGAAATAGAGGAGGAGGAGGGAAAAATAAGAGAGAGGACAAAGAGGAGGATGGAGGAAGAGAAAGAGGAAGAAGAAGAGAAAGCAAGAGGAGGAGGAGGGAGGAGAAAGTAAGAGGGAGATGAGGAAGGGGGAGGGGAAGGGGAACAAATTTAAAGCAAAAAGTTTTAATAGTGATAAAAAGAGACATTGTATAATGATAAAAACAATCTACCAAGAAGACTTTCTCTCAGGACATGAATATTCTTTTAATGTGATCGGCGTGTGTGTGTGTGTGTGTATTATTAGAATTATAAGGATTAAAAACATGTGCAGACAGCTTTTCTTGTTGTTATTCTCTAAATAATGATTAAAACTACTTATATAGCATTTACATTGTATTACGTATTGTAAGTAATCTAGAGATTATTTAAAGTATAGGGGGATGTGCATAGGTTGTATACAAAAGCTACACAAGGGACTTGAGCAGCCAGATTTTTGTATCTATGGGGGTCCTGGAACCAATGCCCCCATGAATATCAAGGGACAACTGTATAGACAATATAATGACATTCACGTGACAAATATTTAAACACATGCAACAAGAAAGGCAGTAAAGCATGTCTATGGTAAAAGTACGTGTGAAAGAATCAATGGAACAAAACAAAATAATTAAAAACCCCACTTAAATCTGAAAGAATCAAAATAGTAATTACCATCTCGGGAGAAAAGAAATATGGAAAATGGAACTGAGGATTGGAACAAAGTGGATTTTAGATTTATTAGTAATTACATATATTAATATAATATATATAAAAAACATTCATCATGATGATAATTTATATAGCCTCTGAACCAAACTATCAAAGTTACACTGCATATTTATATCCTGTTCTCATCTAGCCCCAAACCAAACCAAACCAAACGAGAATACATCTGATCCTGTGCATCTTAAAAGTGCCTGCAGGTCCTGTTCAAGACCCCAGTCTACTGTGGGTCCTCCTGAGGTTTGAACCTCCTGTTTGTTGAAATGGTAGCTAGAATAGAGCACCTTTTTAAGCAGCCATTCTCAACTAAGTCAAAGAAAGCAGTTATCTGAAGGTGGATAAATTCGAGGGAAATTTTTAATTGTGGCTTCCTTTAAATGACTTGGCCCTTTACTAGGATGCTTTTAATCTGTGATTGCCCTCTATACAGTTATTACTCAGAAAATATGACTTGAAACAATACTCAAGTATTCACATTATTTTATACCCTATTTTTTCTCATTCCATAGTCTTGTCTTGTTGTTTTTCACTGATCGGCAGAGAGAATAGATAATCAGCTAATTAGTTCTCTCCTAGCACATTACTGTCATTAGCGCTTTGAATTAATTTATAAAAATTATATTTCTGAAGTGTTTTATTTATTTATTTGTTCCTTTTGGTTGTTCCTTCCAGTCCTGGGTCTTGAACCTGGATCCATGGGCTTTACGTGGGCCATGCCCCGAGCTGACAGTTACCAGACCAGCTTAACACTTGAATCAATAGGATATGCCTGAAGTTACATTTTAAAGAATTATTTTAAGTACTAGTCGTTTTCAAAATTATTTAACTTTCTAATTCACTAACCTAATATCCTAAAACCCTAATATAACATTAGGTACAGTAAGTACTCAATAAATATATACTGATTTGAACTTTTTTAAATTATTTCTTCTGGTCTCAGTTTATACTGCTAAGTTCAAAACAATAATTTTCTTGAGCAAAGAGGCATTATATCCTGTGTATTCTTCTAATATTACACTATCCCTTACACATAACCATTACTTCAATTGTTTGAAAGGTTATCTAGATAGAAAAATATTTTAAAACAATGTTTCCCTTCCCAAAGCAAAGTTCTCTATCTATTGACTTTCAAAGCGCTGCAGTGCTTGAAACCCGCACTTTAAAAAAATATATGACCTGTTGTTTGTGATGCCAGAATTAATAAACTTATAAAAAATAAGTAAAAAACCTAACTATCTAGATATGCAAGATCAGTTAGGCATGATAGTGTTAGAGTAAGCTATATAAGAACAGCTAAATTGAATTCTCTGTGTCTCAGGAAAATTCCTAATTTCCAACCAAGAAAGAAACCTTGAAAATTCCTCTTCCACCACAAACGTTAAGACTTCTGTGCTTCACTATGCATTCAAAAGTTAGAGAAAATAAGAAATCAGGTAAAGGAAACAGAAATCATACTAACAAAAAAGCAATACTTCAATGACAACTCGATAGTGTTCAAACAAACTTTCTAAGTTGTTAATTTGTTTTAAACAATATAAACATGTTGTTGTCATAGCATCTTTGTGTGCAAGGATTTCAAATTGGAAAACAATTCAAAATCCTCACCAGGAGAAGTTTTTAAAGGGAGCAGCTGTTGTGTGCAAACAAGCATCTCCCCTGAGAAGAGCCAAACAGTCCTACCCCCGAGGATCACTAATAATTGCTTAAGTCTCCGGTGAAGGTGAAACAGCTGTGAGTGTCTGGAACCTGTAAAAACATCGTCATGAATGAATGAAGAAAATGTGATTGCACGATAATAGATTGGAGGCAAATGTGTTGCTCACTGCTCCAGTAGCATAAAGAAACTGATACATATTTTTCTTTCATAAAGCAGAGAAAAACAGATTTTCAATCACTGGTATACTTAAAGAGAAAAATGCTAACTATGCACTTCCAAAACTTTTTCTTTCTCTTCAGCCCAAGTCTGCCAACTGTCTCAGAAAGCATCTGCAACTTGAGAAAAGAGATAAAAATACTCTTCATGCCTTTAAATCCTCTCAGCTAACAGGAATGATTTAAAACAAACAAACAAACATTGAGTTCCTTCTATTTGGGACTATAGGATGCACTAGCTATGCATATACTACATCTCATTCCACAAGAAAATGAACAGTCTCTCAAACAGGTGGCATATTTACTGAAATCTAAATATTAAAGAGACAATTGGTCTGATTTACACATCAGAAAATACCCATATTTTTCAGAAGTCAAAGCATAATCGGCAGTTACCCAAATTTACTAGTATTTTTCCATTTGAAGTCCTTTTTTTTTTTTTTTGCCTAATTTGAAGGACTAAATTCCTAATCAACTTTAGCAATCAATTCCCTTCTGAGAACTTCACCAGTTTTTTCTTCCTTTGAATTCTGGTTCTTAAGGCCCTTCTCAGATGACTTGCTGGGTTATGATGACTTTGGAACACATTTTTCTTATTATTAAAATGTAAATGCTATGTGCACAGAGATTTATGTTTCAACTCTGTGTGAAAGTCACTCTGCAAAGTAGCACCCATTAATTTCAAAACAAATACTCATTTCACACTGAAGCATTAGAATTGGACCAGAATCCATACTGAAGTGTCTGAAATGTGAGCCCTACAATGCATTATTATATAATATATGTTTGCTATCTGAGATTTACCCCTACACAGTAAGCAATCCATTCACTTTTCTACTTTCTCTCCCTCATCTTGAATAGACTCTCATCACTTTGGGTCAGCTGATGGCCTCTGGGGAAGCAATGTTTGCTCTGGCAGTGCTTACAGCATCTAGCACATAGAGTTCACATGCAGCAAGTACTGATGAGGACAGGACAGCTAGAGATAATGGGGTGCTTTCATGTCTTTTACAGAAGGTATGGTTACTTCAAGTGTTCTCAATTATTCAGCAGAAAATTAAAAGTTGTTAACTGAAAAACTTTAACTGGGGATACTGATAAAACATCCCTTAGTCTTTAAGAGACCTGAATTTTCAAGATACATTTTAATCACAATACTAAACACGAATGCACCCAGGAAACACAAGCCACAATTGACTGTGGTTATTTTCTGAAGGTGGGAAAACGAACAAAACATCTCTCTGGAGATGATTTGATGGGCAGTATGGAGTGGGCAGTCTTCCCATGGGCTGGATCTCATAAGTCTTTTTATTTACTGATTTTCCCTTTATATTGTCAGTACTGAGTATAGGTAAAAAAGAAAATGAGCCCTATAATGTTTTTTTTAGATCAAATTTCTTAGTCTCTAATCCCCATGTCCTCTGTTTCTATGTGCCCCACACTCTACAAAACAATGTGAAAAGTCCTATGTGAAAGTCATATCCAGGAGCACTGGTGGAGCTGGGGTTGGGCACAGTCCACATACATCCCAAGGTCCCAGGTTCACATCCTGGGGCCTGAGGGAAATAACCAAGATGAACAACTAAATAAAATAAAATACTTCCTCTTCTCTCTTCCTGTCTGCCTCTGCTTGCCTTCATTCCTGCCTGTATCTTTCCTTTAAAAAAGAAAAGAAAGTAGTATCCAGTTTGTAGCTTCTACCTCAATATCACCAGAACTTCTGCAGAGCAAAGGCTCTGTTGCTATAGTAACACAACCTCAGTCACACTGACCACATGAGCCTTTTCTAGTGAGAATAAAATCCTCTCCCAAAGGGGTTGAATAAGTCAACTCTGAAAGCCACTGGTGATCTCTTTAGGAAATTGTTTCTCACCCAAACTCTGGAGTTTTCAGATACTTGAGGCTCACTGCCCTTCTGTATGGGAGGTACACAATCTTAATTCTATCTATCATCTATCTACCTATCTATAGGTATATATAGGTATATACCTATATATAAATATAGTTAGGTATGGGTGGATATAGATAGATATATACATATACATAAGTGACAAAGATAGGAAGAAAATATATCAAAATGTTGGTAATAATGGTAGAGTCTAACATGATATCTATTTCTTCCTAAATCATCTACTTTTAAAAAATTTTATATTGAACATGTTAACTTTTAAATCACAAAATGAAAATAATATTGCTATTTTAAATGGTACACTTAAATATAATCACGAAAATGAAATTATGGAGAAAAGTGACAAGGATCCTGGCATTGAGTTGCCAATTGCCAATCAAGAGGTTGGACTCTAGAATCAGACTGTCTGGCCTCATGAGCTTACATTAACTCTTTGAGCTTGTTTTACCTTGCTCATTGAATTAGGAATACTATAGTTCATTAAATCTAAGACTTCACGATTGTAAGAAAAATAAACCACCATCTCATGTACCAATCAGATTTTAAAGATGTTGCAAATACTCCATTTAAACCACAGTCCTATTTCAGAATTGTGAAATTAAATGGCAGATTATGGGTGAAATATGGTAATATTTATACTCATAAGCTTTTATGAGGATTAAATTAAAGAATCTACATGAATTTCTTGAACTAGCCTAGGACACTTAACAAATGCTTAACAAAAGTGAGTTATTATAGTTTATTCATTTATGCTAGCAGAAACACAGGGCGAAGGAAGAGATTTTACTTTGAGGGGTCTGAGGATGGCATGTAGTATGAGATGGTAAAAGGGAAGAAGGTGGTTGAGGACTAGGGAAGAGAGACTCTGGTCATGAAAGTGAAGAGGAAGTAAGTTTGAGGTTGAGTTGTTTAAGTATTTGTCCCTAACATCTGTGGAGTTACCACTCCACATAGAATGCTCCATTGAGTGTAATGGAGATGGAGCTATGAGGAAGAACTGCATCTGTAGTCTCTTTTTGTAAGAACTTTCCAAACCAGTAAATAAAATAGACATACATTAAAATTACCCGCAATTTATGTGACAATCATAGCATGTGTACACTGCAGTAGAAATGAATAAATATATGAAAATAGAGAATGCTGAAATAATTATTTTACTAAATTATTTCATGTTTTGTGAGTTTCAACAAGGCTCTACCCCTACTGTGACTGAACACATAGGATTCAGAATTCTCTTGGCTTAAGAACATGAATAGTGAAAGAGTTATTAAAAGCACTAAAAAAGTAATATGTTTCATCATATCGGTCACTCAAAGCATAAATCTATTATATTTTTATTTACTCATGTATAAAGTACTTACCCAAATATTTACCATGTGTGTGTTTGAGGTAGATGAGTGAAAAAGTACTGGTAAAGATGACAGCTAGGAAATGAACTGAAGAATATTGACCAAGTGGGAGAAATCTGGCAGAGTGTGTCAACTGGAATCCTAGCTACTGAACATTTTTTTCAGATTTTGTAAAGAAGAGAGACCTGGTCTGGAAGTGGTCCAGAAACAGGAAATACTCTGTGGTGCCAGGAATCATACTGAGGTCAAAGAGAAAAAGGAACTGCTGACAGAAAGCTATCCCTTCAGCTTTTATATACTCAGCTTTTATATACTCAGTTTGCGTTCAGAAGGGCAGCCACAGTGGGATCCATATAACAAACTTCAAACTTACCACGAATTTAGTGGCTCAAGAGAACAAAGCACATTGTTTTGGAATATATGACTCCATTCAGGAAGAACTAAGCCCTTCAGATTTATCCTCCATCTTCTCAAAGAGAATGATTTCTTTTAAGAAGATTCATCAAAGTACATTAAAAAGGGGGTGTGGGGGGGTCAAAGGAAATGACATATATTCAATACTGTGCATGGATGTTGATTTTCAGAATGATTTTTAAAATAGTATTTGTGTTTGACAATGTTTTTTTGGTTTGTTTTCCAGGTTTTTTTTTTTTGGAACAGAATCTTTTAGGTTTTCATAAAATGATAGATTTTTTCCCCATCCTAGGGTGCAAGGGGCTTTATTTTTCCTTCACTTTGTGATACTCCATGTAATTGCCCTGAAGGAAGAAAGGCACGTTGAAGTCATGAAGAGGGAGGCCTCTGTGTGCTGTGCTATTTCTTAATATATGTTTACCTTCCTCCCTTGACATACTGGCTTAGAACAAAGAGTCATCCAATCTGTGTGTAGGTAAATCACTTTCAATTAGCAGTAAAAGCCTTGCAGTGGGTCACAGCACCCAATGGGCAATCAGCAAGCATGTCTTTATATTGGCAGTTTTAACCTTTGAACTGGAGAACACAAACCCATATTTCTACAGCAGCCAGTCAAGTTGTATAAATGAGCTCAGTGAAGTCAGGGTGAAAAAAATCAATGGAGCAAGTGCAGTGATGAATGTTGACTGGCATTGTGGCTCAATATAAGAGACAACGCCAGTGAAGGTGGCTACTATGACTCCATTTCGGAGTGGGAGCCAAAAGTTGACCACCTTTGGACTCCCACTGTTTGCTGCTGACAGATGGGAGTTACACCGCAAGCTCCTCTGAATTTTCAACTGATGCTTCATGGGTCTGCAACCTTTGCAGTCATGATGGGCACACACTTAGAAGGACCCACACTTGGCTTGTTGTTCTGCTTGTATTGTCATGAAATTCTTAATCATTTTTGGGCAAGAGGTCGACTGCATTTTCATCTTGTACTAGAGTCCCAAAATGATACAGCTAGTCCTGTTTTCCAGAGAAACGTGTATTCATAGCTCTCTGTGTATTATTCCAATTTTTAAATATTGGCATTCAGTTCATATTTTTCAATGTAGTGCATGCTACACATTTGTCAGCTGATTGACCTAGGAATGGGCAACAAATTTCAACCCTATAATCTGAGTGATTAACCTGAGATATTAAGACTTGGTGCTGTGAGATCGTAGCTGCAGCCTTGGCCAATACCCTTAACCTCCAGATGAGGGAAGAAATGAAAATCACAAGAAATGAAAATAGAAACATAAGCTGTTCTATATAACACCTGCTGCACTGGACCTGTTGGAAACAGCTTTTCCTAGAAGTATTTTTTATAGCAACAAACACAAAGAATCTTGAGTTTTATGACATCTGGGATGGTGTACATTTTCTGCTTCATCACTTTAATTTCTGGGTGACTTTGCCAAGAAAGTTTCTTTCATCTTTTGGAGACATATTTTTTCTAGTGGTTTCAAGTCATTGCTCACTTTACCATGGTTTGCATAGTAATTATGCAAGCAGTGTCTCTTGTCTTAGAAAGGCCCTGTCATTTTTAGGGTCTAGTCTACTGTACCAGGTCCTAACCAACAGCCGTAGGCTTTTGTAGGGGCACGTGTTTTTTTTCCTCATTTCTTCATGCCACCAGGTTTAGTAGCACTTGAAATGAGGTAAGGGGGGAAAACAGCATGAAGACATGCACAGTCATGTTCTAACATGACTGTTTTAAACTTCTGTATCATTAGTACAGTAGAAAACTGCACTCCTGGGTTGGCAGACATTATATTGACTTCATGAATTTAATTTCATGTAGTCCCAGCCCATTTTTTAAAAATGTAGACTTAAGCAAAATAATCTTTTTCCGAGAGTTCCCCAATTTATTTATTTATTGCCTTATGACTCCAGTTCAGTCATATTTCCCATTGTCCATATTTATGATATCTTTTCATCTTTGTCATTGAATATGGGCTCTGACAATCCTGAAACAGGCAATGAATATATTTCTCCAGTGAAATTTTATACCTGAAGTCATCACTAGATTGATCACTTCGTCGCTGTGTGCCTCAAAGTCTCACTTTCAAAGTAGACTAAACTTTTGGGTGGAGTTGTTGGATTTAGGGTCAATTTAGTGGGAAAATATTGTGATGGGTTCAGTCAGGTGTTTTCAGGAGTGGATTTGACAAAGCCTACAAAGTAAAATGTCAAAAAAGCAAAAAAAATCCAACCTGTGCATTGAATGAATGGAAACACAGTCCCAGTCAAATTAAGAGTTTGATTTAACTTAAATTGATTGTTTGTTTGTTTAATGGTCACTCTGCCCTGTAAGGGTACTTGGAGTCACCAGGTGGATTTTCACTCCCACTGCTAGGTTGGATTTCCCTCTCACAGAGACAGAGGCTGGGGAGAAAAGGGTGTGTGGCCGAGGTGAGATGTTTTGGGGACGCAGCAGGATGTGGATGGTGTGGCTGCTCTTTGTGCATTCATGGTGGCAGCCTGCAGGGCTACTGGGCCCCTGGTGCCCTGCGTCTGCTCCTTTGTTGTTTCATCCCATGTAGTGCCAGCAGTATGCTGGCAGCTGACACTGTCAGCAGGTACCCCTAAAATAGCAAGTAGCCCTGGGAAGACAGTAGGAAATAATGTTTGTGGCCATATAGGGCCCTGTGCCACCATTTCAGAGGGCACTGGCTTTTGTGTTTATTATCTTAAACCAAAGGGCACCACCCTTCTCACAGTAGTTCTTTGAAGACAGCAAGATTCCACTGCTTTTCTCTGTTCTTGTGAAGGGTCATGTGTGTGAGAATAAATAACCCCAGGTACTAAGACAGAACTGAAGTGACTTGAAAAAGTCATGTTCAGAATAAAACAAGTGAGTACCACCATCCAGGCAGTGCAGGAAAAATGAATTTCTCATTTCCAGAAGCAGGTGCTATCATCCAAAAAAACTATGTATGTGCATAGCACTTATTGGTATATCCATTGTGCTATTCTTTCAGGATGCCAGTTGTCCACACACAGACCTTGGAAAAGATTGCATTTGTGACCTGGGCACAATAAACAGATCTAATCTTTGTCTATATGACTAGAAAGTTCTTCCTATCTATCTACTTACTTCAGTGAAAGATATGAAAGTCCAAAATAAGAGCACCCTGCAGGTATAGTTGTGGCAGGCAAAGACCCTTGCTGGGTGGGGGCTGGGGGTAATAGCTTAAGGTCGAAGGCATTTTTACCCATCTATAGTCTTTCGCTTTCATATCCTTCACACTTCAAAAGATGAGGTTTATCGAATGGAGTCATTTTTCAGTTAAAACATTGTCTATCAAAGGGTAGTATTTCTTTTTTTCTTCAAGGTTTCATTAAGTGATTAGTTCTGAGGGAAATGCTTTACATCTAAAGAATGCAAGCAAGTATTTAAAACAATGTACCCAATGCAGAACGTCCCCAAGAATGATGTTTTTATATACTTTATATGGATAAATATTAACTGAGAATCATGCAAATTTTTTAATATCTGAAAATCACCTGGAATATTTAATTTCATTCAGTTAATTACCAGTAGCTTTAGTGATTCCCTATCTTTGGATTAGTTGTGGAGACTGGAGCCATTCTGGAGAGTGTTGAGGAGTGAGAGGGAGATGACGAGTGGAAAATGGTGAGAGAAGGCAACTTTTTCAAGAAATTTGGTTGTGAAATAAAACAGCGGGTAAGAGCTAAAGGGGGATGTGGGATGAATTAGGTGGCTTATTTCTTTTAAAGAGATGGAAGATCTAAACATATTTAAAGCTGTTAAGAGTGAGCCTAGGGAGGAAGAGAAAATATGACAGAAGGGATGATCAGAAGGGAAAACGTTTCTGTAAAGGGAGACAGAGATAGAACTCAGACCAGAGAGGGCGATGGGGAGGGATGAGCCACGTGGAGGTAGGGGCACCTCTTCAGCTGTGACTGCAGGGAAGAATGGATGCCAAACTCAGTAACTGAATTGGAAGGAGCTTCTGCAAGTTGTTTAGCTGAGTGAGTTTGTTATCTCTTAAGATAGGTGGGCAAGGTCATCTGTGAAGAGAGGAGAGAGATTAATTTTTCCAGGAGATTTGTGAATAGCAATGCAGGCCTGACCTGGCCACTTCTGGAAACGAGCACATGCAGCTCAGAAGAATTACTGGGCTGCTTTGAGAATACAATTGAGATTAGAGACTAATACTGTATAGTGTCATTAAAATGCAAGATGATGAGAGTTTTTCTCCCATAGAATCAGCGGCACCAATGTTGGGTTCTGACGGACCAAGATCAAGGGAGACAGGTCACAGAAGGATGATGGCAAAAAACTGTGGATGATACTAAAAGAATTGAAATGATTGGAAGAAGAAACCACGCTAGATATATTTAATTGAGTTCAGGGAAGTGGCATTTGAGGTTATTTGCAAAAAATAAAAAACTCTTGGTTAACAAATAAGGAAACAGGATCAGGGAAGATATGTTTAATCACTGATCTTTCTGAAGACTATGTTATCAAACAAATCATTACACTTTCCAGTTTCTTATATAAACTTTTTAATAAATGAGAATTTTACTACAGAGCAGAACCTTGGTTTCCTATGAATAAACAGAAACAACATCATGAAATAAAATAAAACTGTAAATCTTCATATCAATTAAATATATAAAAATTATTCTAAGCTAAGAGGGACATGTCTGTACTACACATATTAACTATATAAAAGTTTCCCATGTACTGCCATAAGTCCAAGTAGTGAATTATGCTTTTTGTGCATCATGCATTTGTCCTGAAATGGCACACCCAGTGGAGTAGTAGTTAGGGACAGTTCACATATATCTAAGTCCTGAGATCCCATCCTGGGGCCAGTGGGGACAACCAAGATGAACAACTAAATAAAAGAAACGAAGGGCTTCTTCTTCTTCTCGCTTTCTGTCTGCCTGTTCACCTTCATTCCTGCCTATACCTTTCCTTTAAAAAAACTAGATCTTTCCTGTCAATTTGAGATGATCACAGAGCTCCCAGTTAAGTAAAATGATTTGCCTTGAGCCCACATACCTGTTAGCTCTATCTCTCAGTTCACCAACTGGAGACTCGGAGTACTGTGTTCCAAGAACGGATTCCAGGTGTCCCTGGACATATTGAAGGTTGCAAGTATTTACGGTAATAAACAATGTAAATCAGGTTTACAGCCACTCAAAGCTTAACAATTGGAATTATATTTAAACACTCCTTTTATGGTCCCTTCTCTAAATCCTGAGTCAATAATGATTATTTTGTGTTCAAGACGTTTTGCATGCTATCCACCTACAATACTGGTGCACAAATACCAAGTGCAATACCGAGGGCAAATACTGGTGCCTGTGTGTGCCTCCTTCTCTCGACTGCCCCCTTCAATTATTCCAGTCAGTTTGATTTAGTCATGGTGTCTTTATCATCTTTTTGTGTCTCATTTCATTTAGTCACATTTTTAGAAATGTTTTCTTCAAGCATACAGTGTTTGTTTGATTTATCTTTTTGTTTTTGTTTTGATGATAGAAGAGAAGGGGAGAGCAGGCCTGAGGGGGACACCTGTTTAGCACCGAGGAGAGGACTCTGCAGTATTTTCTCACATGGAGCAAGAATCAGCTGTACCAGGAAGGGCCAAGTCACTTGCGCAGGCTCTGAGAGTTTAGGGCATCACTCAGATGTGTCCATCCCATGTCTCAAAGGCCTAGGCTATCCTGACCGAAGCCCTCACCTGCCTCCTTCAGCTGATCCTTCAGTTTTCTCTGCAAGTCAACAGTCCCCACTGTAAAATACTGAGTTTGTTCCTGACTGTGGCTATTCTACCCTTGCCCCAGGGAGGGCCACTTTGTAAGCTAGTGACATGTCTGCTGGTTCTTACACTTAGTTTTTAACTATTTATTAACCAGTACAAGTTTCCCATTAGTCTTCCATAGGCTTAATCACAGACTAGTCAATTGTCTTTGTATGTGCTGTGATTCCTATGCTTTCCATACTTTGCACCAGCCAGGGTGTTTCCCTCCACAGGAATATTCTACCAGGCTACAACCAGTGAAAAGTTTTAGCAATTGGACTATCACTTTGTGCCAGGGACTGTCCATGCTCCATATACTATCCATATACTGGGAACTTTGGTTTTAGCTGGGTAATGGGCAGTCATCTCAAAATCCTATCTTAATACAGGCTCTCACTAACCACCCCCAGTACCTATGGATTGGACCCTCTGGGAAGCAGATCTCAAGATGGAATTAGGCATATAAGGTATTTATTGGCAGTACTTCCTGCAAAAAACAAGAGAATAGAAAGGAATATATGGGAAGAGCCTTCAGACAATGATATATGTCTGACATATCTGAAAAGAAGGGAACGAACAGAGAGTTGGGTAGGAAAAGTCTGACTTCAGTGAGCGTCTGAGGCACTCATGGCCAGGCAGAAGGGTGCTCCAGCACAGAGATTGCCATAGAGAAGTCCCATGCTGGCCAGAAATGAAGAGATCATCTGCCATCGTCATATAGAATCACTCACCGGTAGCATAAGGTCTCTGTTCAAAGCTAAGGCAGACCATGAAGGCACAGCCACAGCAAGACGTCAACTAAAATATGCCTTTGCCTCAGGTTCTCTCAAAAGAAGAGACCTATGAGACCTATATATGGTACCACAGTGAACTTCTTTGCAGAACAAGATCCTGTAGATAGAGAATTTTAAGAAAATTCAAAAGAAAAATATAAGAAGTTCTATAGATGCACCCAAAACAATAATTTAGCAAATTATTAGGATATGAGGTCATTTTTCTAAGAAAAAATATATTTCTACAAGCTATCAACCATTAATTCAAAAATAAAATAAATTTGCAATAGCACAAAAAATATAAACTACCTGTACACTAAAACCTACAAAGTATTACTGAGAATAATTAAAGAAGACCTAAATAAATGGACAGGTGTAATATAGATTTAGAAACTCAGTACTCAATACATTAATTCTCCCCAAATTGATCTGTAGATCCAATGTATTTACTATGTATTCCCAATAAAAATATCAATAGATTTTTATAGAAATTAACAGATAATTGCAAAATGCACAGAGAAACTGAAGAATCTGAGAGTCAAAACAACTTTGAAAAACAAGAATAAATTTGAAGAATTTATCTTACCTAATTTCAAGACTTACTCTAAAAGCAATGATAACTAAGAGTATTGTACTGACAAAAAGATAGACCCATAGATCAGAGAGATCAGAATAGAAAGGACTCCAGAAATAAACACAATGATTTCATTGTCAGCTCCCCAAAGAAACTATGATCCCCCTGTCATTAAACCCCTTAACTGTTTTATCGTGTTTACATGAAATTTCTTGGGAGTATGCAGTACCTGCTTGCACAGTTCCCTTTTGGGAACTCTCTCTTCCTTTAGGTTCTGTGATGCAATAGTCTCCTGATTCTTCCACAACCCAACTCTCCATTCATCTCTGAGCAGATTTATCCTCCCTAAACCCATCATTAAATACTTGACTTCTTCAAAGTTCAGTACCATATTCTTTTCTCTTTTCACTTCTATCACCAGTGATAATCTTTTCAAGAAAATACCTTCACTTACCACTACTGCATATGACTTCCTAATTTATCTAACTAGTCTAACATTTCCTTAACTGAGCACTATACCCATATAGCCAAGTGCCTATTCAATTCACAGTCTTACACAAATCACAAAGACATCACAAATAAATTCAACATTCTATAAAGTTCTGTCTCTACAAAACCAGAGAACAACACTCCTCCACAAACAGAAACCTTCAAATCACCCTCCAACATTGATCCCTCTGTAGGGTTACTCATCATAGTACCATTACAATCTCCCCCAGCTATGTGAGTTGAAAACTATAACTTCTCCTTGACACCTCCTTGAACCTTACCATTCTTAGTCAAGCCACCACCAAATCCTGTCTCTCGACTTTTGCTATCATTACTTAGGTTAATCAACTAGTTTCTGCTTTGTATACCTGAATCCATTCTAAATTACTTAAATCTATTCTCCATGCTGAAACCAGGTTTCAGTCACCATTCTCCAGAAAAACACAGCCAATGGGATAGATATAGATATAGATGTCATCTATTTCCATATGTATCTATATAGATAAAGAAGGGGAGTGGGGGAGGGGGAGGGAGAGAGAGAGCTGTTGAGGAATTGGTTCATGCGATTGTGGAGGCAGCAAATTTGAAATCTGTAGGGCTGGCTAGCAGATTGTAAACTCAGTAAAGAGTTGTTAATATGATCTTGAATTCTAAATCTGCATAATGGAAAATCAAGCAGAGTTTCAATGTTTCAGTCTTGAGGCAAAATTACATCTTCTTTGGCAAACCTCAGTCTGAGTTCTTAAAGCATTCAGATGATTAAATGAGGCCCACCCACATTAGAGAAGGTAATCTGCTTTATTTAAAGTAAATTGCTTGTAATGTTAATGACATCCACAAATACTTTTACAGAAACATCTAGACTAGTGTTTGACTAAACAATGGAGCATCACAATCTAGCTAATTTGACATATAGTTAACCTTAACACAGAGTGACAGTTCTAAGTCTCTGTTTGCTTCACATATAAGAAAATAATAGCATCTCTCATGGGACTGCTGTGTATGTAAATGAGTTAATACATATAAAACACCTAACAATGTCTGACATAAGTAAGCATTGGCCACTATAATTATCAGTATTATGCCATAAATTGGATTATATCATTCATTTTCTTAAAACCTTTCAATCACCTCCCATTACTTCTAACATTACCCACCATGCTTTCTCTCCTCTCCAGTATCTTACTCTCTTCCCTGGAGGTCCACTGAATTTCATCCCAACCCTTGCAATCACCATCCTCCTTCCATTGCAAGGCCTTTCAGGTGCTATTCCCTCTACTTTGATGTTCTTTTTCCTCTGCTTCACCTAATTAATATCCACTTCAGGTATCTTTCATCTGTGACTATCTTTCCTAATTCCCTTAATGAGATCATGCTTGTCTCCAGAACACTGGTTACTCTTTCATAACACATCACATTTGGCAACTGTGTGTATGTAATTGTTTAACCTTTGCTTCTATAACTAGACTTTAAACAGCATGAAGGAAAGGATCATAATTATATTGCTTATCCCTGTCTTCCCTGGGTTTCAAAATATGCATGCAATAAATAAATAAATGTTTCCTATGTCTCTGCATGGGCCATTTGCCTACTCTAGGATCAACTTAAAAAGGACACATAGAATAGAATAAGAGAGGCCTGGTCACTTTGTAAACACAATAGCCACTCTACAGCTGGAAAAACAGAAGAGAGGCAAAGTCAAGCCCATGATTTGAGTTTACTCAGAAAAATGGAGCCAGATAATATTTCGTAAGTGCAGAAAAACACTAACATGAATGCACACAGAGTCATGATTAAGGATCTCAAATCCTTTGATTTTTTGGTCTGCTTATAAAAATATTGTCACATAAAAATTAGGTTCATATGTACTAATATGTACTGATATGTACATATGTACTAAATGAATAAATGAAACATGAGCCTCTATCTGGAGCATCAGTTTGGAACAAACCACTGCCCTCATGGAGTTTTTGTTCTTGTGACTGCTAATGTTCCCAGGTGCCTTTTTCCTTAGGATCAGTATTTCCAGGAGAAATATCTGAAATATTTTTGTGTCTGAGATGTCTAGAGGGACAAACTGAATCACAGAACTAGCTATAACACCCTGATTTTATTTCTGCCATAAGACATGTTTAATCATTAATATTTAATTCAATCTCTTTGGAGGGCGATCAGATTTTAGTTTTTAATTAGTTTCTCCTCTCTTCTGTGTACTCATTTTGTGAACAACTCCTGCAATTCTTAAGTCTGGCTGTGTATTAGAGTCACCCGGAGAGTTTGTTTAACATGTATGTAATTGAACTCCTTCTCGGACTTGGTGAATCAGAATCTCTAGGAGTAGTATCCAAAATGCTTATTTTAAACTTTTCGCGCTAGAACGTAATTTGATTTTTAAATCTGAGGAATTATTATCTTCATTTAATTTAAAAAATTTCTCCATCACTTTTACCTCAAATATTGCCTCTTCCTCATTCTCTCTTCTTTGTTCAGTAAGCACATTGGACTTGTATTGGATGAACTGCCTTCTTACACTCTGCCTCTTAAATGTTCTTGTGTATTTTCCATCTTTTTACTTCCATTGTTTCTCATGAATTCTTCCAATAGCCTAAGTATTTACCAATGGTCTAAGTCTTTCATCTGTTATATCTATTGTATTCTGTAACACTTATTTTTTAACGGTTATAATTTTTATTTTCAAAATTTTACTTGCTTCTTCATCATAGTTCTTTTCCTTCATAATGTCTTACTTCTATTATATGATTTTAAAGTATTTTTGAACATTAAAAACCTGTTTCGATTTCTCTAATCTTAACATTTCATGAGTTTAACTTCTATTGTTGTATATTGCTGATAGCCTCTTTATTATTTTAGTGGATTAACTTTTGTGTTTTGTAATTTTAGCCTATGAGCTTATCTTCACAAATGAAAATTGCTTCCATGGAAGCTCCTACTAGTTAGTCCTAAGTTTGTCTCTCATAGAATCCTTTATATTTCATTGTTTCTGAACCAATTTTTATACATTTTGTCTCATGGCTTCTACATGACAAGATAATTGAAAGTCAGAACCACACACTATACATGACATGGATTCAGGATTCACATTCTCCCAAATGAATAGGAAGAGTATCTCTTTGCTATTCATTTTCTGCCTTTTTGTGACATTCCTGAATTGATGAGTTGGGTATTTTCAGCTATTTTCCCACAAGAAAAGCTTCTTCCTATCTAAAGATTACATGCAGAGGAAAGACAGCCTGATCCCAGCTCCTTCCCATGCATGGGTCCTGAGAGGTTTGACTCCCACTCCTGACTAACCATTAGAACTCCTACTCCTAAATTCTATTTCTCCTCACAGTTACCCTGAAGGCTCTTTCATTTCTTCTTCTGTTCAAGATAATTTGTTTTGAGTTTCCATTGTATTTTTAATCTCCGGATATTTTACTTTCCTCTTTGGAGCTTTTCTTACACATCTTTTTGGATTTGTATATTTTTCTGCATTACTCTATGGCTTGAGTAGAGAGGGTCTTCTCAAATCAATCCAGTTTATCATCTTGGTCAACAGTCTAGACTGACATAACAAACCACTTGAGTCATATGGACACTAAAGTTTGGAAGTGATTCATGAAAGCTTGAAAGTCACTGCATTATGGAATTCAATGTTTTATTTTTCATTAATCCCCCTGTCCCCACTCATCACTCCTCAAACACATAGTCAGTCACTCAAATTGAATTTTCTGTCCTAAATATTCTTGCCTTATTTCACTTGGATCATTCAAACACTTTAATAGCTGACTCTCTGTATCTATACTCTTCCCATTAAAATTATACCTACTTCATACCATCAGAAGGATCTTTTTAAAGCAAGCTCTTATTCAATACTTCCATTCCATACAACATAAAGCCCAAATCTTCTAAAACTATATAAAACATTATGTAAACTATATGACCTTTAACCTTCTTGCATTTTATGTCAATGTCTTGAACTTGACCTCGTGAAGTTTTTTACATCGACAATGTTTATGAACCTCAGTCTTGGGCTTACCAAATGACCTTGTACCTGCACCCCTTGCTTCCTAACTTAATGCCAATACATGTTTTAAGCCACGGTTAAGGCAATGTTAACCCCTAGAAATATTTCTTTAACCCTCTGGGAAGGGCTCAGGTCCCTACCTCTGTGCTCCCAGAGGACTCTATATATTAAAAGCTTATTATATATTTGTCACTCACATGAGAATATGCTTCCAAAGAGAAGGGATTATGTTTTATTTCTGTATTCCCAGCATCTGGCTAGGAGGCTGGTAGTCTAAGTACTTAATAAATGTTTGTTAAACTGAGCTAAGTCATTCAGAGTCGCAGAAAACCACCTCTTCCTAATGAGTTACGTTCTCTTAAAACTGTGTCTGCTTTGGAATGTTTAGCCTGATCAGAAAAACACAGGCTCTCAAATATTTTATACAGGAAAATTGGGATCAGTCCAGCAGAAATGTTAAAACCTTATTGATATGTTCACTTGGCTCTCCCAGGTTAATAGAAATATACTTCTAGTATAATTCCTTATCTAATTTATAGATTTTCCACATAAATCATAATATAAAAGATAGTAAAAGTTCCATTGAAAAAATAGATTGAGAAAAATAATAGAGAAGCAATTAGACATAATACTTTCTCTCTTAAAAAATATGCACAGTGTGATTATAGTTTTGGGTAGAAAAAACAGAAACAATGCAAGTTATTAAAGACTGACTATTAACTATATACTAAACCTGTCTAGATGACTTAAGATTCCTTCTTTTCAAACATTGATAATATCTTGGAGTACTTTAGGTCCCATAAGATTTTTCCCTCTAAAACGGGCAAAAACAAATCTACACAGCAAAATGCTATCTACACCACACGAAAAGGACATTTCTTTTTCTTTCCTGGGTTGTGTGTGTGTGTGTGTGTGTGTGTGTGTGTGTGTGTGTGTGTGTGCTTAAATGTACACGGGATTATCAAGGGATTAAAGCATTTAAGAGGCATAGTTTGCTTTTCGTAAGAAAATCTTCAGTTACATTTAAACAAAAAAAATTTAAGCTGAAAACAAGGAGTTTTTCTGGAGTATACATTTTTCTGTCTTTGTTCCCCACCTCATTTTGAACATTTGAGCATTTAATCAAATGTATTTAATCATTCAATCACTTAAAGCATTTAGTCAGGATGAGTTAATTCATCCATATGTAACCCTGAGGTGGTTTAAAAAATTCCATTTGTTATTTGGAGAAAGTGAACATCAGACTCTTGCCTCAGATTACTGTGTTGACAGAGTTGGAAACAAAGAATTTTCCTGGTTTGAAGCTTATGAAAGTCACTGAAGTAGCTTTCAACAATGCAGTGAGTGTGAAAGCAGGTATAGGGGTTTTCCTTTGCTGTTGTGACCTGCAATCCTAGGGATTCGTGGGCGAGAAATAAGAATTTGGAATGAGGTGTTTTCTCCAAGTTGGAGAGGGAGGGAGCGCTAGAGCTTGGAATGGCTTAGTGCAATTCAGTACTTTGATTGCAATCTCTTCATATTTACTCTAAGAAAGTTGATATATATCACAAGTTCCATAACTGCACTGCATACCGTAATATGATTTCCAAAACCCAAGTTTCCTTTGCTCTAACAAGTTCCTATTTCTACAGATAAAATTGGCCATCTACAGAAAAACAGCATACAAGTTATATGAACCAAGTCCCCAAGGAAAACTCACTACCTGAAACTTTCTGGAATTGCTGTTGTCCTCATTTTCTCAACTCATATTCGTGCCTGCCTAAGTGCCCTTATGTATGCAAGCATACATGTCCACAGGCCACTCACTGTCTTTGTGACCAGCACCTGGTTCTTATCTCTAACTACTCCTCCAGTCAAAGGTGTGCACATAAGAACCGACAAGAAAGCTTATAAAAATAGAATACTTGGTCTATGTCCAAATCTTCCAAATCCTGATTAAATAGGACTTGAGAAAAATTTGAATATATATGTTTAAGGAAAGGTGCAGGCAGGAATGAAAGTGAATAAACAGGCGGGAAGAGAGAAGAGGAAAAAGCATGCATTCACTTTATTTAGTTGTTCATCTTGACTAAACTGTACACTCAGAAGTGGTCAGGATGGGAAATTTTGTACTATGTTTGTGTGTTTTTCACCATGATTAAAAAGGGAGGGAGAGGGAGGAAATGTCTTCCAGTCAAAAAACTAAGTACATTTTTGAGTAAGTAATTGATACTGTGGTTTTAGATAAGACACTACAATACAGAATTGAAATTAGAACAAGTCAAAGTCAGTTTTGACTTTGATATATCATATTTACACAATTAGGGAGCCTGTTATTCATCTATTCATTTTTTTTAGATGGTCAAAAATTATTCATTTATTGTGTGTCTCCTGCGCTTTAGTTTCTTGGAAACTTGAGTGACTTAGGTCAGGCTCATTCTTATCTAAAGAGGAATTATATTCAGTGTAGGGTGTATCAAGGATGTATTTTTCTGGGGAATGAACATTTCCAGATCTAGTGGTCTCCTGGCAGTACAGTATTGTTCCCATTATGGTTACAAATAACCTGGAAATTGGAGTCTAAAGCAGAATGGATCAATTATGAGTCCTGTGGTTTTTCTTGGTCAGGACAAAAACAGGCAATTTACCACCTGTCTGAGTTAGGACATCTTCAACCTGTTCCCAATGAGTAACTCATTTGATCATTCCTCAATCTTATATCCCAGGGAAGATCTTACTCTGGGAAGCCAATACACAAGTCATATGAGAGAGATGAGGCAAGTGGCTTTAAGCCCAGTCCTCAGGCTCCCCTCCCTCCTGCCCCATTATCAGAGATGAGGGTGTGTTGATGGGAACAGACTTAGAGGTCTAGCATAGGCCTGAGAGATCTACTTAAAGATTCCTGTTTGGGAGTTCAAATTCACATGCTCTTTTCACTGCTAGCTATTTAATAGAATAAGAGAAAGCACCCTACTAGAGAGTGAAAAAAGAGAGACAGACCCTTGAGTTCAACAAAAAACAGAGAGCAGTCTCTATTTGATGGTTTGTTTTATGCAAGAACATTTGTCTGGACTTGTTAAAATATGCAGTCTGAAACTTGCGAATATCTACATAGCGAAAGTTCACTTAATCACCACACCTTTCCCTCCCTCTCTGACTCTGCATGCTATTCGTGTGTGTCAAATACTTCTTATTGGATTATATCTTTGAAACAACCCCATCTTGTATGCATATAACCCAATTCACATACCACATCAGATTCTGACATGAAACTTTCGTTTTAAGGACTATTGAAAGTAATGATACATAAATCCACATTATCCTTGTCTCTCCACCTATGAAGTCTGACTTCATGACAAGAACAAGACAGCTCCTCTAAATAGTGGAGGAAAAGATTAAAAAAAAATGAACTGAAGTCTAAGCTGGAATGTTGAGTATGAGGATGAAACTGGTTTCAGGCTGAAAGTGCTGCTTCATGTTCCCCAAGTGCTAAAGTTTCCACAGAGCAAGACTGCCACTTCCAGTACAGAACTGCTCGTTCTTCCACCGTCTTTAAATATTATGCTATGTGTCACCCCAGTGGTCAAATGTAGAAGCTGTGGGAAAGCTCTGCAGGAGAGACTAAATGATGTCACATTATAAGATTGTTGCTAAGAAAAGCAAGGGGATTTTGTTGCAGTATTGGAAACATGGTTTTCTTGTCATTAAATGGGCACACAGACTACAATGACACCAAAAGAAGATAAAATGCCATCTCTTATGTGACAAGGACATCATCATTACATATTCACAAGACAGCACGAACCTGAGATGTAGTGGGGAAGCAACAAAATGTCTTTACCACACCCCCGTCCAACGTATCCTTGGCTTAGAGTGCGGGGAAATGAACTACAAGGGAGTTCACTGCACATCCTTTGGCTCTATCTGTGGTTGTCCAACTGTATGTGTGTCATTTATCAGCTGCTTCTTTGCTTTGTACCTGGAGCATCTTGAGGAAATCAGTTTTCCTAAGTGCACACTAGGAGACAGTTTTAATGGCACTTACTGTCTTCCTGAGTCTTTTTATTTTTTTTTTACAATGTGACTTCCTCTTTAATATAGAGGACAGCTGAGAAGAAACTAAGAGGAAAACTAGGAGAAGAGAATTTTTAGGGTAGCAATAAAGTTGAACTGTTAAACAAAACACTATCTGAAGTTCCATATAAAAGTACTTGTTCTCCCCAGAGGCATACTTTATATGACACTATTTATACATACTCAAGAATACTGGATGGTTATGAGTTCTCACCATCTGCTTCATCAACATATTCTATCTGCCTGAACTTATATTGCCCAATCAGTGTAATATTCAGTTGAATCCTCCCTTTCAAGTAAAAGAGTCAAAAAGGCAAACCGTATCTTTAGCTAGGAGCCACGTTCTACGCTTTAATTTTTGGTGATTTCTCCATGTGCATTTACATGATCCTAGTCAAATTAACTTTCAAACATTTTTGCATTGCATCTAATAAGAAATTTTTAACTTTCCTAGGGGTAAAAATAACTTGATATTTTTGCCTTTCATAAGACTGCTTTTGTTTCCATACATATGCCAGATGAAAGCACTCAAAAAATTAAAGTATTGGAAAAGTACTCATTTAATTGCAGCTTATTAATATTCAACTTACAGATATTACTGTACAACCCTATGCTTGATAATTTACTGCCCAGAATCACTGCATCAGAAATTCTACTTTTAACAACTAAAGATTCTATAATAATAATAGCAGTAGCGATATCAACTAATATCATGCCACTTAGCAATTTAGAAAACACCCATACACTTATTCTCTTACTAATGAAGTTTTAATACTTTGTTATATGAAATTAGGTTCATTTCACTTTAAACTTAGGAATTTTTGCTGTAAAATTCTTTGAACTTTGCAATAAGAAAGCAGCATTGTTTTTTAAACATTGTGCTTCCTGTGGAAATCATCATATCACAGAAAACTTACTTGGCTACTTTCTCTAATTTCTCTTGTACAATGTACAAAGCTATTTAATGCTTCTTAGAATCATTTCTTATGATTTTTCTTTTCTTCACTTTGATTTCCTAATGATTCACTAAGTTGTTTTAAGACAAGCTCTTACATTCACTGAGCCTGTATTCCCTATAATTTTCTCCTTCAGAAACTGTGTTGCAGAGCAGAATGGGTTTTCTGAAGGAGAGATATATTTACAGGGAAGGTTAACCTAATTAGGTTCTCCTTACCAGACCAGAACATCCTTCAAGGTGATTTAAGCCCCTTGATGCTTCAGTATCTCATTTATTATTTTTTTTCCAGACCTCAAACACATGCCTTTGCTTTATGATTTGATAAGTCACAGATGGCCAATACCAGCCAATGTCTTCTCCAAAGGCAATCTTAGCCAAGTTCAAAGGCATGCTGGGCGTTGGGAAAAAAAACAAACAAGTTATCTGCCCAGTTATAAAGTCATTGTGGAGAAGAAACTCTTTATTATTTTGGTAATTATGTTAGAGGAGCTTAGCAGCACTTTCTCAAGGCAGATAAGGAATTCTTTTTCACCACCTGTATGTTCTGTGCTCTGGTTTCTGTTCTCTTCTGCCCACGTCACTTCTTATGGCACCTTGCCAACAATGCCAACACCTGTAGAGGTGGGGCTGAGAACCTGAAATTGCTTCATATACAGCTTTGGCTTTTTGGGAGCTATCTGTCCCCAGGGAGGGTTGGACCCCAAAACAACTTTCTAGCAAGCTGTTCATTGTGATACTACTCTTCTATGTCCAGAGGGTGTGATTTGGGAATGCAAGCTCAAAACGTAAATTTGACATTAGAAGGTGCTCAATACATTTTCTTTGCACAAGGCCTATTGAACAACTCAGGTTTTTTTTTGTGCTGTAAAACGAAAACATTTATTGCACCATACGCTCTTTCGTACTTGAAAATATCAGTTATTAGCCTGACTCATGTTGACTGGGTAAGAATGAAGCAGGGACACACACACACACACACACACACACACACACACACACACACATCCAACCAACCAGGAACATTCAAGCAGTGCCCCTTAATCTTAGAAGTGAATTTGATGAGTACAGATATTCTAATGTTATGTGAAGACAAGCTGGCTGGTAGACATTGGTCCATTGGGTGTTTAATGTTAGCAAGAGCTCTTTTACCTCAAGACTCTTCTTTCAAATGAAACCCCAATATGCATTATATAGAATGACCTGAGGTCAGGTCATCCTGATTCTGTGTGAGGAGGGCTTTATGGGAAAGCTCTTTTTTTAAATAATTGCTATTTTTGACACTGGGACCTTATACATCAGGGATCTCAGTTACTCTTCTATATTCTAATCATAGGCCCTTTCCATTGCCCTTCAACTCTTACAGTGTAGGAGCAATATGATATGATATAAAAAAACCCACTGAGATGAGCAATTGGAAAATCCAACTTTGTGTCCATCTTCTGGCAATTTTACTAGCTGTGACTTTAGGCAAATCATGTCATTTTTTTCTGCTTCTACTTATGCATCTCTAAAATGCTAGGACTAGATAATTTGGTTTCAAAGATTGCACCCAATTCTGTGTCATCTAACAGTTGGTGATTCTATCTGATTTTCTATATCATATTGAGGGATAAGCCTATGGCTCAAACTATGTGATCAGAAGTTTAGGCATTTCTACCTTTAATAAATGGATTTACAGGAAAGGAAATGCCATTGTATCCAAACTCCCCACAATGTAGAACATTGAGGCATGCACAGCATAGTAATGAAAGGCACACGATCTGGAGCTGAATTGCTCAGATTTGAATTCTCAGTCATCATTCAACCTTGAGAAAATTAATTAAAGATTCCTGTGCTTCAGTATTTGCATCAAAAATGGGATTAATAGCAGTTCTACTTCATTGTGTTGCTATAAACATGAAATGAGCGAGTACATATAAAGGTCTCAGAAAAGGCATATGTGGTCAGTAAGTGTTAACTTCTCTCTGGAACATTCTCAATAAAAGTCTAGATGCCACATGCAAGAAAGAGTAGCTTACTGTCCTTCAGGGAAACAAATTCCAACTTTTGGACAATTCTATTGTCATAAAGTTCTACCTTATCTCAGATTCACTTAATGTAAGCTTATCTCTTTACCTTGTATTAATTTGTAATTTCTCTTATATAAACACTCACACAAGCATTTCTAGAAATTATGACATCTACTGGCAAACTCCAGCTTTATCACTAATGATTATCTATCCCACAGAGGAAGAGAATCAAGACTTGGTTCCAACTATAGGTATTCTTCTCTGTAGTAAGCCAAGATGCTTGTCTAATTATTGAGATTTTGTTTTCTTTTTATTAGGAAACAGAATTAAAGTGTATTTCTATAGCACATATAATATGAAATAAGCTACTCTGACAGGAGGGATATTTCAAAGAACTGAGAAGTGCAGGCTGTGAGTTCCAAAGGAGGAGGAAGAAGAGATGGAGAAGGTTGAGGAGGAGGAGATAAAATAAATGGAAGGGGAGGGAGGCAGAGGAGGGAGGAAGGAGAGTAAGAGTGAAAAGGAGATAAAAGACTTGTTTCAACTGAGTACAAATTTCACTTTTCTGTAAAATGTGACAATGATATCTTTAGAAAAGATACTCTAGTGTTTTAGTGGAGAGTTGGGCACTTCCCTTGAGTGTTTCAAGGAATAATAATGACAAAAACAGAAAGGCATATCTACTATATTATAAACACAGTACTGGGTACTATCATTTATATATTATTATTTATTATTTAATCTTCACCAGCTATATGAAATAGGATCCAGGACCTAGAGACATCATATGCCTGACCCAATTTCTCATAGCTAATAATTGATAAGTCTAGTCTCAAAATCTGAGACCACAATTCAAAGTGTATAGAAAGAAGAAATTTTAAGCAGTGCTAACAAGGCAATATTAAAACTCTTCTATAAATAGCTCCTGACTACTTCTAATTCCCATTGACTTGGTGTAATACAGGCTATTCAGCAATGTGATATGGATAGACGTTTCCTTTTCAAAACATTGCACGAATACATGATTTCCTCTCATTCCACCCTGGAGAAGAAGGAGGAAAAGAGCAAGCTAATAGGAATTTACCTTCAAGCTTAAAGCCTTCTGATCCTTTCAATAATCACCAAAGAGAGTTCCTAGTTACTAAGGAGACCATAACAGACTCCATTAGATTCAAGTACAACACTTGGGTTGCCTGGATAGAGAATGCCAAAAAGGCAAAGGAAAATATTATTATTGCTGAAATCATTTGATGTCTATGACTAATATAAAACATGTTCGCAAATTTAATTTTTAGAAATGCCCAAAGGGCTTGGTTAGAGCTATGAATTAATAGCATACAGCAGTTCTGTCTGGAGAGGGAAAAAAAAAAAAAAAAAAAGACAGAGATGTTAAATTATTTTTAAATTTTTTCTGAATAACCAGAAGATCCCAAAGGAAACCTTAAGCAACTAGTCTAGGTAACTTTATTCAATATTTAAATGAAATATAAATTTCCTCTCTATCAATGTATCTAAATAACAGTTTATACATTTTGAGTTACATTATCTTTGAATCCTCAGGATTACACAGCCCTTCTCAGCCTTCTTATCCAACATCTCACAAATACCAGAATGATCTTTGCAGTATCACCAATGACTATACCTGCTGTAAAGGCTAGGAGGGTTGGGGTGACCGCTCATGTGTGTGCTATGCCCCTCAGGGACTGGGGGAAGTCAGAGGTGGAAAGAATTGGATGTTAGCCAGATTCAATTACCTCTTAACCCAGGTCCCAGAGGTTACTATGGGCCTGCCTGATTATGTTAATCCAGTCTCTGCTTGATCATTCCCAGAACAGGAGGCCTTTGCCAGGACCCATCCTATCTTGTTATGAATGCAGCTCTGGTTATTAGAGGGAGCTTGCTCAGGCCTTGCCAAAATCTGCCTACTGGTGTTTTCTACCCATTGTTCCTCACCATATCTCTAGAACAATACTATTTGACTCAACTTCCTTTCCTCTTGAATTGTCCTTTAGATAACTGAAGTCAACTATCCTTACAATTCTGTCTACTGTCTTTTCCAAGCTAAATATCCTCGGTTTCTTTCTCAGATCACAAGACAAATACACAAGTATGATAACAATAATAAGAGGGAAAATATATAATTGCCATAAAGAGAAAGACCAAAAGTTGATCTGGAAGTTAGAATATTTTTAAAGTTTTTTTTTTTTTTTAAACTGAAAGCTGAAATTTTTATCAGATTTGAGAAGCCCCCCTTTCACTGAGTTCCTACACTCTATCCAAACCCTTCTGTCAAAGCACAAACGTAGCTCGGCAAGACTTTTTCTTCACGACACCATGTTAGATCCCAGTGATGATTTCTTGTCAAGGTGCACTTGTAACTGGACCCACACCTGCAAGCATCACCCCCTGCCCCTGCAAAAGGCAAAAGGCAAAAGGCAAAAAAAATAGACCAGTATTCCAGAGGAGGGACATTGATGAAAGGAAACTAGGTTTATTATTAAGAGAGACCACTTGCTCTGTCTCAGATCTGTTTCTCTGCATGGGCCACAGAGGTTACACAGACCAAGTACACAGACAGGGAGGAACATGGGGCACCAGGGGATCTGCTTACTTATCAGACAGATCAAGAGTCCTCCTGCCTCTGTGAAGAAAACCAGTTCAACCCACTGTCTGTGGCCCTCCCCAGTTTAGTTTATCTGTAACTAGATTGTAGGTTAATTAAATGCCAGAGATTCCTCAGTTTTGCTGGGGGACTAGGTTTGAGTACCAATTTATTGCCCTTTTATACATGTAATTTTTGCTTGTGTTTATTTACATCAATAGCTACTTTGAGAAAAGTTTCTAGAAAAATACTTAACTCAATATGAATAGTTGTGACATGATTTCAGAATCTGAATACCATCTTTTAAGAATTAAGGGAGAAGCAATGCAAGGAAATGAAAGATTGAGTTCTTTCTTCTCCCAATATTTTATTATGAAAAAACTCTAAGATGCAGAAAAGTCGAAATAATCTTATAGTAAACACCCATATTCTTCAAAACTAGATATTACTACTAACATTTTGTATCTTTGATTCAGCACATATCTATCCATTACTCCATCCATCCATCCACCCATCAACTTGTCTTACTTTTTTACACACATCAATATAAATTGCACTCATCAGCACATCTCATCCCTAATACTTCACCATGCATATCATTAGCAGGGCTTTTCTTCCCAGATATTTTAATTAGTACTCTCCTCTGAATCCTTCTGACATTCTTTGACTCATTCCCTCCACTTCCTCAATTTTCATTTCTATAGTTTTCCTTCCACATTCTACCCTCAAAGTTCTAAGTAGTAAAAGGAATGTGTGAAAAATTTGAGCCTGGAATAGTCTTGAAATAGCATCAGGATAGATCACTGAGGAAGACACAAGGCCACACAGGTATTGTCACTGCAGGCCTGGGGCAGACAAGGTCCTTATGCACAAGCTGAGACAAATCTATTTGCAAGAGAGGGACAGACAGACAGCTTACCATGCCTACTTAGTCATCTACTACGGGGTGACTACAAAATACAGCTGTTAAATGCTCAGACAGGTGTATTTCTTGATCTGCTCAGTCTCTCCCTGAATTAATCTACTTTTTCTGGGTGTCCTGCCCAGATTGAAATTCTGTCCCGGTTTTAACATAGTTAGCTAAAAATTATTTTGGGCAAATATACACCAACAAACAAGCTCCAAATTGCCAGACAGGGATGCAGTTTTCTCCAAAGGGGGTTTTTAATACCACTCCCAGTCCTGTGCCTCATCCTCCTCGTCTGAGCCTGCCCAAACTCTCCCCACCGCATGCCTGAACATCACTCCCCAGCTCTTGTGCCAAGATACTCCAGTTGGTCACAGTTTCAACTCTAAAATTTATGGAAAGTCTAGGAATGGCGCTGAGACCTTATCAGTGTTGATGTTTCAATGGCTGACCAGCACAGTCCCTGACACCAAGAAGATGCTTCTTAATTAGTACAATAATGAAATGAGTATGTGAATACTAACTACAAATCCACTAGATCTGTTGAATAAGCCAGGTGCTTGTGTTGTACGCAAGACATCTCTAACCTGGTGAACTCTGACAGGTTCCACTCTTCCAACTCCTTTTAAATAAGTTTAAATAGCCCTGGTGGAGTAGTGGTTAGGTCAATTATCTCCAAAAGAGTGCAGGCCACATACCTCTGGGTTGAAGTAGCTGGTCAGGGGACACAACCACTGTGAACAAATAAAAATAAAATGGAATGCTTCTTTCTTCCTTCTCTCTCTTCCTGCCTGCACCTTAAAAAAGAAAAAGAAAAAGAAAAGTTTCATGACTACCTTTGAATAATACATTCTCTTTTAGCCATATGTATGCTATTAATTAAACTTTAGTAAATTCCTAATCTTCTTACATTGGGTCTAAAAGCAAATTGTCTTTAAAATAGAAGGTCTTCCTCTTTCTAATTCTATCTTTCACAAATTGATTTATTAGCTTTACTCACAAAAAAAAATGGAGTAATTCTCTGCTGTTAAGTGTGTGCCTTTCAAGGACCAGGAAACACCATCTTCCCTGGTGAATAAAACCATTCCTTTCCCTATCTCAAGATTTATGTCTGATAAGGAATGGCAGTAGTTTATTTTCCCTGCTTCCTAATTACCAAGCCCACAAAGACTTGGCAAGGTGAGGTCTTCAGTGGGAGGAAAGGCAGCATTCTTCCCAATGGACAGTTTCTTCATGGCTGCAGATAATCCAGCTTTGACGTATCAAATCCAATGGACAGTTTCTTCATGTCTGAAGATAATCCAGTTTTGGTATATTGAATCCATTTTGGAATTCATAAAAAGAGCTTTCTAGTCATAAAGTCTAAAAGTGAATCCTTCTGTTATGTAACAACTTCCTAACACAGTTCTTACAAAGGTTTATGTGTCATAAATCAAACTGTTTTCTAGGTGGGAATCCCTGTCTTCCATTGATTGAAAACCATTTTTACCCTGGCTGATGACATTTCCATATGTCAGTATCATAGTACCTATAAACGTCAGCATTTTATGGTCACATCACACCTTTTAGACTATAAAAATACATTGTGTAAACCATTGCAAACCATTATGGTCTTAGGAGTGAAAACAAGGTAGAATCAGGATCTAGCTGTTTCATGAGTCTACCAGATGGGGGGAAAAAGGCACTTTAGACATTGGCATTTCAGTGGTAAAATGCCAACTGTCAAACAGAATTCTTCTCTAGTTGCCTTTATTATAAAACCACAGGGTTTTCAGGTCCAGATAAAAAGCTTTCAAGAGGGTAAAAGACACGATGATGTGGAAAATGGGCTTTTATTGTTAGAGATTCAATGCTCTGGCAGGGACACATGCACTGTTTCACAGACCTCAGACAAGGCCTCAGACTAGATGAACAGGCAGCATTTCATTGAAGCCGGGCTTCAAAGGCCATGTTTGTTCAGATAGCATTTAGTTCTTTTCATTCCTTTGATGCATCTGTCTCTACTGATGGAAACACTTATTATTATTATTATTTTTTTTTTTTTAAGAAACTGAAGCATAAAAGAAAACTGAAAAAACTCCAAATTGATTTGGCAACAGCTAAGCAAGAGGCTGCCATAACAGTCCTGGAACTCAATGAGAAGATAAAGACTCTCTGTGAAGGAAAGCCAGCCCCTAGAGGTCAGTATTACCATGTGACAGTTACATACTGGCCCTCAGTCCTGGGTGATGTACATGGTTTTATTTGACAAATGCACCAAAAAGCAAAGCCACAGTGCCAGGCAGCATACCCACCAGATGCTGGCCTGGCTGGGCCTCCATTCGGCATAAATAGAGACAGCACATGGACTCCTAACTCCGGGCTGGGTTCACTTTCTCTGATAAGCAGAGAATGAATAAGTGACTCCTTACAGGAAGTCTGCAGCTGAAGAGCTGGACTGAAACAGACCTGATGGGTGTCCTTGCATATGCTGGGTGGTAGTGAGGGAAGAGGGGGGCCTACGAAGGAAGATCCAAGACCCTCAGGGATGGAACTCTGGAGTGGAGCAAAGAGAGGAATTTAGCAAAGTCAGGAAATGTGAGCTGAGTGCACTGGGCATCTTAGGATTGGCAACTTAGTCCCTTGATCCTATGACATGGCTTTCAATGTTGGGGTTCCATTGAGCACCTCGGGTACAGCTGCTGCAATGTGACCTGCACGAGTGGGTTTGGAGAATTTTGGACAACATCTTCAACAGCAGGTTCTGCATTCGCTCTTCTGCTCCAGCTCACACAGGCACTACTGCATTAGGTGGTCTCTTCAGTCAACTGACACAGGCTCCTGCCCAATCCAACCAACTAATAAATACTGCCAGTGCTAGCTCTGCTCCAACGCTACTAGGGATGAGAGAGACACTATTTCTGTGGAACAGAATCAACTACAAGCCTTTTGAAGAACAGGGAAAGGATATTTCAACATAGCATTCTACCTGTGCCAATTTAAGGCAGTAGGGTTATAGTTGGATGCCCAATAATATAGATGAAGATGGGGTAGTAGTTTCATTTTCATCAAAAAGAAACAGATATTCAAAGCCAGCCACAGTAATTGGTAGAATCATTGCATAAGATTTTGAGAGGAAACTAGACCCTTATTGTAAATGTAGAGGTATTCAAACATTACCAGTTGATCAGACCAAAGTTGTCATTTATGTTGCTGAATATTCTACAAATGGTACTTTAAGAAGCGTTCCAGTCACGACACTATAGCCCATTTTAAACAAACCAATATAAAAACATAATTGCAGGAAATTGGTGTAACCCTTTCTATCGCTAGAAAAGAATTTTCTCCTGCAAAAAATCAAACAGCTTTTACAGTCCTTCTTGCTGATGTTGATCCTACTATCTGGGAACAAATCAAGGTGAATCACCTTATTCTGGAAAGTTAACTCCTGTACCAAGAGTGGGTTTCAAAGAATTCCTTTGAAGACTAAAAGTTCAAGATCAGATACCTAAGAAGTATCAGACCAGATTAGATATCACATTCAAAGATATTTGTGAATTACAGAAGAGCCAAACTACAAGTACCACCAGAGTTACACAATACAAGACAAAACTTAGGGATCTTTCCCATGGAACCTTATAGGCCCTACTTGAACAGGAAATTCAGAGAAAGAATAGGAATGTCATCCAATCTGATGAAGAGCAGTTGAGAGTTCAAACAGATACAATTCCGTGTGGATTTAATGAACCTACTCAGTTCAAGAGCAGACTAAATGAACTGATGTCCAAAATTAGGAGGCAGAAGCAGTCAGATCTGAAGAAAGATATTATACAGATGCAGACCTGTTAAGAGAAAGCAAATAGTATTTGAAACAACTGGAAGGTCTTGGCCACTTGATTAGTTGATTAGCATCTTAAAAGCTGACCTAAAAGACATCAAGATGGTAGGACAAGAACTGAATGAAACCACATTTGAGGTGGTGTCTTTAGTTGATCATTCACAAACTTCTGCCTGAAGGTTTGTGAAATGTATCTTCTTGTTACATCAGGTCTTTCTTAAGAATGAAAGTGATCACATGGAAGGGAAAAAACAAAACAAAACAGAGAACAATCTCTTCTGACCTGGTACTTGAGAAGGTTACTGACAATTGTTATTCATCAAATGTAAAATGACACAGTCACTTCACAGCTTTTCACAGATAACCTTTGAAATGTTTATATCAAACCTATATCTACTTTAAAAAGAAGTACATAATTACTATTGTACACTTTTACAACAGTGTTGTCAAAAATAACTTGTGTTTAATGAATATTCTCCAGTAAGCCTGTACTCTGCTCTCCATAGCAAATAAAAATAAGCTACACAAGCACTTGACTAGTGGATATTCATACTTCAGAATATAATATATATCGTTCTTGGATTTGTGAATTTATCTGTGGGAGAAGTAAAGAAAAATCCAAGAATATTTAATAATGTGGTTTCCTTTTCATTCTATAAATATTTGAAAATAAAAATTTACATTGTTTTACTTATTTGGAATTTCTAGAACACAAGAAATTAGGATATAAAAATTACATTCTATCACTTTTGTAACTTTTTGTTTTTAAACCTTTTAATTTCATAAAAAATGAAAATGTCTAAATCAATGAACTATAATCACACATATATGTATGTATGTACACATATTTAAAAGCATAGACAGACTTGTTGGCAAAGACAGGTAGGTACAGGAAAAGGAAGAAATGAAGAGCTTTAACAAGAGACAAATGAGCCAGAAAAAAGCAGGAAAGCCTGGTTAGGGATGAAATGTGGCTGGTTCAGAAAAATGTTGATAGTTTATTCAGTATGATTTTTTTAAAAGTCTTCTCCAACTAAAAGACTATGAGGGGTCCTCAGATTGTCATCATTATAAATACAATAAATAAAACTTTTAATACTATGCACCAGACATTTTCCTACAACTTCATGTGTATTTGATTCTCAGAATAACCTCTGAAGAAAGTATAAGCAGAGGTTTAACAGTGTTGATTACCTCACCCCAGACCAGGCATGTTTTAGCACCCGGGCAGTCAGCTTCCAGACACCCTCACACCCTGCACCGGGGTACCTGCAGCAGCTGTGACATACACAGGTCATTTTGCTTCTGCTATGTGCAGCAGTAGCAAACCAGACAGAAATCTGGTGAACCCCTTGCAAAACTGACTCCCTGGGGTAAAAGTCTTCATTTGATGTGTAGCACTCTTGTAAAGCCAGAAACTTGTCATTGTTCGAATTCTGGTTTCCTTGATTACTCGTAAGTAATTCTGGATATAGAGGAGGAATGTGGAAATACACAGAGAAGGAAAAAGTAGGTGATTATGTAGCATCAGAAAGTGAGACACTCCCAGTATCCTGACCACATGGTGAACCTTTTAATCTGAGTTTGGTTTTAATTTTCAGTTTTGAATAGCACTTTCCTGAAGTTGAAAAGGCAGGTAATACAGCCATCTTGAAATACATGCTGAAGGAAAATTTAGTTTTCTCTTTAAATAGAACAATGTGGTAAAGGAAATAAACTGTAAATGAAGTTGGGCGGGGTGGGAATATTGATAAACCTGCTGTGCTACATGTAAATGCAAATTTGCTATTATCTACACCTCAGAACAGGTTACTGTCAAAATGCAATATCCCTTCAATTAAAAAAAACAAATGGAACAATGTGAAGAGAATTTATAAATTTTGTTTGAGTGCCACAAAACCCAAAAAATAAAATTAGGGAATAGTATCCATTTAAAGATCTTTTATTCTCAGATATCATAGCCAAAGTTCAAATTGGTTGCATAATAAGAAGTTGATAAGGATTGTACAAATATTAGAGAAAGTTCCCCAGATCACTTGAAAGGCACTTTCAACTTCTCAAATATATTTTAAATCTAGTGAAAAAAAGATATTGCAGGGTATCAATTACTGCTGCTCTCATTTTTGACAAAACTATCACTTGCTGTCTAATGACTAAAATTTTGTACGTTTGATATTTTTATAGGTCAAAATTAAAATAATACTGAGACATTATGACTCTAATGGGTTGGGAGACAGCAGAAAACATTGAATCCCACCTTTCCTTGTCTGTCCATTTTTTCTTTAAATTTTTGTTTAAAATAAAACAGTATGGGGAAAAACCCCAGTGCATTATAAGCAAATAAAAAGTTAAAAAAAGTTGGGCATTCTAAAGTCAATTGTGAATGAAAACAGTGACTCCCTTTCAGACCAACATGTTGCTTCTCTTATTTGGTACAGAAACTGAGTCAGTAGACTGACAGATAGCGCTAATTTAATCTTGACTCAAATATTTGCACATTCTTACTCGCCCATCAGTACCATGCAGTTTCACCCTAAATTGAACAGCCAAGGAAACAGTCAAAGTCATTGTGGTCTCAGAGAAACGCTAGCTGTCATTCTCAGAGACTTTGGTCACCTTGCCATATAACAACTCAACTGTAAGTCTGAAACGAAGTCAATAACTTTAACTATGGAACAATTAGGACTTACTCTCACTCCCATATATATTCTTCAGCCAGAACACCACCCTCTTGAGTTATCTAGTGTTCTTTCAGAAAATAATTGCTGTAGGTTTTCAGACCTCTGTTTCCAAATGACAGATGCACCAGTCATGACAGCTTAAGAAGAAAGGGTGATTATCGGCACATGTGTAACAAAGAAAGGGCTTGCCATTAGCCTTTGGATTCAATAGATTTGGAGTCTCAGATACCATCAGTGATACTGTGTCATTCATCTCTGCTTATTTCTGTATTAAGACCTCATTCTTTCAGGCAGGATGTCAGAAGAGACTGGAAACGTGGCCATAAGCAGCTATCAAGTGGCCTCCTCATTGCTCCTTCAGAGAGAAACAAAACATTTTCCCACTAGCTTCAGTTCAAAAACCTACAGGAAAGAGTTCAGTCCTGCCTTGGGTTGAGAGCCAATCTGGGGAAGAGAATCAATCTTTGTGTCCAGGGTGGAAAACTATGGTTGGACAAATTTTGGGCATGAGCCCATCTCTGGATGGAGAGGTAGAGGGAAATAAGGGCAGGGAAGGAGAATGTTCTGACAATCGGTCTCACTAGAAGCACAGGGCTGGATCAGGAGAAAAGCATGTTCTTAAGGAAAGGGATAGCTTATTACTGGAAAGAAAGAGTGAGGGACAAACCAACATATCCAACACATCGTCAGCTGGTGGTGAAGTTAGAATAGAATGTAATGTGTAATGAGTCACTCATCCATGAGTATTTGCACACTCTTTAAATAGATTCTTCTTGATGAACAAAAGACTTCCACCATCCTAGAAATAGATGTCTAGTGGTATGATTTTATACCACATAACAGATGGAGAGTGAACCACTTTGGAAAGGAGTCCCCTTCTAGCCTCCATCAAATGACATCATGGTTGCCGGCTCTGAAGCCTGCCTTATGGTAACAACTGAAATTGCAAGAGGGGAAGTGTTAAGATTCTAAGTGACATGATGCCAAGTTACTTCTCTGTTAGAGTTACAAACTTATGCCTATAGTTCTAACAAGCAGATTAATGAGATATTCCAAATAAATTAGAGCTTCATTTTACTCAAATGTGTAATTTTTTCCTTTTTCATTTTTCTGTGTGTGTATAATAGGTTGCCATCCAATTCTTCTGTTCAGAGAGGTACTCCAGAAGATTAGGAATACTTTTAATCATATTCAAATTGATGAAACATTGAGCTACTAAGCCTTTTTTTTTACATAAACACAGTAAGTTATTTGATTGGTTATGTACTTAAGCTACCTCCAAGGAAATAAATGATTTAAGTCAATGGAAAGTTCAACTGAAAAGAAAAACACCTTTATTACAGAACTGGCACAGCAGGAAAACTTACTTAGGGCCTGAACGTTGTTTGTTGGTGTTACTTTGTGCAAATAATCACAAACCCTTCAAAGTTTGATTTCACCTTTTGGTAAACCTCTGCATTAGGGACCTAAGGTTAAATTTCAAAACAATCTTTACTTCCTTTGGTTTAGGAAGACAAAGTTTGCAAAAGACCTTGACTAAGTCCTGTGGTTGGCTTATGAGCGTCCAGTCACTCACTATGATGAAAGTGTTTAGCTTTGATCAGAATATCAGGGACTTTGTTTAGACTTCAAGCTATAATGCTAAATGGAATGGGATTTTTTCCTTTTAATCTTTCCTATAATATGCATAATTACTGTACCAAATGAGGTAACTAGCCCCCACAAGCATGTTTCAATTTTCTCATTGAAAGTCATATCACATCTTTTTTTCTTTAGAGCTTAGGACTTTTAATTTGTTCCAAAGCTGCTGAAGCAAAAACTATAATACATTTTGCTTCTCTTTACATACCTCCAATGTAAAAACAAATCAATAAAAACACCTATTGGTAGGAAAAAATAGTTTTATATGTGGGACTAAGCAATATAAATTTAAAACACATAAAGTTTAACTCCATCACTCATCTCTTTAAAAAGTTTATATGAATATTCGGTCAAAATCAAAAGTGATATTCTCCCTTGAAATGCTATTGCTATGGATTTCTAAGGGGACAACAGAGCTGTATACTGTCTTGGAATGTCCTCAGAGGCTTTGTCATCAATCAGATAACAGAGTGAAAATCCGAATCCTTTCTTTCTTTAAAAAATATGGTTATTTTATTATTTCTTTTGTTTACAAAGCTATACTCACTTTAAGATACTGAACTCACTTCTCAGTCTATGAGTATTACACACTGCACCTGCCACCAGAGAGCTAGTGTCCTTCACCACCATCACGTTCCCTCTCTCCTTCCCTCCCCCTTCCATCCCCGCCCCCTGGCAGCCATCGTCTAGTGTCCTGTGGGTTTTTGCTGGGCCGAATCCTTTCTTTTAAATGAAACAGGGAAAAGACCAAAGGATGGAAGAAACTATTCAAATTTCATGTTCTTTCCTTGTGTAGTGTGATCTCTACCTTCTCCTCTGCTTCCTCAGAAGCCTCCCTGACCTCTGCCACCAAATCCACCAAATCCACCTCTGCCTCCTCTGCCACCATCTTGGCCTCCAAAGCTGCCTCTGCCTCTGCCATGACTAGCAAACCATGTCCACCCTTAGGTTTGGCCCAGTCCAAAGTAACTTTGTTTCCATCAGTTTCTTCATCTTCCATGGCCTCCTTGGTGGCTTCAGCATCTTCACTATTGCATAGAACCTTCAAACGACTCCTTTAAGATCTCTTCTGCAGTATCCTCAGGCAACCCTTTGACCAACAGAGTTTTGGATGGCTTGCTTCAAGCACTGGGTAATCCTCTAGGTGTTTGCAAGCCTGGCATGATTGCTCTGCCCCCTTTTATTACAGGAATTTAAAACTTTCTTAGCATCTTCAAATGAAGCAAATTTTGTAAGTACCTACCCTTTAGATTTGACATTTTGGTTCTGGGGCACTTTATTAAAACTACTTTCACAAATACTTCCTCAAGAATTTCTTTCGTTGCACTGTAGGCAAGTTTTGGATGCACCACTCCAAGTGCTATTCTTTTCCCCTTATAGTTTTGAAGTTGACCTTCTCTCCAAATATAATACAGTAAAATGGATTATCCATCTATCTCCGTTCCCTGCTTTTCTTTCAAGAGTTTCTCTGCATCAGCTTCTATCTTAAATTCAACATAAGCAGTCCCTTTACTCTTTCCATCCTTGCTGACTAATCTGATCTTCACAGCATTTTTACACATTCCTTGTAACTTCTACTAACTTTGTCAGGCAGGTTTTTAGGTAAGGGTGTCCTTGTATCTCCATCTTTTATACGGTCTTTTTTCTTTGTTTTTGCTAGCTTAATTTCATTTCCAAAGCTATTTAAATCAGTGAGTTTCAAGGCATCAGCAGATTCAAAATCACCTAGCTAAACTTCCTAGGCATGCCAGTTTTGACATTCACAACAGCTAAGTTATATTTGGCAAAAATAAAAATAAAAATAAAAAATAAATCATTGATACCCATTTTTAATTCAGGAGGACATTTGCTGAGTTCGGGTTTTCAACACAGAGAGTGAAAGATGTAGTTGATTCTGTGGCTTCTCCTTTCTGTTCTTGGCTTCAGGAGCTGGTTTCTTTTTTTCATTTCCTTCTTTTGTTTTCTGGGTGCCTTTTGAGAGACTTTTTCCTCCTCTTCTTTTTCTCTTCATTCTCTTCATCATTGTCCTCAGCCAAAGGAAGAGCCTTTGCAGGAGCGTTCTTTCCTTTGTCTGTTATCGTTTCTACAGTTTCTTATTCAGAACCATCTTCCTCTTCATTGTCATCCTCTTCCTCCTCATCCTCATCTTGCTTGTCATCTGATGCGGTGGCAACAACAGCTTCTGCTCTCATCACTGCTGGCTCAAAACCATCTTCGTTCCCATCCTCTTCACTGCCATCCCCTTCCTCATCATTCTCTTCCTTCTTGGCCTTTTTCCCAGTATTTGTTTACTTCTCTGGGGTGACTGCTCCCTTTTTACCATGGGTTGCCGGGAGACACTATTGCTTTGGCTGGTGTGGCCACTGTCTTCTAGGCTGTTGTATGTCATTTTGTGGGAGAAACCATCACCTTCTTTACTGGAGCTGCGGTTGTTTTCTTGCCTTTTTTCTGAGGAATAATAACCTCTCTCCACTAATATCATCTTCTTCGTCTTCTATTTCATCATCTTCACCATCTTCTACTTCCTTTGTGGGAAGGAGTAATTTTCTTGGGATCATTATGATTTTTACTGGCCTTCGCGAACTTCACCATGATGGCGGCTTCTCACTGAGGAATGTCTCACAGGCAAGTGGTGCAGATGAACCCATAGGAACTCAAGGGAGATCATGGTGGCCAGTGGCAGTGAAGATCCAGAGCATGCACACTTGGATACCAGCTAGATCTCGAGACTCCGTATCAACTGTTAAGTCATCTCTTGGTTTTAGAAGACACTCCCAGGTAGGCTATTCCCAGACTCAGTGTCTATAAACAGATTCATACTTTTGAGGGGAGGTTTGTAGCAGGACTGACATTTCAGTGATTTTCAGAGACCCAGGACTGTTTAAAACACTGTTAACTTATCCCATTACAGGCATATCTTGATATTGCTGGTTTACTTGTAGACAATCACAATCAAGAGAAGATTGCCATAGAGTGAATCATATAAATTTTTGGGTTTCCCAATGCATATGAAAGTTATATTTATACTATAATGTAGCCTATTGATCATGCAGTTGAATTATAAGCACACATATATATATGCCTTAAATAAAAAATGCTTTATTGTCAAACAAATGCTGGTGGAAGGTTTCACTTTTATGTTGACAGCTGACTGATCAGGGTGATGGTTACTGAAGGTTGAGGGGACTTGTGGCCATTTCTCAAAATTAGACAATAGTGAAGAGTTGCATTGACTAGCTTTTTATTTCATGAAATATTTCTCTGCATATGTCATGCCTCTTGATAGTATTTAGCCACAGAAGAATATGCTTCAAAATTGAAGTCAATTCTCTCAAACCCTGCATCTGTTTTATCAACTAAGTTGATATAATATTCAAAATTCTTTATTGTCATTTCTGTAATGATCCAGCATCTTCACTGGGAGTAGATTCCATAATATCTTCAGTCTTCACTTCTCATTTTCTTGCTATTTTCATCACATTTGCAATTAGCTCCTCCACTGAAGTCTTGAACCCTTTCAAGTCATCTGTGAGGTTTGTAATCAACTTCTTCCAAACTCCTATTAATAATGATATTTTGACCTCCTTCCATGAATCATAAATGTTCTTAATGGCAAGTAGAATCTTTCAGAGAAGATTTTCATTTTACTTTCCCCAGATTCATTAGAGGAACCACTATTTATGGCAGTTACAGCCTTACAGAATATAATTCTTGAATAATAAAACCTGAAAGTCAAATTTACTCCTAGATACATGGGCTACAGAATGGATATTGTGTTCACAGGCATGAAGACAGCACTAATCTCCTTGTTCATCTCTATCAAAGTGTTTGACTGACAAGGTACATTGTCAATGAGCAGTATTATTTTGAAAGGACTCTTTCTGAGCAGTAGGTATCAATAGTGTGCTTGCGCTAATCAGTAAACCATGTTGTAAAAAAATGTACTGTCATCCAGCCTTTATTGCTCCATCTGTAGAGCACAGGCATAGTAGATTTAGCATTAATTTTTAGCAGCCCTAGATTTTGGAAGTGGTAAATGAATATTGGCTTCAATTTAAAGTTACCAGCAATAAAAAGAATATCATAGTTCCCTAAGAAAAAAAATCTGCATTAGCCTCTAACAGGAGTGAATATGTTCCTTTTTCTCCACTACCTCTCCAACATTTGTTGTTTCCAAGATTTTTCATAAAGGCCGTTCTCACTGATGTGAGGTGATATCTCATTGTGGTTTTTATTTGCATTTCTCTAACAATGAGTAATATAGAACATTTAAAAATGTTGTTTGTAGGCTATCTGTCTTCTTCAGATAAGTGCCAGTTATGTTGTTCTGCCCATTTTCTGAGTGGGCCATTTACATTTTTTGTTACTGGGGTATATGAGCTCTTTACACATTTTGGAGGTTAAGCTTTTTTTCTGATGTTTGTTGCAGGAATATCTTTTCCCATTCTGCGGATTACCTTTTGGTTTTTGTGATGATTTATTTCATTGTACAAAACTTTTTAGTTTGATCTACTCCCAAGAGTTAAGTTTTATTTTAGTTTCTTTTGCTATTGGTGTTTCTACCTCAAAGACATCTTTGAAGTTGATGTCATGAAGCATTTTTACTACATCTTCTTTTATGTATTTTATTGTTTAGGGTCTAATGTCCATGTCTTTGATCCATTCTCAGTTAACCTTTGTGTACAGAGCTAATGTATAGTCTAGTTTCATTTTTTTTACAGGTGTCTATCCAGTAGACTTTTCTTTCTCCATTTTATGCTTTTGGCTCCTTTGTGATAGACCAGCTGTCTATAGACATGAAGTTTTTCTTCTGGAGTCTGAATTTTATTCCATTGGTCTATATGTCTCTTTTTGTCCCAATACCATATATTTTGATGATTATCACTCTGTGGTATAGTTTGAAGTCATGGAGTATGATACTTCCACTGTTCTTCCTTCTGAGGATAGTTTTGGCTATCTTTTGTGGTTCCATATACTCTTCAGTACTGTTTGTCTTATTTCCTTGAAGAATGTCCCTGAGACTTTTATGAGAATTGATTTAAATCTGTATATTGCTTTGGGAAGGATGGCTATTTTACTAAGTTAGTCCTTCAATCCATGAGCATGGAAATGTTCTTTTTATCTGTGTCTTCTATTTCTTTTGTAAAAGTATTGTAGCTTTTATTGTAGACATCTTTCACTTCCTTTGTTAAGTTTATTCCTAGGTATTCTTTCTTTTTTGGTGTGATTTTATATGGGATTTCTTTCTTAATTTCATTTTATTTGACTTCATTGTTTGCATATAGGAATGCTACTCATTTGTGTGTCTTGATTTTATATTCTGCCACTTCGTTGTATTTGTTGTTTCTAGGATATTTTGGTGGTTTTGGAAATTTTCTAGGTGTAATATCATGTCATCTGTAAATAATGATAGTTTTATTTATCTTTTCGAACTTGGATTCCTTTAATGTACTTTTCTTGCCTAATTTCTTGGTCAAGATTTCTAGAACTATGTTGAATAGTGGTGGTGAGAATGAACAACCTTGTTTTATTTCAGATCTTAGGGGAAAGGTTTTAAAGTTTTCACCATTAAGCATGATGTTGGCTGTGGTTTCATCATGTTGTTTTTATTATACTGATATATAAGATGAGCTTCTCTTCCTATTTTGGAAAGGTTTTCTTTCTTTTTTTTTTTTAACATGAATGGGTATTGAATCTTGCCAAATGCTTTTTCTGCATCCACTGATATAAATCTGTGATTTAAAAATTTTTCCCTTTGTTGATATGGTGTATTACATTGACTGACTTATGTATGTTGAAACTTCCTTGCATCCCTTGAATAAATCCCACTTGATCATGCTGTATAATCTTTTTAATGTGCTGCTGAATTTGGTTTGCTATGATTTTTGCATCTATATTCATCATTGATAATGGTCTGTAATATTCTTTTTTATAAATTTCTTTTTTGATGTGTTCTTTGTCTAGTTTGGAGATCAGGGTAATGTTAGCCTCATAGAATGTATTTGGGAGTTTACACTCCTTTTCAATTTTGTTGAAGAGTTTAAGAAAGATGAGGATTAGGTGTTTGTTGAATTTTGGGGAGAATTCACTAGTAAAGCCATCTGGTTCTGGGTTCCTGTTTTTTTATTTTTTGAAGCCTTTAAATTACAGGTTCAATTTATGTACTTACGATTGTTCTGTTCAGGTTTTCTCTATTTTCCTGATTTAGTTTTGGGAGGTTGTAGGATTCTAGAAATTTATTCATTTCTTCATAACTCATGAATTTGTTGGAATACAGGTGCTCAGATAGTCTCTAATGATCCTTTCTTCAATGTTTATTGTACTCTCAACTCTTTCATTTTTAAATCTTATTAGAATTTTCTCCTTTTTTTCCTTCATGAGTCTTGCTAGGCATCTATTAATATTGTTATCAATTTTGAATCTCTTGGATTCATTGATCATTTGGATGGTCTTTTTGTTTCCAATGTCATTTATTTCTGATTTATTATTTCCCTCCTACCACTGATTTTTTTGTTTTGATTGTTCTTCCCTTTCTAGTTCCTTCAGGTATGTGGTTAGATATTTGATTCAGGCTATCTCTTGGTTTTTGATGTGTGCTTAAACAGCTATCATCTTTCCTCTCAGAACTGCTTTTGCCACACCCATATGTTCTGGCAGCTTGTCTCTTCGTTTTCATTTTTTTCGAATAATTTCTAATTTTGTTAATGACCTACAAGTTGTACAGAAGCCTGTTGTTTAATAGCCATGTATCTGTGATTCTTCTAGTTTTTTGTTCTGGTTCAATTCTAGTTTCATCCCCTTGTGTTAGGGGAAGATGCTTCCTATAATCGGTCTTGCTAAATTTAATGAGACATTTTTTGTGTCTCATGATACAGCCAGTCCTTCAGAATGTTCAATGCACACTTGAGAGAAATATATATTATTTTTTGGTGGCCTACAAAACTCTATGTCTATTAGGTCGATATGATCTATTGTTTCATTTAGGGTATTTATTTCTTTGTTGATTTTCTGTCTAGATGATCTCTATCTGTTGATGTAAGTGGGATATTGAAGACTCCTACTACTATTGTGTTACTGTAAATGTCTCCCTTTGGTTCTGTCAGTATTTGTTTTATAAACTTAGATGGTCTAGCACTGGGTGAATATATGTTAATAACAATGACTTCTTCCTGATGGATTACTCCTTTAACTATAGCGTAGTGTCTATCCTTGCCCTGTTTACTCTTTTAAAATGGAAGTTTATCCTATCTTATTCTGATTTCCTGTCATCCTATTACTTTGATATGTTTTTCCATAACCCTTAACTTCAACCTAGTTTGTCTTTGGAACTGATATGAGTTTCTCGTGGGCATAGTATCAGTAGGTTCTTTTTTTTTTTTTTTTTTTATCTATCCAGGAACTCTACATTAAAGAATATCTTTTATCATGATGTCCAACCCCGGACTCTCAGTCCCCTTATAGAATCAAAGTTCCATTTGAAACTAGTAGGTAAGACAATAGAAACTTGAGGTTGAGGAAAATGTTCTGGAATTACATAGTATAATGGTTGTATAACATTGTCAATATAATAAAATTACTGGATTATATGCTTTAAAATGGTTTATATGGTGAATTTTATCTCAACTAGGAAAAAAGTGATTAAAATAATTCAAAGTTATAATGAATAGCATGCTCTCATACATAAGTGTATTTTAATGACAGTGATTTGGGGCCTGAATAAAATCTTGACTTGGTAGAATTCCAATCCTCTAGAGATTTACTGGAGTAAGTCCAAACTTGAGTAGTGTCTGTCTGTGTCTAGATGTTTGAACAATGCCATCCTCTTCTCTTCTATTTCTCTCAGCCCAACTCTTTGAAAGGCTGCTGTTCCCCAGACTGGGAACCAACACTTGAGTAGTATTTCTACACTTGTTTCACAACTCAACAAAGATATTTATTTTACTAGTCAACCTAGAGTTTTCTAAGAAAGTAACAAGGCCTGGGCTCTCACTGTTGTGACTGCTGGGACTGCTCAGCACTCATGTCATCAGACTGCCTGGGGCTCAGTCTGATAACTGGTCAGTGCACCAACAGGCAATCTGTGCTCTCTGCTGTTGCCAAGGGTGTTACTGCCTTAACAGAAAGTCATAGGACTTAGGAAAATACAAGGTATTATTTCCATATACACAACTTATTATCCCAACATTTGCAGAAGAAGTGTTTTCTTTTAAAGCACTGCTACCGAATTCTCAGATACAGTACTACAATGGGATATTTTACATTTAGACCAACAAACATCAGTAATTAGCATTAAGGAAAATGAGAGCATGTTGGAGTGATAACCAATAAGGTATGCCTTCTAAGTATAACATGTTTCTAAGGAGTTTTAATATTTACCCATAGAAATAGCTTATATTTATTCATATAAATTGCTAAGTGTCATTCAGAGATTGCTTATCATGTTGTCTCTGCTGAAATTTTCCTGAAACAGAAACACTGTACCCCAAAAGCCAGAATCTTCTCATTATTTCAGAAGTTCCCCAGAAAACAAGGTAGTACAGATCACAAGAATATCTACTTATTCAATATAAATATATTCAGTATAGATGTATGATGTTTTTAATTTTTAAAAGGATAGTAGAAAGATTTTTGGCCTAAGAATCATTCTTTCAAAACTACAAATACATGGGCACGCCCTGGTGGAACAGCAATTAGGTCAATACCCTGCAAAGAAGCAGGCCACATACCCCTGGGTTCAAGTTCCATGTCCAGGGAGAGGGGAGGACTGGGGTGGGGGGTGGCGGGGAAACTACTGTGAACAAATAAAAACAAACAAACAAATAAATAAATAAATACATAACTAAGGTTCTTGCTCCTCCCGCTGCCTGCCTGCCTACTTGCCTTCATTCCTGCCTGTTTCTTCCCTTTAAAAATTAAAAAAAAAAATTTGGCATAATCAGGACTTAGTTGGTTTTCAAGTGACAGAAAAAAAATGAATCTAGTGAAAGTAGAAAATGTATTTATTAGCTCCTGAGGCTGGCAGAAGGCAGTCACTGAATTTCTAGACTGTTCACTTGGCTTTTCTTCGCTACTGATCCTATCTAAACTATTATTGGCACAGGTCAGGAAAGAGTCCCTGGCTTAGTAATCTAGACAGAACATCTATTTCTGCTGGCTCAGAACCACTTTCCCCTTCTTTTGGTAACAAAAGCATGCTTTTCCTTAGGAGAAGTACTCCTCTCTCAATCTCTGCTGTCTTTGGGGATGTCAATCGTGGTACCCCTTTCCCTATTAACCCAGGGGCTGAGCCATTTACACTTGTTCTTTTTCAGGAATTTGAATCTTGAGCTGAGTTGAATACAGGAAGGCAGAAAAAAAACTAGAGATGATTCACCCTGAAGGTTGGCCCCTGAACCCTGAAGTTTTTGGTACCTGTATTCCTAAGGCTGTCTGCATGAGGTCTGGTTGTTGAGAGCTACCTTATCTCCTTTGAATAAGTTATTTTTTCGCTTAAAGTGGACAGCATTGGCTTATAATGCTTGTAACTAAAGAACCTTAATTTATACCTAACTACATGGAACAGAACTTCTTTGTCAACGAATCCATACTGAAACGTCAAAGGAGGAATTTTATTGACCCTAGCTATATCATGTTCTTACTCATTTGATTAATTGCTGTGGACAGAAGACAAGGGCCTGGGAATGTTATCAGATAAAGGAAGATAGGGAAACTTTCTGAACAGAAGACAAAAAATGCCTCTCAAAAATACCTATCCATTTTATTTTTAAATTTAATTTTATTGAAGGAACATTTCATCATAACGATATTTAAGTTTAAGGTATACATCATTATAGATCAACATCTGTATATAAATACATTACGTTAACCACCACCATTCCAGTTATTCTTTCTCTCACTATCCATTTTAACCTACTTTGGTTAAATCCTTGTAGACTTGGAAAAGAGAGCAATATACTGAATATCAGTTTTATCATGTCAGGAAAGTAAGAAGTCTCTCTTCTTGCTCTCCTTATCACTTTCAAACTGTATATTTAGGCCCTTCCTTTGGAAAAAGTCTGGAAATTCATTTACTTTATAATTAACAAAGAGTATGAAGATCTATTCTGAAAATTTTGGTTGGGGTCCAGTATTTTCTAGCTACACCAGCTGTGGGAATTCAGTGATGTCAAGGTCCCCTTCTTCCTTTGTTTTTAAGACTAATTTTGGAATTATATTATTATCAGGAAATGGTGTTCCCTTCCTTCTGTCTATCCCTTAGGAATGGTTAAAAAAAAAAAAAAATCTCCTGACTTCTGTATATAGAGAGTTTGGATGAAAGGGCAAGTGTCAGATAAATGTCAGACAAGGCCCGTGGGAATTGGAGCTTGATCAATTTCAAAGGTTTTCTACTTAACTATAGAGACTGCTATGATCACAGAAGAGTGTGTGGTTTGGGAATCTCTTAAATAACACAGACTAGAGGTGAGAAAGAATATGCTTCCTTCCAGGAAATTTTCATAGGTGATGCGAGCCCCTTTGTCATACACTGGCAGATGGACATGTATGTGTTAACATAAGTGAATTGGAGAATTTGGAGTTACAAACAATTGTCAGCTGGTTGTCAACACTGGTACAGCTGTTTCTGGTACAAACATCCTAATGTCAAGTACAAAGAATGAATGATATTCTTGCCTATATTCCCTAGAAACCTTAATATTATTTTATTTAATGACTCAATTTTTTCCTGGTGAAAGTTTGAAATTGGAAAATACCTACATTTGGTTATATGATAAATTTGGAGGAAAGAGTGATTATGGAATGGGGAGTGGGGCTTGAACTCATCAAATCAAATTTAGAAAGGATGCATAAAATAAGATTCTGCTGGACAAGAAGGCACTTTCTGTTTGAAGGCACAGGATTTATATGTGGCCAGTGGGATAGTATTAGATACACATTATTGTGTATATATTACTTATACATCCCTAATGTGTATTGTGGTAATCTGGAAGAATATGTTTTTAAATACACACTACCTTGCACCAGATTACCTATGTTTTTAAATTCCTCAACTGAATACAACTAAAATGTGATATCTGATAATGTAGAATTAAGAAGAAATAAAGAGGAAATGTAAGAAGATTGGTATTATTCCTGATTTTCTTTGCATGCAATTGGATACAGAAGTGTGTCAACTTAGCTGGCAAAATAATCAGTGCTTACAAGATCTGAAAATGCTACTGCTCTTCCAAAGATACTTTCTTAATCCCAGAAATGTGACTAAGAATGTCACTCTAACTTTCCAGTAAGACCGGAGGTACTGTCACCTCAACCTGGGCACAACACTGTTGCATCTGTGTCACAAGGATGGTTTAGACGTGTTCTAAGGGTCACTTCTTTCCTTGGTCATTCCTTGTGAATAATAAAGCCGCTCTGTTCAAATGGTAGGGAATTTTGAGTAGAACTTGGCAAACAAAGGAGGAAGAAGAGCTCAGGCACAAACTGAACTTGCATTATTATAAACTGACTGATTATCACTTCAAAAGGTGAATTTCTGAGACCAAGGAAATAAAAACATACAAGACAGACAGTGAAGACATGTATGTATGCTTCATAAATGGATGAAAACAAGATTGCTTATGAGTCCTCAAAGGCAGAAGAAGCACTTAGAAGATTCAGAGCAAGGGGATAAAACATAGTTCTATAGACTCAATATTATCTGGACTCTTAAAAGGTTCCTCAGTTTATAAGGGAATTGGACGGCAAAATTTTTGTTACATGGAGTTGTCTGTAATAGGATTCTGACTACAAACCAAAAGTTTCATCCTCTAAGTTGACCGACAATATGCCAACCCATTTGACATCTTCCAGTTTCTTTATCCTAGTTGACCAGAGAAACAATGTGATGGCCTTTTAGGCTGAATGGGTCTTCTAACCCTGGATGAGCACCAAAACCTCTAGCTTTGTCCTAGGTTGCTAACGACACTTGTGACAAAGGGTAGTTCATTTTTGATATGGTTTTATTTAATTTTTGTAAGGTATGCTACAACCAGACACTATTCACCCCCATTAAAACTTATGTATAATTTGTTTGTTTTTAAGGAAAGGTGCAGGCAGGACTGAAGGCAGGTAGGCAGGCAAACAGGTGAAAGGAGCATTTTTTATTTATTTTATTAAGTTGTTCATCTTGGTGGTTATCCCTAGCTCTAGGACATGAACCTAGGTCCTTGGGATGTATGTGGACAATGCTTGGCTAGAGAGAGCAGACCAAACCACTACTCCATGAGGGCATGCCTATATATAGTATTAATTAATTCACATAGAACTTTTATTTACTTTTTAAAAAGATTAAGGAGTATTTTTAAATGAGAACTTTTTAAAAAAACACTTTTATTTCAAAATTTTAATAAATATCTCATTTATCCATAGTGACCATATTATGAAAACTAAATATAAGACAGAACCTTAAATACATTTTAACATATAAATTTACTCTCATGTTCAAAAACATTTGAAATCAGGACTATGCTACAGAATCCTAGATATATTCTTGCTATATTTATAGTTCAACCAGGATTACAGGAGTGAGAATGCCACTTTTATCAAACTGATTTTAATGAGGATCTTAGCAGCTAAGAGTCTTAGAGGCTTAGAAGTGAAGGTTACTAGAATGTAATTAACACAAAAATCCAAGAGAATGTCAGGAAGATATTAAGGGAAAAACAGAGCTGAGATCTCTGAAAGTTAGAATCAGTGTTTATCTTTCATAGATTGTTTATCAGCAGAAGAGAAAATAGTATAACCAGACCTACTATAATTCATCTGTCTTAATGTTATAAATACCATTTTCAGATACAAGTGGCTGATTTTTTTTTTACAGCCATAAATTTTCCATATGAGTCCCAAGAGTCAGCAATTGAATTTGAGAAAAGACGTCCATCTTTTGAGGTTTCTTTTGATCTAAATCCAACAAGTAATTTATTCAGCAGAAGCTGTGGGTTCTAAACAAAGATGTATGTGGGAATATTGGCAAATGAAATAAGTACTTAATTTATTTGTCGATAAAGCAGTACCAACATGATAAAAATTTACTTCAGAATTCTTAAGGAAATGGAAACTAGTTTGAGGATTTCTTTTTATCCTTCTCCATTATGACAAATATTCTTCTTTATATTAATTAAAAACTTTGGTTCATCTTTGAAAACATTCCTGAATGTTTTCTTCTATACCTAACTGATAGACCTAATAGTCTTTTATTGCCTAAATTACACCAGCTTTCCTTTTGGTTAATTTAAGGTAAGGCAATAAATAAATTTTACTATCCTTTTTAATGATTGATTTAATATGAATATTTCTATTATGGTGAAGTTTTATTTGTAGTATTCCTGGGTTTATTATATACTGTACTAAATACTATTTGGTGCTTAAGAATATTAAGAATGACAAATTTTGTTTGAACCTCAAATCAAAGGAGGGGAGAAAAAGCAAAATCAATATACACATGAGAAATAAAATCCACAGGAAATGGGTAAAATCCAAACCTAATTGAAAGGTTAGAGCCATATGCAGCTACTGAGAATTTTCTGCAAAGTGCCATTCTACTCAGTACCTAAAGGTTCTATACCAGAAATTTCTTCTTTTTAAGATGTGTTAACCCTTTATTCCTAGACCTGCCACTGCCCTTTTTGTCTTCTGATCCTTCTTCAGAAAGTCTTTGAGATGACTTCAGTCATCACTACCATCTTTTTTCACTCACTCCCCTGATGTTTCCATGTATTCTACATCCATAAAAATGTGTATGCTGAAGTTATAACATCTATTTTATTTTTGCCCATCTTTCTTGATGAATGGGCTGTAAGTTTCTTGAAGAGAAGTAGAGGTGTTGTCTCATTTTTCTTTGTAACCACAGCCTAGCACAGTGTCTGATCTTAGATAGTCATAAAATTTTGGATGGATGGATATTGAATAAAATTTTATGGGATTCTATCCTGTTGTTCTGTTGCTTAATATATTTATGAATTGCTAGGTGGTGGAGAAAGCTTTCTTATTAAATTAAAAAATGTACAGCTGACCCCAAAGGCAGATTTATTAGGAAATATATTTCACTTTCAGGTTACCAGTGATGTTATGCTCATGGGATCATTAGCATAGCTACTGACTCCCAGGTTGAAGATGATCAAATCTGAAGACTGATTTGAAGTATTACTGATTCTTCTGCACTGTATTATAATAAAGTGATTTGATTTGCTTCAACTGTATTATTTTATAATATTTTATTTTATCATTCAACTTTTACCACTGGCATATTTAAAGGGCCTCAAATATACCACTCAGGATTCACATCAGAGTTTTGTCATACTGGCCAATCTGATAAAACTGAACAGGTTGACTCCTTGACCTATTAGTACTTTCAGGTAGTACTGAGAATCCTTGAGTTGGTGATAGCCTATAACTTGAGCTACTCTGACTTTGCCCATCTTGCACATCACTTCCAGAACTCATTCTGAACCTCTTCTGGTTCTATCACTCATAGATAATTTTATGATTATTTTGATTCACTTTTCAAGGTGATTTCTTTGGTGCGCACTTATTCTGGGATTCATCAATATATCCTTGATAGATGTTTGCTTCCATTGCTTTAGGATATTTAGGTAATATCTTTCCCAATTCTAGTGCAGCCCTTAGGATCCTCTCTTCTGTAGTCAAGTTGGTCTGGTTCTCATAGATACCAAGCTCCCTAAGGGGAATGTAACCTTGAATGGTCTGTCATAAATCCACTGTTACTTAATTTCATTTAGATCTTGATTATCTAATCCCTGGTCCTTCATAAACAGTCTGGTTTATTTTCTTTAACTATCTCAGTGTTTTATATTAAAGACAGTTAATTATGCAGAAGTAGAGTTTCAATAATACCACTTTGTCAGAAATACTTCAATGGATTCCCATTAGCTGTGAAATAAAGTTCATATTTTTATCCTGACATTCAGAACACCCCATGAACTGGCATCAACATACCTTTCCAGATTTATTTTCTTTATCTTCCTTTCATGCACACAGTCTCTCTCTCCATCACTTGCTTGATAAAACATCTGGTGGTAGCCCTCTCTTTCTGTTCTCTACTTCTACTCTCAAAATAACCAAACCTGCCCGACTGATTTCACTTATAGATAAGCATTTTTTAATTTTATGCATCAAATAGCCATGGTTTTTTTTTCAGTAGGTTTTGTTTTCATTCTCCAAGACAACTATTCTGTACCCTAAAATTTATTTTCAAACTTTCTTCCCCTCCTCCACATTACATCCAGCTGATGATCTCACTTATAATTCACTGGAAGTACATAGGTTGCTGGATGGAGACTCCTCTTTCCACTACCAAAACTAAACTCTTGTTTCATATCATCACCAGTGTTCTCCTGATTGCCTTTTGTTACCAATGGGGAAAATGTCTCTCCGTCCCTTCATACTACCCTCCTAACTATTACTCCAGACCCTATGGTTCCCACCTTCTTAGGTCTATCACATCACCCTATCTCACACTTGCATCATATGCTCCTCTTTATTAGCACATTCCTATCTGCATAGGAACTTGCTTATATCATACATCTCTGCAAAAACTTCCTTTGATTCCTCATCACTCACTACCATTGTCCCCCTGTTATTCTAAGGTAAACAACTCCACAGTGTCTTCACTTCCCCATCTTCCTGCTCTTTTAATCCACCTCAGACTTGTTTTTCCCACTCCATTTAGATGATGGTATTCTTCTAAAAGTGCTCAAATCAAAGTCTCCAACAGTTCATGATGTCAGACCCAGTGTAAACTTTACTGTGTTCATTTTACTTGTAATCATAACCTCATACAACACAAATGGTCACTCCTTTCTTCTTGACACATCTCCACTCTTACTCTCTATCAAGCCACATAGTCCTGGTTTTTCTCCTTTATTAGATATTTCTTCTCAAATTTGTTTAATTTTACCTTATAAAATTTCTGGTGACCCAGCCCAGGGTTTCTTTTCTGAATTTTCCATTTTTCCTTAGGTTATTCCAATCTTCCTTAATTATGACCTAAAGACTAGTAATTCCTAGATTTGTATCTTCAGTTCATTGCTCTCCCTTTAACTCCAGACATAAATCTGCAGGTGAGCTTCATATTCATTTTGGCTAATCTTCCAACTCAACTCTTCTTCAAATATGGTCTTCCTCTATTTCCTCCATCTTCTGCAATAGTACAACCACCTACTCCATTATTCAAGCTAAATAAATGTTTTTTTTTTAAAGTTACCAATTCAGATAGTACAGTAAAACAAGTAAATGGAGTTCTATGATATAAAATAATAGTTGGGGCGTGCCTGATGGATAGTAGTTTGATCCATGGCTTTCTGCTGAATGCAGAAAACAAAGATGATACTAAAGTTTCTAACTTGTTAAAATAAGTGATAGGAGATTAATTTAATTGAATGGGGGCGATTTGAGATGAATATTCCTCAATGCTACAGAATCTGAATTAGAAGTCATGGGCCTCCAGTGAATCTTAAATGATGAGTTTGAGTTAACCATGGTGAAAAACAAGTATAGGAGGGAGTTGGATATAGAAGAAAAATTAAAAAGAATGGATTAAATGATAAAAGTCATGAAGATCTTTGTTTTATTTCTTCTGCTCAGCACATCCTTCCCTAATTCTTTATGTCCTGATCTGACACTTTGCTCATCTTCAAGTTCCAGAGGAAATGCCAGATCTTCAGATTCCCTTGGGTACTTATTTCTAATATTTTAATGGTATTTGCCGTCTTTTAGTGTTTAAAATTTTGTCCATTTCTTTGCCAGTATACTCTAAGCTCTTTGAGGGCATGCATTATATCTGTAGTATATTTGTAGCTTCCCTCAGGAACTAGAAATGTCTTGCATTAGAACATGTCATTTGTTGCATGTCAACAAATGTTTTTAGTAAAGTATCATTATCAGGAATGGAAAGGAAAGATACTGCAAAATTTACTAAGCCTAAAGTAAGTCAACAGAATCCTGGTTACAATAATTTTTTAAAGATTTTTAATTTAAGTTCTTTATTTCAGAATTAAGTTGTACTATTATCTGATATCATTATGATTTTGGAGAAGTGGAGGAAACCCCTAAATGACAGAGTAAGCATTTTAAAATGTTATCATTTTTAAAGAAGAAAAAGATAATCCTGAAATAATTAAGGGGCTTTTTTTTGTTGTTTTGTTTTGTTACCATGCAAATCTAATTATCAGAATATCAATTCATGACTTGCCCTCGTGGAGTAGTGGTTGGCACAGTCCACACACATCCCAAGGTCCCAGATTTACATTCCAGTGCTGGCAGGAACAACCAAGATGGACAACTAAATAAAATAAATAAATGCTTCTTCCTCTCCTCTCTCTTCCTGCCTGCCTCTGCTCCCCTTCATTCCTGTCTGTACCTTTCCTTTAAAAAATGCAAATTAAAATTCTTTAAAAAATGATCAATTCATGAATGCCAGAAAATAAAAGTACAGATGAGGTACTTTCTAGTTTATATAAACATTGGTTTAGTATCTAAGATGCTGATATTAGTTGAGATATGGCTTAGATTTCTAGATGCATCAAAATAATTTATGTGAATTCAAAATGAATGCTTTCTATAATAAGAAGCACTTGTAACTGTATACATAAATTACAGATATATAGGTGATGTGGAAAGAATCTAAATCTTATCTTCACCAACTAGCAGTTCACTTAGCAACTAGTGGCATGGTCCTCTGATGTCCTCTTATCTGTTGCCCAGTTTTATGAAGATGTGGCATTGCTTTACATGATAATCTAAAGATACCTAGATAATTATGCATTTAAAGCTAAGTGCCCACTAACAGAGGAGTGAATAAAGGAGATGTGGTACATACATACATAATGGAATAGTACTCTGCTATTAAAAAGATAAAATTTTGCCATTTGCAACAACAAGGATGAACTTAGAGGATATGCTTTTTGAGATAAGTCAAAGGGAGAAAGACAAATTCATATGATTTCACCCATATGTGATATACAGAGAAACTAAACATATAAATAAACCAAATCATACAAAAGTAGACTTTTAGACTACAAAATCAAATTATAAGGGAAATAGGAATGGGAAAACAGGGTAAAAGAGGTCAACTATATGGTAAAAGAGAGAATTGAATTGCTGTAGATAAACTTAATGTTTTATACATGGATGTTGATTTATAATGATGTATACTTTAAATCTATATAATACTATGATGCAATGTTCCTTCAACAAACAATTTTAAAATAATAAAACTTAGAATTCTGTATTATAGTTGGACTACATATATTTATACATTATACTGCAGTATATAAATGTTACATATTATGTTGCATACATTATATAAAATAAAGATTATATATAAATCTGGTTGAACATGAAAATAAAGTGAAAAAAAACAAACAAACAAAAAACCAAGAGCCTCTTTAAATATAAACGCATAGTTCAGAGTTAGAAAGAGAAATAGTTTTGAGTAGGTTTATGTGAAAATACAAGAACAGAGAAAATAATGCTCTTCATTGTTTAGGGTGACAAAGAATTGGCAGGAATTCAAATACCACAGGAGACAAGATTAATATTAAGTGTATCTATCAACATCCTGTTTGAAAATCTCAGTCAGGATCAGAGTATCTGAATCAGTATCTGAAAATATCCAAAGAGGGTTTTGCCTAAGAATGAGTCGTCTTCTCTGCAGCAGAAAGCCCACAATATTAGTAAAAAATGTTAGAAGTCAAACAGACCTTAGGGATCATCTTGTCCACCTCCTGTGTTTTACAGATGAGAAAACTGAGGCACAGAAAACCCTCTCTCCACACCATAGCTCTGGGAAGCACAAGGAACAATGCACAGAATGTGGACTTTGGAACCAGACAGAATTAGGTTTGGATCCTAGCTCAGTCACTCAGACAATTCCTTTACTATTTCTGAGCCTCAATTTCCTCAACTGAAAAATGGGAATAATTACTCAGCAGGTGGCTGTGAGATTAGGAATAATAAGCATAAATAATCTGGCACACAGAGGATCAACAAATGCTAGATCTTATCACCGAAAATTCTGACATTAGTGGCAGAATAAGAACGCCCACCTCAATTCAAGTGTTTCCTCATATGCTTTTATAGAGCCCCAGCCAGTAGGTCTCTTCCAAAAAGACAAAGGTAAGCAGAGAGGGTGATACACACATCTATAAATACTCAGGTCTTTAATAATCTGGAAATATCAAATGAGTCAGTATTATAAAAAATGCCAAATGGAACTTCCAAATTTTTCCAGGACCTCAATATAGCAAAGGATAGTTCAACACATGGTGCTGAAATCTAACTTGGGGGAAAACACTTCTAAATACAATTGAAGTATTCTTTCTGAGCTGAATCTTTTATACTTAAATATATGTAAGGATAGGGTATCACGGTTGTATGCCAAGCTAGTTTTTATAAATTATACAGTGGCCTGTTGTATTATTTTTCTAAAAAAAACTGGCATGACTGAATTAAGTTTAGTTAACATTTAGGACAAAAAATAATCCTAACCTTCAAAGATTGAATGAATTGTACAGAGGGGTAAAGGAAGATTTGGAAAGATTTTTTGATTTGTAAAAGATGAGACACAGCTGAAATGTTCATTTGTTCTAATAAGCTATTTGCTTTGTAAATACACTTGAAGTGGAAACAGGTTCTACCACATACAGGATAGATTTAATGAATCCCAGGCAATCTGATTGCTCATCATTTTAGTACTAACTCATTCCAATTCATTTGCATAGACACAGTTATCAGCCATCACAGTTTAAATGAAGATGGAAAATATGTTTCTAAAAACAGGTATTTGCTCTGCTGAATACCTACCTAGGATCATCCCTTTGAAAACAAATACACTGCAAATATTTTATACTGAAACAGGATTAAGTCTACAAGGAAATATCCTGTAAATAGCTTCTCCTGGTTATTGCTTATATTGTCTCCAGGTGCTTAGAGTTGCCAACACAGTAACATCTGTATGGATATGTGAGAAAGGTAGAAGGCATACAGGTTTTTAGAACCAGAAAGGAGCTTAACAAGTCACAAATTAGACTACAGGCTAAATCTAGCCAAAGAGTCTTCATTGTCCTTGAAAGATATAACTTGTGATAAATATTAAATATTTTGCATTAATACAACCATTTCTCAATCATGAGATTACGTATTGGAAGATGGATTTCTAACTTATTTTGAACAGTTTGGTACTGGCAATCTTGGGTCTGAATTTCTTGCCTGGCAATCGTTTAGTTAAAGTTGAGCAGTGGAGTGGTTACCCATTTAAACGCAGTGAGTTAGCACGATGGCCCCATCTCCCATGACTCCTAATGGGTTTTCCAGATGGATTCCATTCACTAGCCTTAGCTTTACTGCTCTTGAACTAGTGCGGCGAGATCCCATATGTGGCAGAAGAAAAAAATCGAAGACTGGAAAGATAAAAATATTGAAATTTGCTCCAGAACCCAGATCTCCTAATCAACTATATTTTAGAAAGTTTTTAGTAAGTATTAACTTGTTGACTGCTTTCTAAGAGATGAATAAAAACAAATACAATCTAAAGCAAGACTTACAAGAAGTGAATACTGAGGTAAAAAGCAGTGTTGCCTCAAACAAATTAGTCACGTGTTGCTTACATTCTGAGAAATGCATCATTAGGAAATTTTGTTATTGTGCGAATGTCATAGAGTGTAATTACACAAAATTATTACATGACAGTGCCTACTACATACCTAGGATATATTGCATAGCCTATTGGGACCTATGTCTCTGTTCAACGTTGACCGAAAAGTTGTTAATCAATGGGTAACTCTGTTATTGGCTATTTGCCACTTAACTTAATTCAGGCTACAAACACATTGTTAGAACGAAGCCTAATTATTATCAGGTAACTGGCCTTGTATGATTTTTTTTTTAATATTTCAATTGGCTTTATTGACTCTCAAATGTTAACATACATATGAATCACTTGGAGAACAAGTGGAATTTTACTTCCTAGATTAAGTTTCAGGCCATAATCAGGGTACTCTGTTTCATTCAGAGCATGGAAGTTTCCACCACACTTGTAGTCCCTGATTCTTTTCCTTCTTTTTCTTTGTTCTCTGCTCTATGGTTTATGCAAGAAAAACACTACAGTATGAATGACCTAAATTTAATTACTTAAACGCATTTGCTCAATCCAATTGCTTTTACCATGGTGACTAGGTTTACCAATATGCTGTATCTTCTACCTACTCAGTTGATTTTGCTTTTCCTTATTAATGCTTCATTTGAATTAAAAAGAAAGCTCAGGTAGAACATTTTTTTCTTTATGAACTAAACCTACTAGTTTTTTAATAACTAGTTTGAAGCTTCAGATCAACTTCTTTTTTGTTTTTCCCTAAAACATGTTTTCTTGGTGTGCCCGGTAGAGCAGCAGTCTGGTCAACTGGCTCTGGCAGAAGCACAGGCCACATACATCTCAAGGACCTGGGTTTGCGTCCTAGGCCAGGGAGAACAACCAAGATGTACAACTAAATAACAATAAGTAAAATGTTTCTTCTTGCTCTCTCCTCCTGCTTGCCTACTCGCCTTCATTCCTACCTGCCTGCATCTTTAGTTTAAAAAAAAACAAACAAGCTTACGTTCCTTAAAGATTTTTATACTTCATATTCTATACCTTTAAAACATACTTTCAATATAACCAAACAAAATAAATACTGTTATATAGTAGTCCTTACACATGTGACCATTATTTGATTCCACCTAATTAAATAATATTTCATATGCTATATCAGAATCCATTTAAGGTTGTCTTATTTAAAGAAATTTAAAGAGAAAGATTCTGTAGTAAGTACAAAAAACATTTTAAAAGCTAATTTCTTAGAGGAAAGAGGTTACCAAAAAAAAAAAAAAAAAAAAAGGCAGGGGGAATATGATGTGTCCGTAATTAGTCTATATTGAAACTCTGATGGAGATGCATTATATCATAGACGATGAAAAAGGTAGAAGAGGAGGAGCATTAGGAGGAGAAGAAAAATGTTCTCAAAGCATTGAGCTCAAGTCCCAGCAGAATAATTTTGAATATGAAAGTAAAGGCTCTCAGGTGATAAGTGCTTACGGTAGAATAATTCTTAATTGAGAACAGGTACATGTAATCAGCTTACTCTTATAAGAAAAGGCCTTGGAGGATTTTTAATATTAATTAGTGAAAACATCTTATGTACATAGAGAATAAAGCCATTTAAGAAAAATGGCGTATATAACATTTTTTTTTTGTCATCTTTCTTCTAGGAATCAGCTTTTAGAGTATTTCTTCATATCTCTTTTTTTTCCTTTCGACATTTTGCTTGAACATGGGTTTTCTACTTTATGAAAGCACTTTTTTTTCTTTTAAGGAAAGGTACAGACAGGAAGAAAGAGGAGAAGAAGCACTCGATTTCCATTTCAGTTGTTCACACTGGTTGTTTTCACCCCAGACCCAGGACTGGAACACAGGGGTATGTGGCCTGCAGCTCTCGGAGGCAACTGACCTAACCACTGCTCTACCAGGGTACTCAGAAAGCACTTTTTAAGTAAACTGTTTGAGAATGGAAAATATTTAAGTATCTTTCAGCTTATAGTATATTTTTACTTCCAAAGTTATAATTCTAGAACAGAGGTTAATGTGCTGCAGAAGCCATTAATTGACATGATCATATCTAGTAATTTAAACCTTTCCTGATAGCAAATGAGAAGCTTAAAGTACTGGGTAATTTAACAGTAATGACTTGAAAGAATTTATTGACTCCAGCTTTATGATTAACATAGGAATTTGGCAATCAGATAGCTTAAAAACTTGCTAGAGTATGTTTTAATGGCCTGAAAGAGACCCTAATATGGTCCAGATAATAGTTAATAAAGAAGAGAAGAGCTAAGTTAAGTTACTTGATCCAAAGTTCCCTACATAATGAGAGCTTGTTTATACATGCAGCGGCGTAATTTAAGAGAAGTGAAAATCTAAAACCTCTCTTGAAATTATGCCCTACCTATGCAGAAATCAGCCATCCTGTTTTTCAGGAATGAGGTGAGTGACAAAGGGGCAGGTAAGACAGGGGGAAATATACGGGCATGAACACTGCACAGTGTGCAAGAAGTATGCGGCATCCCATGAAACATCCAAGACCTGAAAGGACCATCCTTGGCTGGGGGCTGCTCCCAGTTCTGCATAGCACACTCCGTGCTCACTGGAATTACAGGGTGGGGGCCGGTGGAAAAAAGTAGGTCACTCTGGCCAAAATGGCTCCAGGGTAAATCTGTTACAATTCAGCACATAGGACAAAATTATGGTTTTCTAAATAACCCCTTGAAGTTCTAGGACACAATATCTAATGTGGACAAATTTTCACTGTAAGCAGGGGTCTTTGACCTTAGCTTTGCTTTTTCTATGGAATCTGTTCTGGATTCCAGAGTGGTGATAACATCCAGAGAGTATATTTCATAGAGTCAATTGGCTTTTTAGGAAGAAAATGAACATTTTATGAATGAGGAGTAAGTCATAGACATGAAGTTTACCTCTTAAGTTTATGGAATGCTGATAAAGGTAACTCCAGAGTAAAAGTTAGACTCCTGTTTTTATTTCTCTGTTCAGCAGAGAACAGAGGAGTTGGGATGGGAGAGGAAGAATTTCTTTCCAATAAGACCAAAGAAATGCTAGGATGCAGAGGACCAAAAAGCAGCCACTCTAATCGGATGCTGGCCTGAGGAGAGCAGGATGTACACGAGACACTGTGAAAATGTTTAAGGCCCCTTTGGAAGGAGAAAACAGGCCCTGTTTGGAGGCTGCTAATCCAGCCCCATTCAGACAGATATTGTTTCCAAGAGAGGAAATGTTTGGAAAGCAATTTTCTGGGACCCAGGGTTATCACAGCCTGAATAAGCCACCCTCCATGGAGGGCCTGCTCATGAACCTAAAGGGTATAAACACAATTGCCAGTCATAAATGTAAAAGACTGTCAAACACACATACACACACACCAAGTAAAAAATGAGAAAAAAACAGCCTAGAACTAGTCTTTCAAGCCCATACACCCAGCAGAGAATCTGATCAACTCAATATGGGCTTGTACCTGATCTGGATCTACAGACTCACGATCTGCAGCATTTTCAAAATTATATTAAATTCTCAAAACAACATTCATGTTTATCTTTGAATATTTACCCAAACTCCCTTAATGTGTATGTGTTCTATAGGAATGACAATGGACATAAAAGGGGGGCAGAGTCTGAATTTCATGGGGGATGGCAGGTCTCTGCAGTAGTTACCCCATATTTCCATTGGCACTTAAATAATTGCTTCATATTCCCAGAGAAAACTGCCAGTCAGTTCCAAAAGGAACCTGCATATGCAGGTGGTTAGTAAAGCATGCAGTTTTATCTAGTATTTGTCAGAGACATTTTAACAAATTCTCAAAAGAAAGATTGGAGAGAAACAGGAGAGCAGGAATCTGAACCCCAGTTCTAATTCTAATATTTTGGCTGTACCTCAGTTTCTTCACTGCTCTAAAGCTGGCATAGCGTAGTGAGATTTTGTTGGGAAAAAAACACATGGAAACTCTGTACCAAGAATATTCCTTTTCCTGAATGTGTACAGTCCTCAGAGATGTTTCATCTGCAAAGTGCAGTTACATATTTCATTTCATCTTAAACTCAGATGTGTAAGTTAAATGCAATTGTGTTGATTTTATTAATTAGGAGAGTTATGAAGGCCAGACCAGATTCAAGGGGAAGGGAACTAGATTCCACCTCCTGATGTGGAAGTTGTGGATGTGGCAAGTTCACATTGCAGAAGAACATCTGGGGCAGGACATATTGCTGGGCCCTCTTTGGAAAATACAGTTGACCACACATGGCTTGCTGCATAACCTAATTTTGAAGGTCAAAAGCTGAGTACAGCCTGTTGGTATTTTCTTTGTAATAAATTCCAGTTTCTCCTCAGGCAGACAAATGTTTAGAGTAAACTAGTTTAAAGGATTTTGATTTCAGGAAGACAAAAGAGAAAAGCGCATTCGATATTGTAAAACAGTTGTACAAATGTACCCATGACACAGATAAATTGACTAGTCCCCTGAGCCATGATCTCATAGACACAATTGCTTGCTTTTTACAGGATTAGATAGCAAACTCTCTTCAGTTAGCTTTTCATAAAAATTACATTTTACTAAAGTACTACTGATTAAGAGTTGATACTACTGTGTGGCTCAAGTCTTAACTAGTCACTCTGAAGAAACAAGACTAATTTGAGAAAAACCTTTAACTTTTAGGTTCAGAATAAAGTACCCCCCTCCCCCTCCTCCAGAGAACACATAAAATTGTTTAAATCCATATAAATTGTTTTTAGGCAGATATAAATTAGTCTAAACAATGAGACATGAATTATAATCAATTTTACTCCATAGAATAAAATTTAGCCTCTCTGGCAAGAGAAAAAACAGATGTATTCCTTGCTTTCATAGAGTTTATATCAGGAAGTTCATTTCATGTCATTTCACTGAAATATTCCTCAAGAAATTAAATTGTTTTGTTACGTTATAACATTGCTAGGTAATGACATAAATAATCATTCCATTCCAAAAGGTGGAATCAATCATTCAAAAAAATCATAATGGTATGAATAATCACCAGTGATTTGCAGTTATTTTGGATAAAACTAGGCCAAAGAAGGCAGTTATTACCAACCCTATCTCACATTTGTATTTTTATGAATGATTATTAGTAGTTTTTGTTGATGAAAGAGAATATATGGGAAGTGATGGGTACCTTATAAAACTATAATCAAGTCCCTACTGAATTTGACAGATTAGGAAAGTAAGCAAATGTAAATAGTCTGAAAATGAAGAATTTTAGAGTCATTAGCTTAGATATGAGAAGCAAATCCAATAAAAATTAAACCAAAAATGATTAAATACTGAAGGACTGACAGAAGGGAAAAAAGATGGTTTTTACAGTAGCCTCAGAGAAAGTTTAGGGGAAGAGTATGGCATTCAAGAAACTGTCCATGCTCAAGTGAGTCACATTTCTTTACCTTCTGTCCATCCCCATTCCACACATTTTTTATGGTTCATCTCCAACCTCATCACCCTGAAGCTATTGCAACATTCCAAACCTATTTTAACTTTATCTCTTACAACCTACTGTAGCCAGATCCTATGCTTCCTCTTTTGAACCCTGAATACATTTTGTATCATTTTTGAGTGGACATTTTGGTGTTGTCAGACCAACTCTCCTGTGCTCAGAGCAACCAGTTCAGACAGGACCACTTCAACAACTCCAGAAGAGAAATGAGTAACCTTGTTTTCTCAACACGGGAACATGTCAAGTGAAATGGTTTACTAATGACAGTACCGTTGTGGGCAGAATGAAATCTGTAAACTTCCTTCAAGTTATTCTTTTTAATAGAGATCCTCGGAGCATGTTCCTACACCAAGGCCAAAGTCTCAAGCGGACAGTACTAACCAGGCTGCACACCCAACCTTAGTTGATAAAAACAGTCATTTTTCCCTGACTTTCTCACCCCCACACATCTTGCCCAGGGAGGTGGAGGCCTCATGCTGTGCTACAGAGAGCCAGTTGTCTTACATGGTTTAGGCAAGCTGCTCAGGTAGTTGGTAGTTTATCCCTCAACTAGATGACTACTAGTGCACGAGAGCAAGAACATTTTCCTATACTTTCTAGGCTTTCTGATTAAAGCCTGTGAAGCTGACAAAAAAAGAAAAAAACAAAAACGGAATAGCCGGGGGGAGGGGGGGGTAAAAAGCACAAATGTATTTGATGTTAATATTTTTACATGACAGAGAGGACTTCATAGTGAAGAAGTGAAACCCCAAAGAATTTATTAGTTCTAAGAGCTTTTATACCATTTTAACAAAAGGTGATACATTTGAAACAATGAAAAAGGGGTTTGGACTTTTAGAGGTGATCTATTATAAGAAGGTAACTATATTGAGGATCTGAGTAGAAGAGCAGTTTAGTATGGTTTGTTTATATAGTCATTTAAGCATCTACTGCTCTGTCCAGTCATGAGATCTTCCTCTTCCTAATACAGGGAGGGCATATTTCTCACTAGACATGTACGTATTGCTTTTAGGTAATGGGGGCATTCTACATCTGCTGTTTCTTAATTTTGCTTTCAGCTTAACTTCATCAAAGTGCCAAAACAGCAAATTTTGAGATTGGCGTGCTTTGATCCTCTTCTTCATTAACTACCGATTAAAAGTTTTGTCCATTCATTCTCCTTAGATGCCTGTTATGACAGTGTTTTCAAAGAATGATCCGAGATCATCTACATCAAAATTTCTTTCAATCAGAGTCCTAGGCCTATTCCAGACGAGCTGAACTGCAATACCTGGGGTGTGCCCAGAATCCACAAGTTTAATAAGCTCCCAAGGAATTCTTGTGCACAACTAAAGGGTAAGAACTAATTTTTACAACTGTTTGGGTTTTTGATAGATATTTGGATCCATGTTGGTAAGGCTTTTTCATTGTTTTGTTAATGACATCAGTAAAACAAATTGCATAGAATTAAACATCAACATTTAAATACCAAGAGATTTTGCACTTCAGCAATTCACATTTTTGGTTTCTTCACACATAAGGCTGCCTCCAGGCTCACTGAGGAATGACTCTGGCACAGTCTCTTTCAAGGGGTTTTTTTCAAGGGGGGTTTTGTGTCAGAGTTCACACTAATGCTCACAGGTTTCATTTATTCACATTACCTGACTGGTTCATGCAGAGATTTGCATTTTCAACCCCTCATTGAGAGCCTTCTGGGTTTTATGATAAGGGAGGGCCAGCAGTCTCTACAAAATCAGACTTGCTAACAGATGCTTCTGGAAACCTCTTCTGCCTAATTCAATTCAGAAAAAAAAAATTCAAGTTAGAAATGCAGTGACTCTCATGTGGCAGATGGTTGTTTTTAGTCTCTTGAGACTGAGGGAAAGCTCTGGCCCTTCTCTCAAGGAGCAGTCAACAAACTGTCCAGGAACTGATTCTCAGAGCCTTACTCTTGTTTAATGGCTAGAACAAGGAGATCAATACAGAATATCTTTGTGTCACCTTCTACACTGCTAAGGAGTCATTAGGAAATTAAGAGGCAAAACTAAAACAGTTTCCCAAGACCATGTTAATTCTGAGTCTTGGAAAACACAGGTCAGGGAAAAATATGTCATAGGAGTGAGCTAAGAGCAATGCTGCTTGAAAATGACAATTTACCTTAAATTAATAACCCACAGTGAAACCGCTATATATAATCACATAATCAGATCCTATTTGATAAACATACTTACATATAAGTTGATTATTCTTATTTCTACCAAAATATAGGTAACAAGTACTTCATTAATAATATTAACCAAAATTTAAAGCAAGATAAAAATAGCCTGTAACTGTAGTCCCTCAACAAAATGTAATTTTTTAATATTAGCTCAGCAAAGTTTGTTTGTATAGATTCATTTAGGCAGTAGATGTCTAATGATGGTCTAGGATAGACTCAGGACCCTGAATTTGTATGTCTAATTCAAAGAAATTTTGATGCAATTGATCTCAGGATTATTCTTTGAAAAAGTCATTAAATAATCACTGTCGTAAATATACACACTTTTATAGTCCCAATTGCCTAATTTGTGTTCTTTTGTTAATAACGTCTTCTAAATTTCAGCACTATGGGACCCCAAATATGATGAGTATATTATGTACATAAGAGAATAAGTGTAGAGGAAGATAAATCTTTTTTTTTTTTAACAGTAATAACCAAATAATCTAGAGACAACATAATAGCAGGAAACAGTGTTTCCATTCTTGGATCTGGGTCCTGATTTTTCCAACATGCTTGTTAAAAAGGAAAAAAACAAAAAAACAAAAAATCTTCCTGCTCTCATTCAAACAATTTATTAACTGATCTTTAGTTTACGTCCATAAACGTCCCTTACTTGATCATCACCCCCAGTTTCCACATACCTCCTATCTGTGTGCATTCATGGAATGTGCATCATATTTGGCAGTGAAAGGCAAGTGATGTGTCTGTTGTTGGACTGGGCTTACAAGAGCATCAACACGCTACCTGAGTATTAAATGCCAAGTAAATACCCACAAGGATTACTGTCGATTGCAGCTAAAGACAATTTTCTAGGTTTGTATGGCATCACAGAGGGAACAATCTACTGGGTAATTAGCGTTGTTGTTTTATAAATAATGGCACCAATTATTATGATGATAGATGCAGACTGTGAAGTACCCGAGTGCTTTAAAGATTAATTTGTCTTAATATTTAGGTCAAAATTCTTACTTGCCTGGAGATGATCTTGTGCATGTAAGTTTAACTTTACTAGCTTTATAAACTTCAGCGTCTTTATCAGTCAAGATTTATGTGGGTGAAAGTATCACGAACTCACACTTGTTTAAACAACAACAAAAAAGAGAATGTATAAACTTTTGTAATTAAAAGTCTCAGACTCATCTGGCAAGATCCAGATGCTTGAATGATGTCAACGAGCATCAGGATTCTGTCTTCCAGCCCTTGACAGTGAGGTCATTAGCAGGCAGGTTCTTTCCTGGGCTGAAGGAAGGTGGACACCCGTAGCTCCTCACTTACATTGTACAAAGCTTAGCAACTCAGTGTGGGTAAGAACTCCACTTTAAGAGAATGCTCACCTTAATCCTACAATTCACTCTTTTAGGGGAATCTTCGTTGTTGTTGTTTTAAGGAAAGGTGCAGGCAGGCAGGGAGAGGAGGAACATTTGATTTGCAATTAGTTGTTCACTTTGGTTGTTACTCCTGGTCATGGGTCTTGGACCCAAGACCTTGAGACGTATATGGACTATGTCTGGTATACTAAACTGATACACCATCAGGGTACACCTCTTAGGGGAATCTTTTAAAAATTGTTATGATTGAATGATGTAAAGTTTGGGGTAACTATGCTTGTTTTATGTGAGCACCAGTGGAGGCTTTTGAGTAAGGTCAATTGCACCCAAATCATAGAACCTGAAGAAAAAAAAAAATGGCGGGGCATGGGGAAGTTACCTATACTTGGAATGATATTATTAATAATAATATTCGACAAAAAATGGACAAAAAAATCACTATCCCCTATACATACAAATGCTAAAAACCTGGTCTCAAGTCTTATTTTAATGACCAAATTTTAGCCAATAGTTTTTAGAAGAAATAAAACCTATTAAATAGAAGCTTCTTTGAAAACTCTTGTATTCCTAGATGGTAGCCAGTTATTAACATGAAATCTAAATGAGTGAATTTCATCATGACAAAAATTGTCTGTGATAACTAGAATAGTGTGACCCCCTTCTTCCCTACATATGTCCCCATTCTAAACCTTGGAACTTACAACTATGTTATTTTACATGGCAAAAAGAACTTTGCAGATATGATTGCAGTAAAGGACCTTGATGGGGAGCTTATCTTAATTATTCAGGTGGACCTAATGTGATCACATAAGTCCTCAAAAGCAGAGAACCTCACATGGTCTGCGGAGCTGTGATTATGAAGCAGAGTCAGAGAGATGCACTACTACTGACTTTGAAGATAAAGGGATCTAGAAGCCAGGGGATATGGACAACCTCATGAAAACATAAAAGACAAGAAATAAGTTCTTTCTGACATCTTCCAGATGGAACACAACCCTGCCGTCACCTTGATTAAAGCTTTCTGGCCTACAGAACTGTGAACTAGTAAATGTGTGTTGGTTAAACTGCTATTTGAAGTTAGCGACATAGAACTAATAGAGCAGCTTTTTTTTCCTTCCTTTTTGGCACTTTCCTACATCTAAGTTCTCAGGACACGATCTGTTCAGACCAGTTCGAAGTGCTCAACCTGAAAAAACTCACTTTGCCAGAGATGTTTAATGCTCACTGAACACACAGGCACCACCCCGTCTCTGTGCAGTTAGGTAAGGTCACATAATTATCTCTGGTCAACGGATTGTTGCTTAGGTAACATATATCATATCCCAGGCTGAGATGAGACAAAGGCCCAGACTGACGCCCAGCTCTTCCATTCCCTGTCAGGGAAAACCGGAAGACTCATGTTGAGATGGTGGTGGCACCAAGTGCAATCCTAGATCCTTGAGACTCAGCTGAAAAAGAGCTGCCTGGAGAACTACTAAACTGTAACAGATTTTTGCGTGAGTGAAAATAAATATTTATGTCTTAAGGTTACTGAGGTTTCCAGATTTATTTCTGTAGAATAATATATCTGGTTCTACCGTGACACATACACAACCTTAGAATAAGGCTATCCCAGGAGACATAGGATCCAACTTATTCCAACTTATTCTCTTTCTCTTATTAGCCTAATAAGTTGCAACTTTTTATGCTTCAATTTTCCTGTGCTTATAATAAGGAGAGATGTAATTTTAGAGAACATTTGAAAAAATATTGACTATTATATGTATCTATTCCTTTTATATTTGTTGTTTATATTACACAGTGAATTTTTTTTCTATCATTGACAGGTAATGATAATGCAAATTCTATGTTTTCATGTCAAGTTCACAATTTATGTGATGAAAATTGCTTTTTACTATCAATATTTTACATTTAAGGTGGTTGTCAAGATATTAATGAACTTTAGCAAAACAGCATGCTGTTAGTCTTCAAAAGGAACATCTGACAAGGCAAAGTAAACTCACAGTCTGTCATGCTTTCCAGTGAGAACTGGATGTGAAAAAAGTAAGCCAAAAGTATAATTGGTTTAAAAATAAAGTAATGGCTTTATATTTTCCATTTAATCATCCAAAGTGACAATAACAGTTCAGAGTCAGAGATTACCCAATTCCTCTCTTATATGATAGAAAATTGAGAAATACATATATTAATTTATGCCAAGTTGTCAATAGGAAGAGAGAGAGAAAGAAAATCTAAGGGCAAATCTAAATGCAGATAGAAAGCAACATATGTTAAAGGCAAAGTAGATTTACATGATTAAAAAAATCACATCTTTTTTGAACTTGTTCTTATCAGGATAAAATATACAGAATATACATTTACCATTTTAACCATTTTTGTGTACAAATTTTGTGCAACCAATTTTATGTAAAATTCCTGGGCATTACAAACATTCACATTACTGTAGAAGAATCATCCAAACCATCATCCAGAACTTTTCTCTTATTCCAGACTGAAACTGTGGGCCCATTAAACAAGACCTCCTCTCCCTGCCCTCTGGAAGAAGACACAGATTTATCTATAGCTATAGTTTAAACTACTATTTTATTTTCTGTCTCTGTAACTATGACTATTTCAGGTACCTTCTTCAGGAGGACTCTTATGTAATTTTTCCTTTTGTGACTGACTTATTTTCACTTAGCATAATGCCTTTGAGGTTCATCCATGTTTTAGCCTGTATCAAAATCTCCTTCCTTTTTCAGCCTTCTTTTTTAAGACTGAGCAATAATCTATGACATGCATGTACCACAATTTATTTTTCCATTCATCTGTCAATGGACATGAAATCTGTTTCTACATGTTGACTATTGTAACTGACACGGCTATGAACCTGGTTATACAAATGGCTGTTTCAGCTTCTTGATTCTTCTGTGCATATACTTAGAAGTGGATTTGCGGGGTCATATAATTTTAAATTTAAGTTTTTGAGAATTGTCATAATGTGTTCCACAGAAACTGTACCTTCTTACATTTTTACTAGAATAGGTTCCAATTTTTCCCACTCTTGCTTGCTTTGAAAATAGCTATTCTAATGGATATAGTGTTACCTCATTGTTTTCTAAAAAAATTCATCTTTTTATCACTGCCTTTTTTTATAATAAGCCACTCATTTTAGGAATCTGACCAGTCATTTACAAAAGGAATTATACAAATGAAATAAATTCAAGTAACTCTTAAGTTTTAAGTCATTTTAATCTTTTTGAAGCAACAAAAGTAAAACTATATAGGAAAAATATCTTTTTTCAAATTTTCTATTTAAAAAATTGAAGTGTTTTACCTAACTTAAAACCTGAAATTTAGATTATAAAATTATCTCAAGTAATTTACATTAAAATTTCTGCATATTATAATTTTAGCTGTTATTATCCAGTGTCAGGATCACAGCATCCATTCATCCATTTATCTATTTATCTATCTATTATAAAATCTTTCAGTTATTTTCTTTCTTGAGTTTGATAAATATATTAAAGTCTGACAACTCTTTCAAATTTTTATTTTAAACTGACTTTATCTTAATAAGCTATTGCAAGTAATTAAAAATTTACCTCAATTTTACTTCAAAAGGTTTTTAAGTTTCCATTAAGCATATTACCAGTGGCTAAAACCAGCAGATACAACATGAAAAATTAAGTAACCAATATAATACTGACTTTTCTTTAAATCACACAATCAACAAAATCTATCAAGAATCCTTGGCTCTTTTGTAATCATTTGAATTAATATGCAATGACAATTCGGATATTTGATTTGGTAACCTATACCATTCTGACTTTCTAGACACAGTAGGAAAGGTGTATGAACTCTTCAGATCTACTCAAGGTTGGGTTTTCTAATAATTCCAACTCACAGTGTAGAAGAATTGTGCCATCTGATGCCTCATCTTCTGTATACAATGACTATACATGTCTCACAGATGTTTTATCTCTGGGACAGCTAACTTTATCATTCTTTCCTAGGAAGGATGATTATTTTTAGCAGGGAAATATTCAACACATACTGATAGATTAAGCCCCATCATTTCCCCTGGTTATTTAATTTAACAGTTCTTTGACTTGAGCCAAATCATTTCTCTCCCTTAGGAACACAGAAGTCTACAAGTTTTTACTAAGAACTAAATGAAATAGTTTATATTAATTTTTACAGCGATATAAAGAATATTATTACAAAATGACATTACCAGTAATTCTTGTCTCATCTTTCATTTTCTCAAAAGATAATAAGAAATTCAAACAAATTAGATAAAAAATAAATTTTGACATCACTTCTAGATAAAATAAAAGCACATTAATGTTATATTATTCCTCAAAGAAAACTTAGAATGATATCACTGATTTCTGATTTGAATTTTTGTAGGTATAGAAAAATAATGTTTTGAAATATCTTCTAATTTCTAGTTGATAATTTTTTTTATTTTTATTTTTCCCTTGAATCTTCCTTTACTATTAAGTATAGACTTTGAGACAGAGGCATATTCCTCATTGTAGGGTAGAATAGCAACTGCACAGTACAAAGATTGTCTAACTGGCATTCAAGCTGAGATTTTTAAGTTCCACAAGGACATAATAGTTTTGAAAATCTGGCTTTGAGGAGAAAGAATAATTATCTCAGACTCTCAAAATCACATTTTTATAGATTGAATCAAATGAAACTTTTAATATTTAATCAATTTGACCTATACAAAAGAAAATTTATTATTATTCAACCTATAATGTAGAGCAATAATCCAAGTTCAAAGAATTATTAGATTAATTATTAGATTTATATCGTAGAAAAGGAGGGGGGAAATCGTGATGGGTTGTAAAGAAAATTCTCATTTTATTTTGGTTAGGAAAAAGAGCCAAAGGGTGGGGAGAGAGAGAAAACAGGTCTGTGAAGACAGATGCTAGATTAAACCCTTAGGGGAAGGCAGTGTGCAGTGCCATTTATGTCGGGACTACTCCACTGCTTTTCCACACAGAGCCTGAGGAATCTGACTGGCCAGAAGTAGGAACACTTCTACACGCCAACAAGCAAAGACCGAAGTTCTCCTTTCCCAACTTGAGCTAGGGAATGAGGATCAAAAGAGCTGTTATCCAGGGTGAATGAAGGTTGGAACAAGGAGATGGCATTGTGGCATTTACAAAGAGAAGACAGACTATATCAGGAATCAGGGTCTTAACTGTCCAATTCTAGAGCAACCTGTGAAACGCAGGAGAAATCAGTCATATCTAACGGACATTACCCAGCAAAGGACTGGGACGACACAGCACAACAGGACCACAAAAGCACCAGGCAAATGTCTGTCAGACCGTAGCAGTATGGTACATGAAGTCCTTAAAGACTTCATCAAGCAAAAGCACTGATTTAGTAGAGTGGTATTTATATACAGGGTTTTTTTTTTAACTTCTTAAAGAATCTCAGTTCATCTCTAAGATGGTTTTTATTGCCTCTCCTATGAAAAAGAACCAATTCAAGTTTCCAATTTCAGTACTTTTAAAATATGCTCATTTTATTTTGACACTTTCCTCACTTCCAGTGTCTGCCAACACAAGCACTTGTGTGAAAGGGATTTATGTCAAACTCAGACAAAACGGAGGGGTTATCTAAAAGAAGTGCAATTTATCAGAACATTTTGCAAGGAGAAGTTGACCTTCCTGAGTCTCTAAAGCCTCAAAGTGATCTTAGATCTGTATCTTCTCCCTGATGCTCAGAGGCTAAAAGACTCTTCTTGTCTTGTTTGTACATCTGTGAAATGATATATGTCTTTATGGATTTCAAGGTGATGTATCATCAAATCCTCTACTTTCCTACCTTTAAACAGGATCACCCTGTAGTGGGTCTCTAAGAGCCTTTGACGTCCTCACCAAATAGCAAAGGCAAAAATTGTACAAACAAGAAGGAGTAGTAGTTCTTCATACTGGATTCCCAAGTAATTCGAAAGAATTCATGTCCAAATGACTTTCTCAGACTTGTTGGTTAATTCATCCATTTTTATTATCAAGTGATTGGTATAGAATGATCCAACATAAAAGGAAACTTGCAATTGTGCTTCTAAATGGTTGACTATAAAAATGATGTTGCTAAGATGTCAACAAATGACTAATAGGAGAAATCCAGATAATAATAAACTCCCAATTTTACATGTCATTATTCAGAACTGAGGAAATAGTCATTTAAATAGCTAAATGTAGCATACTTCCCTTATCCATCTGCATTGTTTTTCCTTTTTGATAAATGTGGGGATTTATTTTCCCATGTAGGAGTCATAATGAAGGTGGTATCCAGTAGTGAAGAGTACACCACAAATGTCCAGATCACGTTATTTCACATGACCCCACTAACAAGCTAATATCAGTGTTCCGCCAAAGTATAACCCATGGGGAATAAGCGTTTGAGATTGTTAAAAGTGGCAGACTGTGAGAGAGAAGCTTATTTCCTTTCTTGGAGCCTAATTTAGCTGAAAAATGAAGATAGACAGAATGGGAGTTTTCTGTGGCTTCATGTATTGTGTGATTTTATTAGACATAAATAAACTTGCTCCAAATTACTTATAGTAGCCAACTGAAACAGTTACTTTTATGTAAAATGTGACTTTCAAGCTACATATAGCATACCCTCCAAAGAGCACAAAATAACTCCCAATGATACCCCTTCACAATTAATCCAATCATCAGATCCTAAAAAGGAGACTGTTTTCTTTAATTTTACAAGGGAGACATTGAGTCCCACAGTGTCGCTAAGATGTCAACAAACATTTGTGGAACATCTATTGTGAGCCATGTTAGACACCAGATGATACCCTCTATCTCCAAGGGGACATGCCTGAGGAGGGGCCAAGTTATCTACAAGAAAATACAATAATCCAGCGTGTTCTGTTGGTAGAAGGGAAGCTGGGAGATAAATCTGTTGCTGCAGCTGTATAAACGAGAAAAGTCCTCATAATTCCAGAGTTATTACCACTTGCTTATAATCTAAGTGGATAGATCCTAGACCCTCTCCTATAACTTATACATGGGAAGCTAAAAAGACATGTATTGTATTTCCCTTAGCAACACAACTTAGATGACTTAGATCGGTAGCTAGCTAGCTAGAGAGATGTGGATAGAGACTATTTCTTCTAGGTCCAGGGAAGACACTATACAATAGAATTAACAAAGGAGTTAATAACTTAAGACTCTATTTTTAGCTTATTTTAAGATCTTACACCCATTTATTATGAGCCTTATATCCACTTATTCCCACCTTCCCCTTAGACGGTAACTAAGTATAGAATACAAAAAAAAAGGCCTTGTCAATGAAACAATATCAAGCAAGGAAGCACCACTAACCTGAGGCTGTATCTTCAGACAGTTCTTCCAGGATCTTCCCTATTAGGCAGAAATTGTGTGTCCTCTTTAACAGGTTGTAGAGCTGTTTACCTTGCATCTCCAATGAGAACAAGTTCCTGGGTTTAGGAAAAAATTAAGTTGTACTTCACATATTTTAAAAATAAGGTGTTGAAAGATTATATGAAAGAGATTGCAGAAATTTCAAGTTTCCAGGAAGCCAAGGGTTTCTACCTTCGAGGGAAATAAACCTACTCCTCGATAATGGAGACCTCCTAGTAAGGGATACAGTCTTTTATCTTGATGGGGTTTCTTTCGGTGATAAAAGGTGTTTACTGAGCTATCATATCCAAGACACCCAGGATTGTTTGGAGGAGGGATGCATAATTTTCTGTTAAGGTTTTGCAAGCAACTGAAATTTGTGCTATTGCTTCTCTTCTGCTCAGCAATTTTTTTTAAAGACAGGAGGGAAGGGAGAGAAGAAAGAACATCTTTATTTATTTAGTTGTTCATTTTTGGTTTTTAACCCCCACCCTGGGTCTTAGATGATTCACATGCCAGCATTTCAGCCCCCTGCCCACTGCTCAGCTCTTAAGGAATGCTACAATGCTTTCAATAAAACATCCTAAGACTTGCTGTATGTACCATGTAGCCAGTTTACATCTGAGTTTAGAAAAATCACAGTCGACTCCAGATTATCCCTCCTGTCACACTGCTACTTAGGAAAGGGAGTCTTTTAAACTTAACACTGGAGCTGTATTCTAACCATCAAAGAATAAATTGTCCAAAAGCTCTTCCACATTATCATAATAGTTAGCTGTCTTTTTAGCAGCAGAAGGGATGTTCTATGTTACATGCTTTTTAGAGGTTTCATGATGAAAGAATAAAAGATCAGTGGTCTCCAAATCAAACATATAAATTCAAATCCTAGCTCCGTAACTTTCTGCTGTGACCTGAGAAAATTCTACAAAAGTGGGTATTACAATGTCTATGGTACTGGCCAAGAAAATGAAGCCCAAAGTAGTTAAGTCGTTTGCTTTGAGAACATAGTGAATAAACAGTCCAGGGAGAATTCAAATGCGGATACCACTTTGCATTTACAAATTGGGTCTTCACCTTTTTGGAGCTTAAATACTCCACTTGTTTTGATTCATTTTTGTTATAAACCTACATTTACCTCTTTAACGTTGACCACCTTGGTAATTAAGTAGCTCTATTATCTTGAGGCCTCTGTGACCACAAAAGAGAAAGAAAACAAACTGAGAACACTAGGAAAGAGATTTTCAGGTTCAATTTTACCTAGACTGCTGTTTTTTATTAGTAATGTGAGATCAGATTTTTAAATCCGGTTGTAGTTACTGTGGTTACATCTGATGTAGCAGATTAAGGCTATTTGGAGAATTTGAAAGCACATGACTTCAGACTCCCTGGAGATAGAGGGGAAAGAGCCTCAGAAGAATTTTCTCCCAGACAGCTTTGGAGATCTTAGGAGTCATTAACAAGAATAGGCCTTTTAGATTGGGATCTATTGTTAACTTCCTGAGATAAAACCAGATAAATTGCCTGAAGACCAGACATTTCTTCTAACCAGTGGCTCATACATAATAGAACATGTGCTGGAGGGCAAGATGGAGCAAATGTTTGGCAAGACCCGTTCTGTTCTTTCTTCCTTAACTTATCCCAGGTGGAGGAAAATGGAAAAAGCAAACAAGAACAGGGGGGGATATATACATATACCCAACAATTTGAGCTTGTTTGTCTCTGTATTTTATGATATATTTGCATGACTGTGAATGGAGATTGGGAAGAGGGATAGTTGAGATTAAAATAATTAGAGGAAGGGTAAAATTATTATAACTAGATAAATTTTCAAAAATCAACTGGCTCCTTAGGAACAGAGCAAACAAGTAGATGGGAAGATGAATCTAGTGATAATGAATGTCATGGAGGAAACAAGTTTCACATTTTTGGGGTCTGCAGAGGCTACTGGTTCAGGATGTTTCAAATTGGAGAAGCTCACATCCTTGTTTAATAAATCTGGCCTGCAGAGTCACAGATGGAAATTTCTGCTACAATGTCAGCTTTGACTAGAGTAAGTCTATAATATCTTATCAGAAACATAGGGCCCATATGTTCAAATTTGAAAGGTAATCTCAATGGGTGCTGGAACAATATTCCCTAACTAAAATATACTAATATTTATACTGAATGGACTATATAAATACTATAAATAGCCCCTCATCAGTTTAGATCAGAATTTGCTGCCAAATTAATTCAGGTCAGTTCAGGTCAGATTTTGCCACCAGATGGGTTATGAAAAATTTCATTTTCCAGAGCTTTAAGAATTTTGAAAATAGAGCCCTGGGATTATGAACCTGAACCAATGGAAACTTCTACTTGACAACTGTATTAAATAGAAATATAAGTTGATTTATAATAAGATGGAGAGCTTTGATTTGGAGAAAATGCTTAGAAAGAGTAGGTAGACAATGATAATAATACAGGTAACAATAAAAATAATAACATTAAGATTTCTTTAGCAATTATTATGTGCCAGGCACCACTTCAAGAGCTTACCATGAATTAATCCACATAGGTCTCACTATTTTTTGATGTGTTGTATTGATCTATTAATTGACCTATTTACAATGGAAGAAACTGAAGCACAGAAAAACTAAGTCATTTGATAAATTCACACAGCAAGGGATTAGAAGGGCCATGATTTGCATGCAGATAGCTCCCTTCCTTGAATATCATTAGTATTGGTTTATCTTTACAAAAGAAAAGAGTTTTCATGTATCATTCTACTCATGTTATTCTTAACAATAGGAAACTAAGGGGTATAGGTTAATATTTAAAGTTACTCTAATACTTTTCAAGATGCTTTCTTTCATAGCAGAAGTCTTTCGTATTAGAGAACAGCTATAGTTCTCTATCTTGAAGCTGAAGCAATCAACACATTTTAACAAACGAGTTTCTCAGGAATAATATAAGAATCAAGCATTAACATCTTCTATGAGGGTAGAGATGGTTTCTAGTCACTATTTCATCCCCAATGCCTAACTTAAGGCTTATCTATAATAGGCATTTTATGGGATGGATAAATGAGTCTAAATCTCCAGAACTCTCCAAATTAAATGAGCCCCATTCTGAAATGGTATCTGCACTTTTCTGTTTGTTTGTACTTGTGCCTTTGCTGATTAGCTGATGTTAAACCAATAATTTTTTTTTTTACAAAATCCAACTTTTCTATACATTTGTTTATATGCGCACTTTTTTTTATAGCTTCAATGGAGGGGCAGCAACAACTCTGCATATAGCTGAGTGCATGATATTACTGGTCTCTGCTGCTCTTGGCCGTGTGCGTATGTGTATATGCAATGTACGTATGCACAAGGAATGTGTGGCACATGCAGATACGATCAGGCCTTATTCAAGCAGCACTTGGAAAAGGATGCTGCGGATCTAGTTTTACCACTCTAGATACTCCACTGCTAGTCAGGTGTTTCCACATGGTTCCCACGCCTATCTCTAATAATATCTGAAGGGTTCTTTGACTCAGAACTTTGTGATGAAAAGACTGGGAAGGCCTGAAACCACACTACAGGACAAACTACATAGAGTTTTCTAAAGTTACCCTGAAAAAGCCATGTCTTTCTAGCACTGATTTCCAATCCTATGTATTAAGGATATTTATGTGTGCATGAGAAAACAGTTCCTTCCTAGTTCAGTTTGCATCAGCACTGTGTGGGATTCATTCTGCTTTCCTATGGTTTGCGTGATCCACGTTTCAGACAGTATCTGGTAGTCACTCTCGTGTATCAGGGCTTCTGTACTTAAAGAATAGAATTTTCAATCTATATGCAATTCAAAAAGTTCTCCCTCAAAGCACAAAGTTTCTCTCACTGACGTTCTGTGGGAGATTCTATTTTGCTACTGCAGAGGATAATGCTGAGACTTGCTCAGTCCTGTAGCTTTTCCCCATACATACTACACTGCATCACGTAGGTCACTCTTTTCTCTCTCCTCCCCCCTGTTCCCTCCTCTCTCACTTTTCAGCCTCCTTCCCTCTGCTCTTCTATCTGTTCTGTACTATGGGGACAGGATGGGCTATTTTGACAGAGTGCAACTTTGGTGGGTAAGTTCATATAAATGATTCCCCTATTAAATAGTATCCACTTACTCTCTGCTCCGTGTGTACTCTCTGTATGTACTGACTATACAGATATATGTTAACACATGTGAAGACATATGCACATCTGCACTCCTATACCTCTTCTGCTTGAAGAGAGATGATCATTTGAGGATTTGAGTCATCCTATCAGATTTTAAAACATTTGTTATATGGGTATTAATACAAAATCAATTTTAAGAATTGTTTTCAAGTTTAACTGAAATGTTTATTTGGCAAAATTTAAATTTTCTGCATTTGAGAGACTTGTGTTCCTACAAAAATACGTAATTTCATTGCTTATCATCAGTAAGGCTCCAAATTTCTAGGAATCTGAAAAATCTAAACTATTAACCAAGTTACTTCTGCTCAGTTTTCATCCTTTTAGCTGTTTTTCTATAATAAAAGACTGACTCATAGGCTTGGGGGTTGTGAACACAGGGTCACAGTCATCATCGCTGCCTCCACTATAATTCAGCAAGAGTCTGGCACTGATCGTGTACCCACTGCTGGGCTGTATATGTACAACGGGCTGGTATACCAGGCACGAGAAGCTTAAATAACAACATGTTCATACCAATGCCAGGTGTTACGTGAAGTACCAAAATAATTTAGAATACATGCCCCAAAGTCCAAAGTCCCTAATACAACCATAGTATTCTAAAGTTGGGAAGTTTTTTCATTGATTATATCATTTTTGCTTTATAAATAAACTGACACACATCAGAAGGGCTAGCACGGTGCACCCTTGTGGCTCAGGTGGCTAAGGTGCAGGCCATGTAAAGCCTACAGATCTGGGTTCAAGACTTAGGACTAGAGGTTAAAGAAAGGAAGAAAGAACAAGGGCTAATATTGTCCAAGGTTTTCGGAAAGAATTTTAGTAGCCATCTATGAAAGTGTAGTAGGCCCTGAACTGTTCCCTTAAGTCTTTTGGGAACTATCATCTCTGCCCACGCTGAATCATATCATTCAGCTGCTGGCTTTTAGGCACTATTAATTTGTCTAAAGTTACATTTTACAATACATAAATATATATATATATATATATATATATATTTACTTTGTGATATATATATCATATTAGAAATGTTAAAGTTGGTGTTAAACATCATTGTGTTCTAAAAACACTTGAGATTAAAATATTTATTTAGATATAAAACGACATAATCAAAGGATAAACATAAAAGCCAAATTTGAACCTAAACTAATAGGATTATATGTGAGTCATTTAGCCAAAAAAATACTCAATTTCCCTAACATCGAAATGTCATAATGAATAACTTCATAATCTTTTTCAAAAGCAATAAATTACATCCGAAATAACAGCTTCTTGTTCTTCTAGACTTTTTTTGCTTGTGTAGATTTCCCTAGATGTTTCCTAAGAATGTGATATTTATGGTTTGCTTCACTTTAACAATTTAATGTGTTGTAACTCTTGCTGGGAAAATGGCTACAATATGAAAGTCATAGCAACTAGAAAAGGACTTTATTCATTTTTCCTTCACTGTCTTCCTAACTTCCTTTCATTTGTGTCAGAAAAGTATTGTTATAAAGTACATTGCCTTAAATGCATTATGATGTTATAAGTGTAAGCATCCACTGCATAAATCATCCATTGGTTAAGAGATGAGCTTGTAATCTATTATGAGCCAATGGAATGTGAGGGATATGCCACAGCTTTAAAGAGAGAGAAGCCTCCTATTTTTCTGAATGAACTAGAGACAGATAGAGACTCAAAATGAGACCCACAGGAAAGTTATCCTTGGAGGCAGTCACCTGGTTACCAGAATAGTACCCGGCTTAGGGAGAAGCTGACATTGCAAAGAAAGGGAAGAAAGCCCAGCCTATCTTCACTTACTTTGTTGGGACTACTAGCTTAAGTCTTGCCTATTCTATTTATTACTTAAGCCAGTTAGAATTGGAATTTTGGGGTTTTGCCACAAAAATATTAATGAGATACTCTCTCATTGACATTTTGTAGAAAAAGTTTTGCTGACTGTGGTAGACACTCTGTGTTACCCAAAAGGCATTATCCTTCTTTCTTATCAGAATCACAATTTTATTCATAATTAAAGGAAATGATTAATTTCAGGAGTCCTCCCCACTCACTTTAGAATATGAATGTTTGTCATGCCCTGGTGAAGGAGATGGGTACACTCCACACACTTCCCAAGGTCCTGGGTTCATGTGTCAGCACTGGAGGGAACAGCCAAGATGTACAACTAAGTAAAATAAATGCTTCTTCCTCTTCTCTCTTCCTGCTTGCCTTCATTCCTCTCTGTACCTTCCCTGAAAAAAAAAAAAAAAGAAAGAATATTGACGCTTATTAATCTTAACACATTGTGGTGATTCTATTTCCTTGTTGAGGGCTGCTTCAGGAATATAATATGACTATATATAACACTGCTGCAAACATCACAGAAGTTTTCTTAATTCTTAAAAAGTAGGCCAAAAAAGACGAGACTTTCATTTCTCTTTCAACTACTTTATTAGACAAGGCATTGTGAAGAATAAAGTCACCTTCCAGAAAGGAGGGAGAAATAAGAAATTCTAAGAGATGTCACAGGATGAGCAACTCTGGAATTCCCCAGACTTCACCTACTTGCAATAATAAATTCCTATTGTCTCGGTTGCTGATAGTCACATGTATTGTTATTTGGAGCTGAAATCACACTAACTGATATGGTCAAAGGATGATTCTTTGAAGATAATCCCAAGTAAAAATCACCTTAATTAACTGATTAAACCCAATCTGAGTCTTAAAAAGAAACTGGTACTTTCACAAGCTTTCGGCACCCTTTCTCATTTGAAGGTTTAAATGGTTTTAAGACCAGAAGTGAATAGTTAATACATAATATAGATTAAATTTAAATAATTCCTATATTGCAAGCCAGAGACAAAACGAGAACTTGGTCTGCTGAGATGACTGTGTTCCTATGTCTTTGTTTATCCAGGTGGTTAGGATCAGGAGACACTGGGAGGGTTATCTTGGAAAGTAGCCAGAACAAATGCCCACAAGTCTTAATGGCAATCCTGTTGCCAATTCCTATGATTCCTGTTATCTTAGCACTTTCTAGATCAAAAATTAGTAATAGATGGGTACAAAAAGAATGAGACACCTGATCTGTTCCTTTATTCTTCTAAAACAACAGGGATATTCCACAAACAATTGAGAAGAGCTCAGCATATGACTTCCATGGATGTGTTGTGGTCCTTGATCAGGATATGCTGATGGGACAAAGCTTACATGGATTTCTATGAATCCTGATTGGGAGGACGGGGGCTTGAGTGGGCAGTGATGTGGTTGAAAGTGTACCACTTCTTCCAGACCTGCTCCTGTTCAAGATTCTGGTATCAGTCAGAATAATATAAACAAGACATATACCTTTACTCTCTTTTGGCATGATTGTTATTTATATCCTTAGTAAAATTACAAAAGGTAGGCGTTCTGCAAAGGTTTCTTTCTTTCCCCTCTACCTTTTTCTTACTCTTCTTTCCTCTCATAAGTATGCAGGAGAAAGCTATGGAAAGAGGGAAAAAATCAAATCATACTTATGGAAGTTCTTTGATATCCCTAAAATACGGAAACATTTTTCTAACATTTATGTATAAAACATCCAAAGTGGATACACCAAAGCTTTCAGCATCAGATGGAAGCATTTTGCTGAGTATTTCACTAGTTTTCTGTTCTGTGCGTCTCTAAAGATTTAAGACCAACCTGAAAATACTCCTTTACCATTAGCTTTGATAATGTTCTTAAGGCAGATAACTTATGTGATAAAGTAGGTACCTTTATGGGGAAAATATCTATGAAAAAATAACATTTGTACCAAATATAAGAAGAATTCCCAAATAGAGAAAAACGTGTTTGAGTTCCCTCTTGGGGAACTTTTCCATCACTTTTGAATTTTCTTGTGTAATTTCAAGAAGAAGTCACATATTGAATTAAAAGAATCAAGTTGATAAAGCTGGAGCATTTCACTGGGAGGCAAAATTGGAAGGACCATGTCCCACAGGCTTTTCTCAAGAACAGAGTGTTTTCATGCTACCATTTTAACTCTGCAAAGACATCCCTGGCCTTTACCCACCCCTGGGTTGGTTTGTTATTATTGTGTTAGTACCACGAAATGCAAACTAACAGCACGCTGGCACAAAATAAAAGTGAAAGAGAGGGTTAATAAAAATGTAGATTTGTTCAGGAGGTAAGATAGATAAGTTGGGGGGCTTCTGCAAGCAATTCCTCTTGTGTGCAAGGGCCCTTCCACTTTGATATATTCCTGTCCATTTGGATTCTGTTATCATTTTGATGCACTTAAACTCCTTTTATACTTCTTCCTTAAATCTACTTTTTTCTTGGTCTCTTGTGAACTGAGCCCTGGAGATTCCAACAATAAATACTTAAGCACTCAGGTGTGCCACCTCTCTAAATCCACTTATATCATCTGATAAGTGGTTCTCACTAGCATGTTACTTGCCTATGACCATCTAGTATGCTTCTATAAAGTGACTAAAACTAAGGAAGAAATAACAGAACCTAGGAAAGGTATTGATTTAAAAAAAAGTACCTTATAGGTATGAAGAACATAATTTTTGGACACAGGTGAAAGATGTTATAGGAGTGTATTGCCGATGGGAATGGAGACAACTAGACAAAGTTAAGAGTTACTTAGAAGATTGAATCAACAGGACTTTGTGATAAGAATAATTAGAAGAGCATGGGAATAAGGGGAACTACTAAATAACTTGTAGATTTTTTATTTTAGCAAGTAGATGAATAGTGATACAATTCTACTCAACTAGGAAATACTGGGAGGGGATCCATTTTGGAGATTAGACAATGAAATTGTTGTTGACCTCAAACACAACTAGTTATGCCAACAACAAAATGGATTTATTTGGAAACAACAGAAGAGAGGGCAGCTGGAGAGTGTACTCCTGGTGAGCCCATGTGCACTTTTCCAAATCCAAGGTTAACAGCTCCCCATACCTTCTCTGGAAGGACCCACCCTCTTCTGCAGGAGGAGAAAACAGCCTCAACTCCCATGGGAGATGCAATGCAAGTTGGGTCCTGAAATTCGTTGATTTGTGCATGTGTGGGCACTCTCTAGCCTCCCAACTGCATTTAAATAGGGCTCCTGTATATTACTACTCACATTACCTGTAGAGAGAAAGAAGGAAGTTTAAAACCAGAAATGCAAGGAGCTCCTTACATTCTCCTTATAGAGAATGTAAATTGCTCTGAGGAGTAGCCCACAAAGTGAGACAAAAGGAATAGTCAGAAAGTGAGAGGAAAACAGTATCATATTACAGAAGTCAAGTGAGGGTGCTTTAAGAGCTGTCAGCAGTGGCAAATGTTCAGAGGTCTTTCATGAGGAACTCTGACAACCCACAGAACTGGAGAAGCTATTCACACAGCACACATCAGATAAGAGCTTCATCTCCAGACTAGATAAAGAGCTCATACACCTCAATATAAAAAAAGCAAATGACCCAATCAAAAAAACGGGCAAAAGAACTGAATAGACACTTATCTACTGAGGACACAAAGATGGTCTACAGACATCTGAAAAATTGTTCTACGTCACTCATTATCAGAGAAATGCAAATACAAACTGCAATGAGATACCACCTCACACCAGTGAGAAAAGCTTATATCAAAAAGACTGGAAATAGGTGTTGGAGGGGGTGTGGAGAAAAAGGAACCCTTCTACATTTTGGTGGGAATGTAAATTGGTGCAACTTCTTTGGAAAACAGGATAGAGATTCCTCAAATAAATAAAGATGGATCTGCCATTTGATACAGCAATCTTACGGTTGGGCTTATACCCAGAGGACACAAAATTCCTAGTAAGAAAAAAATCTGTACCCCGATGTTCATAGCAGCACAGTTTATAACAGCAAGACATGGAAACAACTTAAATGCCCAACAACAGATGACTGAATAAAGAAACTGTGGTCTTATATGCTCAGTGGAATTCTATGCAGCTACTAAAAAAAGATAAAATAAAATAAGAAATTGTGCCCTCTGCAACAATCTGTTGGAATTGGAAGGGATCATGTTAAGTGAAATAATTCAGAAAGAGAAATATAGAATGATTTCATTCATAAATGGAATATAATGAAATGAAACAAATAAATAGATAAACCCCAGCGGGAAAAAAAAAAAAAAAAACCTCTCAGGACACAAGATGACGACTGTCAGAGAGGTGGGATAGGGGAGGGAAGGCAAAACAGGAAAAGATGGTGGTAAAGGATACTGGAACACTGGTGGAGGGTGTGGTGTGAATATAGACAGAGATACAGTGTCAATACTCAAAATTTAATGTAGCATTGCGAATAAGAGATAATATAATAAATACAGATAATTTCTTAAAAAGATGAACTTTGAAGTAAGTCTGTTGGATTGGTGACACCAGTAACATTAGCAAGTTCAAGTTCAGCAATGTAATTGTAAATGAAAGTTAGAGTGTAAAGTGTTAATATGGGAAAGATATAAGGAAAGGAAGTCAGAGCATAGACAACTTTTCTAAGAGATTTGACAGTAGAGGAGGAGAGGAGGAGCGCAATAGTTGAAGAAGCATTAAGTCAGGAAAGGGTTTTATTTCCTTTTTAAAGATGGTAGCAAATGAGTACATTTAAATGCTGTACATTTAAATGTTGTACATTTAAGTACATTTAATGCCTTACAGCCAGTATAAGAAAATCATTTGCTAGGAAGATGGGAGGTGAAGGTGAAGAATGCAGATGAGTCAAGAGGTTCTGAAATCCAGACCATCCCTTAGCTGAAGTACAAGTCTACTGATGATAGTGCACCAAATGAGATTTCTGGGCCTCCTAAAATGGATAGATTTTTCTCATTACTCAGAAGTTCATTAGTTTTCCCTTCTGTATTTGTTTTCTTTTAGTGCTATAACAAATTACCACAGGTTTAGTGGCTTTTAACAACATAAATGTGCTATCGTTCTGGAGGTTGGAAGTTCAAAATAGATGTCACAGAGCCAAGTCAAGGTGTCAGGCTATTCCTTACAGTCGCCCTAGAGGAGACTCCTTGTGTTTGCCTTTCCAGCTTAGACAGGCCACTTGCATTCTTTGGCTTTTAGCTTCTTTCTCCATCTTCGAAGTTAACAGCGAAAGACCTTCAGAAATTCTCTCTAACTCTGACCTTTCCCTTCCCTCTTATAAGGATGCCTCGGATTATACTTGGTCTTCCCAAATAATCTAGAATAATCTTCTCATCTCAAGATCCTTAATTTAATCATATCTTCAAAGTCCCTTCTGCTAAAACATATTCATAGGTTTGGGGGGCATTTCTTAGGAGACGTTATTCATATTGTACCCCCCTCTTTCTAAAGTATTCAGACAGGGTCATTGAGTAGTATGGACAGAGTGATGAGAACTTCCGTGCTTGGTGTTTTATGTAAATAAAAATTTCAATAATGAATTTAACAATGTCATTCTGAGACGATGGCATATTCACCACTTGAAGAATTTGTTTTTAGTTAAGTGAATATCACACTTGAACAGTACTAGTAGCAGATTTCATCTTTTTTTTTTGGTGTTCCAGGGCAAAAGAAAATGAGCAACCCAAATAAATTCTATGTGATCCTCCGTCTGCTATTTTTAAAGAAAAAACATTTTTCTAATACTTATTAAAATATAAAACAAGTTTTTATTCAGGGCTATTGTGATAGATATCAAGACTATCACAATAGGGGAGAGAGTTTGTCTCAATTGGGAACACAAAAAGGGAAAGTGGATAATTATATCCAGGAGCAGAGTAGGGGATGGGAAGATACTGGATGGAAAATGACTAAGAAGAAAATTCAGGCCAAGGTGACCAGACATCACCTGGGGGATGGAGGAGGATGAGGAATTTGATCAGATATTGAGAGTGAACAGATACCAAGGCTGGGATATTTTCTTATTATTTGACTTAACAGGATTCTTGCTACAACTGGGCTTTTGAGGACTAGTCAAGAAAACGGTTCAGAAAAGCCTGACTAAAATTTGATTCAAATAGAGAGTCCCTGATACTACAGAAATGTTTATTATTTATTTTATTTTAATACACAGATTCCTTAACTTCAACCAAGAATCACTAAGTCTAAACAAACCTAGCACAGTTTTGCAGCTGGTAAAATTTGTGGTGCTATCATTGCCATGCCTCAGGGCAAATCAAGAGAAGACAATGAGGGGCAAGATGAGATTTAAGAAAGAGAAGGGGCTGTGTAATGTGAGTTATAGTTGGCCACATCATTTGAAACTCAATGCAGAGTTACAAATGATGTGAATGCCTTACTACCATCTTGGGAGGTGGAGGAGGGTTGATGACTACACCCAACTGTCCATTTGTCAGGGACATTTAATAGCAGAGTCAAGTTAGTTAAACAAAATGACTTGCACCTTCTCTTCACAAACCCCATTTCTCTATTGCTTAAACAAGCAAAATCCTGATCAACAAACATGATAAAATTTTATCCCATCTTTCTCCACAAAAAAACCCCTAAATTCCTTAGTCATTATCAAAGAATAATTCTACCAACACTAATATTACTGTAGTATCATTTTATTTCCCAATGCCACAGAAGAGAAACGGTAACCTCATTTGAAAAGTAATGCAACCAAACCAAAATAACATTCTTCATTTCATAAGGACTTCGCCTCATACAACCTTGGTGCATCAGGAAGAAAAACAGGGAAAAGTCTCACTGTTAAACACACCAGTGCAACCTGCAATTGAAATGGTATAAAGGCATCTTTACTTTTATTCTTCCAATCAACTTTAAGTCATTCTGCTTCCACTTCAGATAGGCATAGAAATAGCTTTCACCTGTTGTTCTTTTTCATGATCTGCTACATCTATGCTTCCTTTGAATTTATTGATTTCTCACCAGCATTCACTTTTATCTTTTGGTCTCTGGCCAGTCTGTCAGTCACTGAGGTCCATCTATCATTCTCTTCAGGCATATGGCAATGAAGTTTAGGATCTGCACATAGAAAGAGGCAAGAAAGGTTTCAAAATACCTTTCTTCTGCTTAGACTCATTTCTTCCTGGCATTACTCAGGTGCATTGTTAGGCTAATAGTACTTCTGTCTTTCCTCAACTTTGCCAAAGAATCCCTTTAGAAAAATTTGATGTGATTTGAGCTCCTGAAATGGATGTAAAGAAACCCTGCCCCTAAAGGAAACAATGGGGTAAATTAACTTAGGCTGCCCTACACTCGCCCTACTGGAGAAGATAAAAACACAGCACTGCCCTCTACCCACCAGGTACCCTATAACCACGGGTGTTTCCTTCACCTTCCACCATGAACTGACCTTTGTTCATTTTGTAGCACCATCTTTGAAATGTTGTCTCTTGCTTCTCCATGCAAACAACTCTCCCCTGCCTTCCTAGATAGTAATAAGGCATCCACATATCTTTCTGTGATGATGCTCTTATCAGTCTCAGACATATCACCTGACTCAACAAGCTCCAAGAAGAAAATCTTGGATTCAGAGATGCAGAAGGGGATTGACTTGTTCCCTGAGAGGTGGTGGTGGCTGTTAAAACTCTGATGGAAGCTGGGGAGTGCTGTCTTCCAACCTGCTGGGTGCTCCTCCCTTCCCCTTCCTCTGGCTTAACTCCCTCTCCCACCACTTCCTCATGGAAAGGAAAAGAAAGATTCCTCTTCAAGAAGCTTTGTGGGAAAATGGAACCATCCATTCACTGGAAAACAGAAATGTAAACATAAAAAGAACTCCCCCACCTCCCAAGACTATAATAATCTCTGAATATTTTAGAGATAATATAGCTAAATTGGAAGTGGCAAGATTGTGCTGAGATTAAAGATAACTGGGGCCAGGGGAAGGGAATATGAGGACAAATGTATTTAGTCAGCAACATTTGTAAGCAGAGCTTGTAAGAGGCAAAAATGAATAATAGTCATGGTATATTTCCTCCAGCTGTGTGCAGTGCAGTCCTGTCAAGAAGAGGCTTGCCTGGGAAATTTCTGGTCTACCTTATAGGATTTAGCCAAAAGCTTAGTGTTCTCCATGCCAATTGTAGGTCAGCAGAAATTCAATTATAAAAACTTTCCCGAGCATCAGGATTAAGTCCAGAGCTTTGTAAAAATATAGATTCTCAGACACCCTCCTAGATTTGTTCAAGCAGAATTTCAGTGGTGAGGTCTCAGTCTCTGAATTGACAAGGCTTCTAAATCTAAGTCTGGAAGAGATCTAGTCTTTATATATATATATATATATATATATATATATATATATATATATATTTCTATTAAAAAACCCTTAAACTCAGAGATGTTAAGTACAATATCGTACAAGCAGAACAATTTATTAACTTAAAAAAATTATTAATGAAAAGTTTTGTTTGAAGGAAAATAATGTGCCTGGGGAGGAATTGTAGGAACCATCCCAGTGCTACACTAACTGAAATCTTTGGACTGGCCATAGCCACTGTGACTTTGTATCATACAGGCATTTATCTATCATTCAGTCACTCAGTTAACAAATGAGTGCCCAGCACTGTTTTAGACACAGAGCATAGAGTAGTAAATAAAACAATCAAAAGGCTATGTCCACATGGAGCTTTCATTCTAATGGGGGAGAGACATTACCAACAAGTTAAAAATAAAACAGGATAGTCAGATTTAGCAGGTCAGTGAAAGCAAAGCAGGCAACAGAGATGTGAACCCTTCAGGAATGGGGACTGGGTTGAAATTACAGTCAGGATGGCTAGGGCAGCTTCCTTGTGTGACGGTAACTTGGAATTGAGGGAGCTAGTTTCATATGTTTCAGGCGTGTAATTGTCCAGGCAGAGGAAATGTTCTGGAGTGAGACCATGCCTGGCCTGTAAGGAATAACGATGATAGCAGAGTGAACAAGGAATGCAGCAGAGTAAACAAGGAGAAAAGAAATAGGAGATGTGTCCGTAAGGTAAAGGCAGGACAGATCGCATACAATCTTTGCAGGTGAATACACTCCTGGGCTTATGCATGAGGTGAAAAATCACTGGAGGATTTTAGACAAAAGAGTGTTTATACCCAATTTATATTTTAATGGGACTTTACTTTCTGGAGTAGACATCAGGCAAAAGGGCAACAGCAGAAGTCAGGAAGCTATTGCAATACTTCACCTACATGTACTGGGCAAGAGAGAACAAACCACTGAAATGAATGCTAGGCATGAGCATCACAGTGCATTTATGCTCAGAGTAGCCTAGGTAAGAAGCCAAGAATCTGCAGTTCTCTTGGTCTGCTTAGCTCCCGCTTTTCAGATGAGAGCATCCTACCACCACAGGAGTGATGCCAGTGGTTAAAGGTGAGTGCTTTTCATCCTGCCTGGTCCTCAAAGTATCTACCCGAACCCTCTGACTGGCTCTGGAGACCAGAGTGTACACGACATAAGCTTGAGGCCCAGTGAACTTGAAGCAATAACCACTTCCTAGGCAGCTCTCTTGCTCCTTCCTAAGTGTTTTTCTTTTCATCAAGTGTTCTAGAAATTCTCTGATTCCATTGCTCTCTGGAGCACTTACCCACGTCATCAGCGATGCATATTTTCCATCATGATTTAACTAAGTATTGTTCCCTTCAAAAGCACTTATTAAAAGGCAGAACTTTTTAAGCTTTCAGATATGGGACTATTAGCTTGCTGCTAAATGAAAATATATACAATACCCTCCTAGTCAAGGGGGGCATATTTTAAGATCCCCAGTAGATCCCTGAACCTGGGGAGCGTACTGAACTGCACGTGTACTATATTTTCCCTGCACATACACATCTATGATAAAATGCAATTTACAAATTAGGCAGTGAGAGATTAACAACAACCATAACAAAATAGAACAAGTATAACAATATACTATGATAAAAGCTATGTGATCTCTCACACTCACAAAATACCTTGCGATGCATAATATTTCAAATTGCAGTTAAATATGGGTAACTGGAACTGTGAAAAAGAAAACCAGAGTAAGGGGGAACCACTGTATTCTTCACAATTTATCACTACATCTCAATTTTTTTCTTTAAAACATAATCCTATTATAAGACATGTCATCATTATGACATGGGAAGTGTTGCAATAAATACTGAAAAATGTTAACAAATAACACAACCGCATCATAATTTTTTAAGTGACGAAAGTTATATGTCGATTTAATCTGTTCTTATACTACTTGTTTTTTTCTCCCTAAGTCAGCAAATGTGACGACTTCAGATATATTCTAAGCGTTCATAGCACTCAAGGAAAGAATTTGAAAATCTTCAAAACCGGTTACTTGTCACTGCAGAAACTGGTCTCTGTGCAAATAAAAACACTGAAGTGGGGGATAGGCGAATCTTTAAGAAATAAAATTTTTTTTTTTTTAAAGCTTCAGGCAGGAATGAAGGTGAGCACGTAGGCAGACAAGAAGACAGAGAAGGAAGAAGCATTTTGCTTCATTTTTATTTAGTTGTTCGCACTGGTTGTTTCCCCCCAAGACCCAGAACTTGAACCCAGGGGTATATGGACTGGGCTCCTTCGGAGGCAACTGACCCAATCACTATTCCTCTAGGGCGGCCCTAAGACTTACTTACAAAAGGTGAAATATTTGTGCTATAGGGATGGAAAAAAAAAAAAAGAGTCCTTTGTTTCAGTGAGTTATTATTCTCAAATATTCCTTGTAAAATTCTAGAAAAGGGTATAAAATGAGGAGAGTTTTGTTGCCATTTTCTCTTTTATTCAAGTAGTCACAGGGATATTTTCATAAGGAGGTGCCAGTTTTTAAGTCCAAGTATGGCAATAGATGAAACTGGACTCCCTTGTGGTTACTGAGAAATATACACAGCTTTCAAAACCAGCATGAAGGTGAGTCAGAGTGATGGGTATTTGTATAGAGGAGGAAGTTGACTTAGTCTTTTAGGCCAAGCAGTAATCCTGGGTGGCTCTGGTGGAATGAGGTATTTAATCACCTCACTGGTAAGAGTCTTTCTTACTGAGTAAATACTTGGCAGCCTGGGTCATTAGCTTGAAAAGCAGAGAGAAAAGTAAACCTTCACAAATGAGTACCCAGCAAAGGTTTTTGCTTGGGCTAAATTCTGAAAATGACCTTTAGGTCCTAACTCAGTGCTGCCTCTCCTCTACCCAGCCATAGAGCTCTTACTAAAGGAACCAACACCATTCATGCTCTCTGCAAGGTCCTGATGACTAATTACTGAATGAATAAATGAAAAAGATGCCCGTGGAGGATACTGGAGACTTGACTAGGGATAAGTGTGCTTCCCATTGTTAAAGGTATTTGAATCAGAAACTAGAGCGGTGGTTCTCAGCATTTCTTTGCTGAGTGAAGACGTACGGGTGGCGGCATCAGAGAAGGTATCGAAAGGAAAGCATACCTTTTTAGAAAGAAGTATTTAGACAATCTATAAAAGAAAGAAAAGAACCTTACCAGCCACTCAGTGGGCAAATACTTAGGTACTGGATTGCTGATTACATGAGAACATGATGTTAACTTCCTGGATTCACAGGCCACATTTTCAGGTGCTACAGGTCTCTTGGTCTATCTCATCTCCCTTCTGTGACCAGCAATAAGTCGTACCCTGCTCTCCTCCTGGTCCACAGCCTTCCACCCATCACATCTCTGTAACAACAGGTTGCTCCATTAGTGGCCAAATGCAAACTCTATTCACTGATGACAATTTGGCAGTCCACCTATGAAGAGACTGAGGGACACCAATGTGCCCGAGACACTTGCTTAGAAAATCATCAGTTAAGGATGTTGTAAAAATAAAATCCGGTAGCCGTGAAACCAGATCACCCCCAAAATACACATCCCAACTCTAAGGCTCTAAGTTATTCCTTTAACTACAGTGATCCCTGCTGTTATCTATTCAGTCTTTTGACAAATATCTTGTGTGTCACTTTGCTAAGAGTGTGAAGGTCGTTGAGGTTCTGAAGAATGAGAAGCTGGAAATGGTCAAAGCATATGTCATAATGTCTTCAGGGTCTTTCATCTTTCCAGGTGACCATAGAAAAGTGAGCATAGCTTGACTCAGCTACAGGCAGAATGCTCCTGTAGCTCCTACTTTCTGTTCTCTTTCTAAACCTTTCAGAAGACACCCCTTCTTCTGTCTCCTCTTTTCCATGAACGAGCCCTCATTTTTGCTCTTGCTTCACAGCCATTTTAAGTGGAGGCAGCAAAAAGGAAATCATGAAAAAATGCTTCGTATTTGTACACTTGTGAAAACTCCCACAACAGTAACAATTAGAGTCCATGTCCTGACTATGGCTAATTAGGTTGTGTTCTCTCTACCTCACCTCTCTCAGCAGACTTTATCTCTGGGTCTCCCACAGCCGCTGCATGGTGAACCCGAGATTATCTGGTCAGATGACAGACCTGCCCTCTTCAGGCAGACACAGCCTTGGCAAGACCGAACAGCTACTGAAAGTCTAGGAAAGACTACTACTGTTGGAGATTTGGGGGTACACAGGGCCATCAGCACCTTAGGGACACACATCCCTGCCAGAAAGGAAGCTTGGACTGGGAGAGAGCAGCGCAGTCCAAGGAATGGGAAGGCTAGTGGTGGAGTCTGAAAAGCTCACAGGGATGGCCCTGGGCTAGTTCCTGTATATATGATGTGAGAGTCATGGAGTGCCCTACAACTTTGTGGAATAGTTTAAAACACTTGTGTTATTTCTGCAACTTCCCTAACTCATGATTAATTGTACTATGTTTAGAAACAGAGCAAAAATATTGTACATGTAAAGTGGCCACTGAAGAGTATGCTATTCCTGTATGAAAACTTCTTTTTTGGTGCCCATATTTTTTAGCTTATCTCATTACCAGCATTTTCATTTAATATATGAAAACAATAGCTATGGCCAGAGAGAAGGAAAGGCAGGGGCCCTCACATATCACAGATGAGGAAAACCCTCCACAATTTGGACTCCCTTTCCTGGAACTGAAAGCATAGGCTTGTGCAGAGACAATAAACTAAATGCTTGTTTGAAATTTGAGATTTTTAAAAAATTGCTTTTTAACTTAAGATACTCAAATCACCATATCATTAAATATTATTGTTAGAATTTCGGGTGTCCCGACAAAAAATCTCCACGGATTTTTTAAACAGTAAATTGTAAATGATTCCTAAGAGCATGACCTGGTCAGCACTGTTGTGGAGCCAAAAGCATCCTGCCTAGTAAATAGTGCAGTACTCAAACTTTCACCCATGATCCATCTGGAAATTAATTTTATTTAAGAAATCAGTGATTTCTTGCTTATCACAGCAAAGCTGTCCCATCTTTCACAGGGGTGCAGACAGACATCAGTAGCAGGCTTTGTATTTTGACTGACAGTTATGTTTCAGATGCTCCTCAAGTGAGGTTGATTGTCATTGTGAACTGAGTAAATGCTGGCCCTTCAATTATAGCAGTCAGCTGGACTATGTGTCAGGTTCATCACATACTATTGGCTCAATTATTCCTGTAATGGTACCCAAGCCCTCGGCATTCCTTACATCTTGCAGTTGGTCTGTCTTTAACATAACTCAGAGAAGTGATTTGAATGAAAGGAAGTTTCAGGGTTAGAGGGTAAGAAGAGTGGTATTGCTAAAGTCTAGCAGGATGAGGTGTGCTTTAAGCAGCTGATTTTTCTGATGGTCTAGTGAGATTTTCTTCAAGGATTTCCTGCTGCTAGCCACTCTAACTTTCATCTCTTTGTTGGAGCTTTTCCTCCCCTTCTGAAGCTTTTATCCTTATCTGAGGGGACGGATGATAGAAATTAGCAAAGGATAAGTTTTTATGTATTTGTGATCATATTAAAAAATGCTGAAAAGACTTTGGACTTTATAGAAAAGACGTGTGTCAGTAGGTTTTTCCTGGATCACCTTAAGTTACACCCCTACCAACTCTAAAGCTGACATAGATTAAGAAACAAATCTTTTCTGATTATGGCTTCTCCTAGAAGGGGCACTCACAAATATTTTTTTCCCCCAGTCTAATGAAAATTCAAATTAAAGCATATTTCTAATTGTGGCTCTTGTAAATGATTCTTAGGAAAAAGATAACATGAAACTTGGAATGACTGTAGGTTGAATTTTTAATAACCTCCATGTTAATTAAGGTTAAATGTCTATAAAAAAAGATTGGCAAAGACAGATTCTCCTCACTCTCCAGAGGCTTCCAAGTTTTGTTTTGTTTTTTTCATGAGCACCCAGACCCTTTTTCTTCACTGAATCCAGATTCCATTCTCAGTATATCTGACCAGCTGATGCAACATCTGTGTTCTCTTTTCAGAACATGAGAAATGAAGTTTTTTCATCTTCCCTCTTCTTGAGGTCTAGGAAATCTAATTAAAACTGCTCAGATTTTCCTTTTCTTGTTTGCTTTAGAAGACAACTCCCCGGAAGAGTCCTGTGGAGGTCTCCCGCCTGTGGGAGAAGGTGACCGGAAAATGAGTCTCATTATGGAGTTGTCGACCCAGGTTTCCCTTCAGACAGAGAAGATCACTCAGCTGGTAGAAGTTTTAGAGGAGAAGGAAAGGAAGATTCAGCAGCTGGAAACCGAGCGGGTGCCCCATCCTTTCCAAGAGGTTGAGGACTCTCCAAAATGTTTATAAGAAGTCCCAGTTTTCTTTAATAATAGTGTCACTTCTGTGGTCTCTGGTGAGGATATGCAAAGATTTTCAGTAAGAAAACAATAAAAGTTTATTAAGTATCATCAAGGTAAAATCCAGAACCCAAATAACTCCTCCTTGGTAAACTCAAGTTCAAGTGCATAGGACTGCATGTATCCTATAATGTTCATATTGGAAGGAAACTAAGCAAAGTTCAGAAGTAAACAGTGCCTGCTTCCCTTTTAGACATCAGTAGTCATATATCCCACGTAGTCACAGAGTTTTATGTTTTTAGACATTACTGGTAACACTGGAAGAGAGAAAAACACAAAACTAGACAGATGGTCAAAGAACTTAGCATTGTCCTCATACCAGTGGTTTGTCATACTGCTAAGGAGGGACGCTACCAATCCCATTTTAGTGTGCAGTTCAATCATGAACAGAAAGCTATCATGGAGGGCAAGTTTCAAACTAGAGAATTTAGGGTAATGAAGAACAGAATCATTGCCAGCAAAATAGTCATGAGGCCTGTCCTTTCATGTCTTCTAGAATAGATTTCTTTATTTCATGTATTTTATTAACATTTCACAAGGGTAGACATGAAATAAAACCAAAGCAATAAAAATAAAGAATGAATGAATCAGAGCTGCAGTCCTTTGGGAAAAGTATCCAGGGGACAGCATCTCCTTGGGAAAACACACAACACTGAGCTTTCCCTTAGGAGCAAGAGTAAGAACCAAAGCAAAATACTCTCTTCAGTTATGAATCTACCAAGGAACAGTGGATGGCACAGAATGATTATCAGAAAAATAGAAGACCAGCAAAAGAAAAATACTCTGTAATTAATGGAATGAAGGAATTAGATCATATTCCTCTTCAGTGAACTACCCTTAAATGAACTGTTTCCTACCCAAAAGCATGGGTAGACACTAACTTTGAGGAAGACTTTGTTACTTAATTCTTATTGTTTTGGTACAGCATGACTCAGGCAAACATCTCTAGCTCTCCCCTGATTTTGATTATATCACTGATTCTCAATTTAACGCAACCAGTCAATGAATACTTATTGAAGCTCTTTAAACTACCAGTCACAATAAAAAATATTAGAAATATCACAATTTCTGAATCACAATTTTTATCACCCAGGAGTTCACAAGGAAGCAACAGGCTACTTAAATATAGAAGTGATTGCAATAAGAGAAGAGAAAGAGAAAAGAGAATGCAGGTGAATGTGGAGGAAACCTGATTAGCATTGTTTTATTAAATATTCTCAGATTTACTGAGAAAGGTATAGGCCCCAGGAATATGCATTTAACAAACGCATGATATTTCTGAGGAACATATTCCAGGAACTGCATTTTAAGACACATGGCTCAGGCCTGGCTTTAAGCGGTGCTGTCAGATGTTTGCTTTCAGTTTAAAGGGCTGTCCCCAGAAGAATTGCTCCTTGCAAACCAGAGTGAGAAATCTTCTATAGTGTATCACTAGTGCATAAAATGATTGTAGATTATGCCAATATAAAGCAAAATTTCCAGACATGATTTTTTTAAAGCAACTGAAATTTGGATTTAAGAAAATTTTGCAAAATGACTCTGAAGTTTCATTATAAAATACTATTGGTACTGCAAGTAGATTCTGTTTTCATACAAGACTAGAATTTTCCCATTTTTATTTATAACCTCAGACTTTCACCTGCAAGTATATGTAGTCTATTATCATACATAAAACCAACACACAACGACCTCATCGTGAATACACACACCTACACCAGAAAGTGATTCAAAGCACTTTTGCATGGTTCTAAAAGAAACTTTTCCATAGAATTTACTTCAGTCCCTTATAGAATTCATTTCAGAAATGTCTTTAGTCTGGTCCCTCCTTCTCACCTCCTCAAATTTCATGATTTCCTTGGTCTTTTCTATTTCTCTTGTTTCCAACGAGGTCTCCCCATTCTAGTTTTGAAATTTTACCCATTACTTCTGTACCATAGTGAGGCTGAGGGGTTGGCATGCCCTTATTATGTATTTCTGTGAGAAAGGTTAAAATATTTCAGTTCATTAAGAAATATGTCCAAGACAAACTACCATCTCCACAATTTTGATGTATTAATATAATAATCAAACCTCCATCTATTTAGTTTACCAAAGTTTCTCTTAATCCCATGGTCTATAGGATTTAATGTAGGGAGGGAGAGAAAAAGACAATCCTATCCAATTCCAGATAGGGTGTTTATTTCTAGATCAATTTCCCCTGGCATTATAATGCCCTGGCTAGCCCTCAGAATGAAAGCAGTCTTACGCTGGCGATAAAATAACATAATGGCAGCTCTGGAGCTGCTATTAATAATTAATTGAGTCTGTCATCTCTAAATATCTAAGGACCAGCTAGTGAAGAAGAAAGCAGCAAGGGTCATATTACTCTGCAAAAGTATCTTTACAAGAAGCTTATCTTGACTCAGGTCTAGGTTATCTTCAGATCAGAGGTGAGGAGGAGGTTTGGCCCAAAGGTGAATAGATTAATCACTGTTAGTGGCCTCATAGTAACAAGAATTTGTTAAACATCGAGGAGCTTTTTTTTTTTTCTTGGTGGGGTGGGGGGAGGTTAGGGAAGCAGGGAGATAAGAAAAGGTGCTGAGATGCTGAGGCATTTCTCAGTGGAAAAATGCACATTCTCAGCTGAACATGTATGCCATTTTATACCACCAAAATTTATTTCCAGTCTATCATTCCTCCAGAGAATAGAGATGTAAGCTTCAAATCACACTAAACAACTCATTCCAAAAAACTAAAAATCAGATTATTGCCCACACTCTAAGCCAAAATCTCATTTTCTTAGAAGTCATTTGGATTGCTGAAGTTGTCTGATGTCTAAAATGGCTGCTGTAAATATTACAAGTCATTAGCATGCTGATAACCCTATTTCTTAAAGAAAATTAAGCAAATCACCAAGTAATGTATTGGTTCAAAAATAATGGGAAATCCAGAAAATCAAAACATTTAGCAAGGAACACAAGCCATTCTCTAATATTCTAAAAATGTTTACAGAAATATATGCATAGTTTTCATTCTCCTTCATCAGTCATTAATTTTTCTCAGAGAAAGTAAAGTTGAATGCATGATGTGTCTAACCAACTTAAATAAATGTTGGATTTAACCATTCATTTCATCATTATGTCACGATATCCCCACATACTTTCATGCAAGCTACAATGATAGAAACAGACTTGTTAAAAACTAGCAGGATAGCAAGTCCTTGGAGAAACCCAGAAATGTATTTTTCAATGGAATTCAGTAAATACAAAGAAACTTTCTAAATACATTTGTGGGAAAGAATGAATTCAGCCAAGTTTTAATTATCTCCTCTCTATATGTCCCAAAATGCAAGCATTTTCTCCTGTACTGCACGAAAGCAAAGAATGTTTGCCTTAATGCAACAAACAGAGAAGTAAGTGTTGGTGAATTTTGCAGGCCTAAGTGAGAATATTTACTTGGCAATTATCAAGCATAGGCGCTGAAGAGACAAAATTATTCTAAAATATATAAGAAAACATTTTAAAGGACATGGAAAATGAAACATCCGAGATTCAAATGTTCTCATAATTTGAAAAAAAAAAATAAGACAAAAACCTAAAAAACAGAAAAATAAAATTGTAAATAATAAATCCTTCCTGCTATAACTTCCCCCTACTATTATAAAGTATTTTAAGATTTCCTAGGCACAAGAGAGTTTTTTGCTAATAGAGGAAACTCAAGCTCATGTAGGAAATAATCTATTTAAAATAAAAATACTAGTACACTGGGACAAAGTTCATGGCAAAAGTCAGACAGGCAGACTATGAGATTTCCCGTATCTAATGAAATTAGGGCTTTTATGGTAAAAGAAAATAAAATCCATAACAGCTCTTATTCCCAGCTTCTCAGAGAAACTGAGCATCTCAAGCCATATAATCAATACATTTCCAATGGTATGAACCTGTGGCTGAATGACATTTAATTATTTGACTATTTCCATCTATAAGGATGGCATTTTTGTTTGTTTGCTTCTTTAACAAAAAATGACCCTCAGTTCTCAAATCTAATAATACCGGATCTTTCGTTCTTAGAAGGAAAATTCTCATGATAGATTGTCTAATAACTCCTGAATCTATTTTCCTAAATGTCACAGATAAGCTTCACCAAGAATTTATTGTCTAATATTACCTTTTTCATACAAATGGTGACATCACAAGCAAAACATAACAGCAAAATGAGAGAAAAATAATATAGAACCAGCTCTTGGTCATATGGGAGTTTTAGTAAAAAGGAAAAGGTTGATTAAACATAACCTTTAGTCTTACAATAAAAAGATATGCCTTATTCCCTTCCTCCTATTTGAATGAAGTTGGTGTGGTGATGGTGGAAGAAATAACAGCTGCATCTTGATAGGGACTAGTATTACTAGTCACCATATATACATATATATATATATATATACACACACATACACATACATATACATACATATATATGAATACAACTAATATTTACTTAGCAATTTATAGTTAGAGCATTTTCAAATAGATTATTCTATTTAATCCTTATAAGGTAGATTTCAGCTAGATAAGTGATTCCATGCTTTTACCTGGGAAATTCCAGAACCAAGACCTGTAGCCTCCAGGCCAGTATAATTTACACAATCCTCACCACCTCTGTGCTGTTACATAACAAAGACATCCATTGTCTATATCTCTTTCTCAGATCAGCCTTCATTTTTGCTTAATGGAAAGACAGTTCTCTACAGGTATACTTTTTCTCAGGCTATTCCACAAAAGAAGTCAAAAACCTGTCCAGGTAATGTGATGAACATACTTGGTTTGGAGAGAGCAGTGTTTTGGGTTGTTTGTTTTTTTTTTTTTTTTTATTTGTTCACGATGTTTTATTCTGTTTTGCTTTAAAGCAAATGCACTCTACGGTTTGCCCCAGGCCCTGCCATATCCTACTGTCTTATACCTACTTGTCTGCTTAAAATATTTGTCTTACCTGCCTGACCCTGTAGTTAAATAGGTTTGGAATTCATGTCTAAAATTCTATAAGTGTACACAACAGGTATTGTTTGGCATGTGGTAGCTTTGCCATATATATATATATGTATATATATATATATATATATATATATATATATATGATGAGGACATAGGATTGAAAACATATTCCCTAAAAAAAGTAATCAAGAGTCCACTACATCTTCCTCATCAGTTTAAGACAGTTTCTGAATTTTTCTTTTTTAAAATGTATGCAGTGTAGGAGGAAATTCTGAGAGTAAAATGTGGCTCATCTATCTACACCAGAGGTGCAAGTAAATAAATGACAAGAGCTAGAACTGGCATCTCTAACAGAAGTAATCCATTCTACTTTTAATAGATCCACAAAACTTCCCTTTGAGGTCAGTGACAGGGCTTCCATTTTACAGAGAGAGAGTAGACAGTTAGACTTTGCAGAAGTCATTTAACTACTTAGGTTTTTAGCTCTAGCTACTTTTGTCTTCTATTTAGATGAAAAAACATTCATTAGGGTTCCTTAGTACATATAGTGTATTTAGTAACAATGCCTTAAAAAAGTAAAAAATTATATTTCTGCTTGTCCTGACAACCTTGTTTTCCCTTTACAGGTAGGAAAACTGAGTTCTAGAATTTAGACTCTAAATAAATAGTCCAGAACAGGAGTCAGCAAACTATAACCACAGGACTCCATTTTACCACCTGTTTTCTCATAACCAGTAAGCTTAGAATATTGTTTTTACATTTGAAATGGCTAAACAAAAAAAGAGAATGATATTCCAAGAAACAAAAATTATAAAATTAAAATTTCATTGTCTATAAAGTAATTTTATTGGAACACAATAATGTTTATTTGTTCAGGGGTTGTCTCTGGGCTTTCTTGCTACATTTGAATAGTTGTGACAGAAACTTATCACCAGCAAACCTAAATATCTAGGTATTTACAGAAAAAGCTTGCTGATCCCTTGTCTAGAGCAAATTAAATTAATTGCTCACAATCATATAGCTAGTCAATTTCAAAATTAGGTTTGACTCTGATGTTATTATTCCAATTTCCTACTCCTTTGTGATCAGGGTACAAACAGTTTTATACAAATTCATTCTTAACTTGGTATCAGAAGGAAAATATGCTATTCAGGGGTCCTCAAATTTAATTAGTTAATGACTAAAAAATAAGTTCATACATCTTTTATGATCCTATAACAGAATACTTTTTCAGATTATTAAAAAGGTTTTCTCCATGTATTTATCTATTCTAGCCCCATATTTAAAAGGTAGCCTTCTCTTTGCCTCATAAGCAAAATACATTGCCTAAGATTTGGGAGCTTTGTGTAAAGGAGCAGAGTAAAGGGAGATTTGACCATGAGATACTTCCTGTCTAGGCTTTTGTTTGCAAAGCTTAAGCCCATTAATGGAAAGGAGAAAATTCCTCAGGGGGATTGAGAAAATGACTGTAAAGGAACTTGAAGAGGTATGGAAAGATTCCTTCAACCCCTGAGAGAGAACATGAGCATAAATCTGTTCTATAAGCTCTAGGAATCTTCCCCTGTTTCCCGACGTCGCTTTAGGACATGGCAGGATCTCAGAGGGGTGGCCACACGTAACAAATGCCAGGTTGGACTCCGAGGCCCAGAAGTTTAGGACCTTCCAAGAGGCCCATACCCATGTGTGGCTTGATTGTGAACAAACCACACACTTGGGGGAGACCAAGCTGACTGGGAAGATAAGAGACACAGCATCATCAGATAATGGAGAATCCTGGCATGAGGCCTACAGAATGGAAGGCACAAAATGACGCTACACTTCTACACCCTTGGTGGGAGACGAATACAGTCATTCAGATAATTTATCGAAAATTAGAAAAAGGAATTCATGTAGACTTGAGTTTTCTGATGGAGATTCACATGGATCATACTATTAAAATTCACCATTTAAAGTGCAAATCTAAAGACACCACACTTCAACCCTTAAATTCTTGTTAGGTCCAATCTTCCAATGAGTTCTGCTTCCCAAGGAATGTATAGAAATCACACCAGTAACTTGGCAATTCACCCACCATTTTGACCCTGAAGCACTGCAACTTCAGAAAATGTCTGCCACCTCCCGCCACGCTGTGACTGCTCACGCCCTGCTCCCACACCTCCACTCTGGTTTCCTGATGAGCTCAGGTCACAGATAGAAGTATCACCCTTGACTGCTGGACACACAGCCAAATCAGGCTGTGGTATTTAACAAAACCTTCTGAAATACTTGAGAATGATCAAGATATGGTGGAAAAAATCACAGTTAGTTCAAGATTACTCCTAGGCCTAAATTTGTGATCAAAAAAGCTCCTGCTTTGTTCCAGTAAATTTCCATGTGGCTGATACCAGTTCAGTTACTACCGTTGGCAAGTCACTACAGAGACCCTATTTCTTCTCCAGAGAAATGAGGTCTCCACTTTCTCTAGCTCAAACCTGTTCATTTTTAATCCAAGGGTGTTAATCCGACAATATTGTTCTTCTGAAGAAAATTCCATCCCCAAAACAGACTGGTCTAACATCATGGGCTGCAACCTTGTGTGCTAAAACTCAGATTATTCAAGCCTAAGTAACACCACACGTGGGATACTCACAGTCCTATAAAATACCCGTGCGTAAGGAAATATTTCTCAATATATACTATTTTACAAAATGCAAGTAGCTTGACCTGCACATCTACATTCATATTTATGGTAAATTCATTTGAATTTGCTTTACAGTCCTGTAGCAAAACAATCATTTTAGTGATTTTCAAATATAAAAGACCTCCAAATATGAACCAAAATTATAATTCTAGAAATCCAGCTTCAGATCATTTACATGGATGTTATTACATTAAAACAAATCATCTTTTTCTCTGACTGCCATTGACTGCTATTCCACAGACTATAAAGAATAGCACTGCTATAAATTGCAGTAGAAATATCACCACATTGTCATTTTGGGTAGAAACTCCCATTTTAATAAATTAATATCCAATCTATTTGCTAATTCACAGAACAAATACTTACTGAGTACTTATTGTGAACCTATACTTAGATGAGCTACCAATATCAGATGTATAGACCTAGCCCAAATTTATATATAAAATAATGTAGACTTTATTATTGTTTGAGATATATTTACAATTCCTTTTAAGTTTGTTAAATAGTATGTTTAAAAGTGTCTCCCTGTAGTTCAGGTGACTAAGGCACAAGCTATAAAAGCTATGGACCTGAGTTCAAGACCTGAGGCTGCAATATAAATTAAATAAACAATAAATTTAAGAAATAGTTGGTAAAAAGAAATCAGTAGAGGGAGAAGTTTTCTGTGTCATAATTCCTTTTACAAATACATTTGAATTTTGGTTAAAGGAATTTTTTTTAACCCTCCATGGTATGGACTTTCTTGAACAGTGAATTTTGTTTTTTGTAGAGGTAAACAACCATCAGATACTGAGACCATGTGAAATCTACCTCAGTAGAGTCAAGTGCCTGAAGGCAGGTCTAGGGATGGAGAGGGCTGCAATTTCTTTTCTTCTTCACTTTACTTACAGCCTAGCAAAATGGCCAAATATTTGAATTAATCTAATTATTCTCTGGGAGTTACTCAATCCTACTATTTTACCATATAAACTTAGATACATTACGTAAAGTCTTTCTCTAAATTTTCTCTGAATTTTCTTCCTGCCAAGGAATTCAACATACAAATCCTGCAGAGAGAGAAAAAAAAAATTTTTTTTTTCCATCTTGGTGTTTGCTTCACAATTTTGAAACAAAATTATCTCCTATGATGTTAGGGTTCCTGTGAAGTAGGAGTTCTGGCTGTGGGAGGGCTATCTGTAACTGTGAGAGTTGTTTTAACCACCAAACCGCACTGACAGATCCCTGAGATCTAATCAAATAGTGAAATTCAATAGGCCCTCAGAGTGATATATAAGAACAGACTTTTATCTGCTACTTTTTTAACAAGGACTGAAGAATTCAATGCAGAGAGAGAAAATGGAATTGAATATTAAAGAGAGTCTGTGACTATACTGAAATTTCTTTCCATTAGTAATGAAAATCAGAAAAGAAAATATTATAAATCAAAGACATGGAAAAATCTCTTTTGGTGTGGGGGGGATAAATCTCAAGAAACAGCTGTTCTCTTTAGTACTAGTTTTAACCTTTAGTAGGTTGGAATATTTGTGATATTTCTCCTTTAGGAAAGTGTTGGTAGTCTATAACAATTCTAAGTTTCAAAACACAAGTGTTCTATTGATTTAATAGGTTTATAGGAAGCTATGGATCTGTAAATGAAATGAAAAAATCCTATGTTATTAAGTGGAAAACAGATTCACTATTTTTTTTCTTGATATTGTAATAACTATAATAGTTGGCCCTCTAAGTGCTTAACTAAATTGTGGTTGCTCAGGCTAAAAATTGAACAGGAATGGTTAACCTTTACAATTGGGCTTATATAATTATGTAAATCAAAATTACTTCAAGAAATATTTTTAAGAAACCCTGAACTTCTCAGAATTTACCCCAGAAAAAGGAAGAGAGTTAAATGGCTTTATATTATTCCTAGTCAGTACTAGTGATAATGAGGTCTATTATGAGTTTGATGAACTTTCCCCAGGTTGTTGATTAGCATTTACTCTAAGGTGACATAACTAGGAAAAGCACATGTCTTCTATGTTAGATGCCCATTGACACATCTTCATTCTTCCTAGTGACCTAAAGGTCCCTAGTGACCTGTAGGGAGTATTATGGAAGATTTATAGTTGAAGAGCACTTTATGAGACTTTATCAGATTGTTATACATATTTTTGAAAGAATTTTACAGACTCACTATGGGTTGGATAAAGAAATGGTACTAAGACACCTTGAAAATAATTCATCTTGAAAATAATCTACACATCATAAAGAGAAGGCTCATCCCTGTGGCTCAGCGACTGAGATGCAGGCCATGTGAAGTCCAAGGACCCAAGTTCAAGATCCAGGATCAGGGAAGGAAAAAACAAAAACAAAAAACCGAGGAAGTTTTGCCTCCTGCCAAGAAACACTGTACCACCAGGTCCCATCTCTAATTGCTGGCTGCCAGCATGGCATGAGGGGAGGGGTTATTCCCCTGAAAATTACTGTCCTCTAGTCCAATTTCTGAGTATAAGTTCCTATTTTTCAAATTGCATACTTAGAAAGGTTCCCCTCATGCTGACATTCTCCCAAAACTGACCACAAGAGAAACTGGTTATACAAGGAAGTTTGGGAATTTTTCTATTTTCCATCTTCTACCTGTATTTTTGAGCACAAGCACCAAGAATATGCTACCTTTGCTATTCAGGTTTTATAACATCTGCTTTTCTCCAAAGCAATGGGCAACTTATATCAAACATATCTGGGCAGACAGAAAATATCTTCAGGCAAACAAGTAAAGAGAAAAGAGCCTGCAAGTAGGGCAAACTACATTGATGACTATATCAGGGAGTGGGGGTGACATGAATCTCTGGATTGTAAAAAGCATTGCTCCCAAGACACTACCCCTCTGAGACCACGAAGAGCTTCAGCTATGAATGCTGCATACAATTTGTCTTTCGGTGCTAATCCAAGTCCTCTTGCAGACTTAAGACTCAAGAGGCTCTTTGGAAACACTTATGTGAGCGTTTTCATATTTCTTCAACAAAAATAAATACCTGGAAGAAAAGGGAGAAAACCTGGAACACAAAACCTGAGGAAAATGGAGCCATTAGCAAACCCTTGTCTTCGTTTTACCTCAACAATAAGGCTTTCCTTTCCCTTCTCTCTGTTCTGCCCTCCCTCTTCCTGACACCTTTTACTGCGTGCTGAACCTGTTTCCTCACAGACCCTCTGTGATACCTTCATGTACGCACATAAAGGTCCTTTTCAGAAGCTCCGGCAATACACTTGTTTGGTACTAACCAGCTGCTTGCTAAGTCACCTCACATCCTGGTGCACAGAGCACTATAGATAATTAACATTGTGAATACCCTATAAAAAAATCCATGCCAACGTCCCCTTGGTCAAAGATTTCAAACACAAGAAAATCCTTTGTGTGAACAGGAAACTGATTTGCGTACTTACTGTTAGCTAGACAAACAACTTGCAAGTGAATTGCATTTGTCTTCTTGGCAGCTCTGTTTGTATAAAGAGGCTTAACTGGAAGATTAAAACAAAATCTATCTTAAAATATTGCACCCTAAAACCATACACCTGCTCGGAATTCAAAGAACTATCATCTTATTACAGGTTGTATAAGCAACAGGAAAATTTTACATGGATAACAGTTCATAGTAAGAAACTTCAACATCTATGACAAATCCTTTCAAGGTCAAGGTTTCTTGGGTCGGCAAACTGAAAAGAGAAAGCCAGACTTATCAGCTTCCTGAAGAAAAGCCAGGTAGACTGATAGTGTGGAGTGCTTTGGAAAGTTCCAGAACCCCACTGATGAGAGAAACTAATGAGTTTTAAAGGGCAAGGGAAACATGAAGCCATTTTTGGATTCTATGATATAAGTCAAATTCAGGGTTTGCTTGTTCCAGAAATGATGATGATTATGAAGAACAAAAAACAAACAACCCTGCTTCTTAGCCTATGTGGTGATTATCCTTTATTTTCTACCAAAATTAAATGTGGACTGAGATAAATAGGAGTAGATGGGAGCCATAAGAGGAGCTTTAGAAAAAGCAACAGGTTGTTCAGCCTTCACCAAGGCTGACGTTTTTGAGAAGCTACCCACACACAAGATAATATTAATATAACCCAGGTATGCTGTGGGTGACTATGGAGAGGCCCATTCATCGAGGTGTCAAGAAAATGACTGTGGCTTTTCTTATGACTTAACAATTTTCGAATGAATGACCTAATGCTGCACAGAATGAACAGACCATCTCATAGGGGATAGCTGGATTTATTTTTTACCCAAAGCAGGAAATGCTCTTTCTGAGCTCTGTCCTCCAGAAAGTGCCCTGGGCATCCTGCCAAGAATTGCTCACCCAGGCCCTATTGTCCTTTTTTGATCTCATTCAACCCTTTTGCCTTATCTCACTTCTTTTCTCACATTTCTCTTTAATGTGCCTCCTGTGTGACAGGCAATCAAAGTGACCTGTATTCCATAGCTGCCCGCTTAGAGCAGGAGAAGATTGCTTTGAGCCAATATAAAAACTAGTTGATGATTTTTCTCTTCAAAACATAGGGACACATAAGAATCCACTAAACGCTGAGACTTCGCTGGGAGTTCTTGGAGCTCTTGGATGATTGTTTCTCTTAGATGAAATAAATGGTTTGGGGGAAATTGAGTCATTCCTTTGGATCCTCCCTGTAGGGCTAGCAGACAGATGGGTAACTCATGGGCTTCAAGCCAGTGGGTCCCCTGCTCCCCAGGAAATTCATAAGAGTCCCTAGAGGCAACTTTCAGTCTCTGGTTTCTTACAGAACAAAGTACCCAATCTTCTGGTAAATTAGGTTCTGTTTCTCTCATTGAAAGAATTATGTCTTAAGTATTCTCTTTACAGAGAAACTTCCTTTACAAAAGCTCCGAGTTAAGCCTCTTGTTAGTTCCTTGTCAGTTCTAGCAGAGGTTTCAAATGAGCCAAACTCAGAAATGCATTTATTATTCAGGCCGTCTCTTAAGCTCTCTTTCTCTTCAAATATCTGTTCTGCTTCTGGGTAACTAATATATTTAATTTTATAAATCCAGCTAAAATCCCCCTAAAAATAAAGCTAGCCACAGTTAAATTCAGGAGGGTGGAATCATGATAGCTATATGAAATACTACCTGTTGGAATTTTCTTTTTCTTTGCTCTATAAGAAGCTGCGCTGTGTAAGCTGCTCTCCAGGAAGCATCTTCCACACTCAGCCATGTTGCTCACTTGTTCATTTCCCACCATCTTGGCAGACAGTAGCACAGTCAGGTTAGAATTTCAATGTACTATATCCTAGCTGTGTAACCTTGGAGATGATTCTTTTTTACTTCTCTAGCATCATGCCAAACAAGTCTTATCTGGTCTTCCTCCCTGAATTTTCCCTTAGAGTTAGAGGCCATTTCCACCTAAAGTGAAAAAGACAAAGCATTGCCACGCAACTAACAAAGAATTGATGTCGTTTCCTTGAACCTCCCTTTATAAGATTTCCTATTTCCTGCTGCAGTTGCTGAAATTAGGGATCCACCGCTTTGAGCAGCTGCTATTGACTCATTTCTCATTTTCCTGTGATCCCCCACAACACACTATTTATTTACTTAATTTTAGATAGATAGACCTATAGCTAGAGATAGATAGGCAGATAAAGAGGTTTACTGATAGATATGAAAAATAAGTACTTAACTGTGACAAAAAACTTAATGTTTGTTGTATGAGTAAATGAATTCTACCTAATAGAAACCTGAGAGGATGGAACTTTTTAAAAATTAAAAGGGACATGCCTGGAACTACAAATATATTATTTAGCAAAACATTTTGAAAAACAAAAAAAACCAACTGAGTTCATTGAAAAGATTTAGTCTTTTGACAAGAATGTTCTCTTGGCTATTAGGTTTTCCTACCCATACCGCTCAGTGATGAACCCACAGAGGCCTGATTTTTTTGATTTGAAGGAAGGACGATTGTCTTGTCTGTGACACCAGGTGCTTCCTGTCATATGTCATATGTCAAAGGCTATTTTTATACAGACTCATAAGTCTTTTGTTGCTAGAGTAAAGCATAGTAGAACAAAATCCCAGATAATAAATGATTTAGAAAACACTGAAAGTATAGATATTTTTTACAATAGTTATTGTATATGTCCATAGTGATGATTAAATGAGATTTTGTATGTTACATACTGAACACAGAGTCTACTATATGGTAAGCACAATGTACATGTTATCTATTATTTTACCAAAATTCAAAATAGCATTTTGAGATCTTACAGAGATTGCAACTAAGCTAAAAAAATATAACCATCCATACAAATATGTACTAATGACAAGTGTCTACAGTCTTTATCATAAAGCATCTGTCTTATTAAGGATCCCCATAGGTAAGGCCTGAGTCAGGAAATTGGGTGCCTATGAATTACTGAGGGAGTGTTCGTCAGAAAAAAAACTGTACAGGGGTGAGGAAAGTAAGGTAGGACTGGGGTAAAAGCAGAGGAAGGATGTGGTCTCAGATGAAGTCTAGTTTTGCCATGATCTATAGAGAGGCTCTGGAACTTAAATCACACCAAAGAGTTGGTGTCCCTTGAGACAATGGAACTGGCCTTTGGTATTGCCATATCCATCAGTCACTTGCTAAGGAATGCACCTCCTTCCCTGCAAGTGAACTATAGAGACCCAATCTCTAGGACAAGGCAACCTCTGTGGATAGAGGGTAATTCTCCAGAAAATGGTAGGTTTCTGTGGGCCTTCAGCACCTAATACTTGAACTAGACAAGGCATGGTAGATAAGGTAAGGTAGACTCTTTGCAAAAAGGAGCCAATTATTTTCCTCTCTGTAGCCATGACCCTTTCAATAAGATTTTACAGCTCCTTTTCTATACACTATATCTGGACTGGTTTCATGACTTATTTTGGCCAATAAAACAGTAGAAGTGGCATTGTGCCAGTCTACTCCTAGGACCCAAGAGATTTGTTGAGTTTTTACTTGCTTTCTTGGAACTCTGATCCCACCACATAAACAAGCCTGCGTTGGCCTGTAGAATGATGAAAGACATTGCTCCACTCGACCACCAGACATGTGAGCAGAGCAGCCAGTTCCCAATCAACACCCCAGTTGAGCACAGACAGGTGAGTGAGCCTATCTGAGTTCTGCTAGGCCTGGAGAGATTGCAGAGCTTCCAAGCTGACTGGGAGCAAAAATAAATGGTGGTTGCTTTAAGTCAGTGAATTTGCGGGGGAGGGGGCAGTGCTTTTTAAAAACAACAATAGATAACTCACACACTCAATCATGGGAACTGGATATAGATATGGAGTTAATACTGGTGATCAAGCAACTTCAAGCAATAATTCCTATAATCACCTTTGAAATTATTTTCCCCAGGGGGGCTTTTTAAAAAAGTAATTGATTCTATGGCTTTTTAAAGTAATATAAAAATTGAATCTGTTATAAGCAGGCACATTCTTCTCAGTAAATATGAACTCTAATCCCTACAATCTAGTTTATTGCAATCTAATTCCTGTATAGCTTCAAGGATGCCTATCTAAATTTAAAATCAGCTTTGGCCTGAGGACACTAGTCTCACCTCAGTCATTAAAGAAATCCACTCAGAAAAAAATTCAGGACTTGAGAACTGGCTCCCTTATATTTTATTTACATAATTTAGCAAAAAAACAAAAAACAAAAAACAAAAAAACAAACAACTTGTCTGAATCAATTTCTTCATATGATAAATAAAGATAACATTCCATATCCACTGCAAAAAATTGTCGAAAGTCTCAAATAAAATAGCAGTTGAAAATCTAAGTAAAATGAAATGTGTTCTATAAACATAAGTAAATTTGAGGGAACCTAATCTGTATATGGTACCTGGAGATCTGAAGATGAAAAAATAAACAACTAGCAAGTTCTTGCTATATACAAGCCTTGAAACTTCCTAAGATAAATGTGAAATAGATTTTAAGACATAAGTTCAAAGTTTAAGCCTTTGTGATTATATTCCCTAAAAGGCGAGATAAAGTGGTCCCCAAGTTCTCACTCTGAGGAAGAAGGTATCGAAGATATAACTCAGTCAGGGATTCTGATTGATCGTGAGAAGAGAAATAGTCCAGAATACTTTTGACCTGATCTCAGGATATTTCTTTTAAATTCTTCACTAGTGGGAACAATGAAATAGAAAAGTCTTGGTTACACATTAAAGACCTAAAGAGAGAAGTAGATCCTGGTTCAAGTTGGTAACTGAACACAAAGCTGACTCTCAAAAAAACAATCCTTTAAAATGATGGAAAAGAATATATATATATATATATATATATATATATATATCAAAAATCGTAATTGTGGGGTAAATTTTAAAGAGATGTCACCGAACAAATTTCTGGAAAATATATAGCAGTTCAGAGCAGACTGAAAATAAAACCTGAGAGAACCAAGAAGTCACAGTCTCACAAAGAAGAAATAGGTCAAACAGAATGTGTTTTTCCAATTGTGCCCCCAAATAATCCAAAGAGCAAAAACAGTGAGAACTAGGGGAAAGAGCAAGATGAAGACAGTTGATGAGGTGATTAAGGATGACAAAACATTTACATCAGTATCCACCCACATGTCTGTTGTCATGAAGGGAGTGGGTTACTCCTTGGAGCTAGACTCTTGATTGGTCTACTGCAGATTCAAATCATGAGAAAAATTCTCTAAAGTGGGAGTTGGGACATAGGAAATTCCAAAGTGGCTAAGGCTAGAGAAGCAGAGCAGTACTATGGACACAGCCTGTAGTTACTGGAGGAACTGGGACTCCCAGCTCTATGGCATCATGCACACTTCTCCACACATAACACTGGAGCCTGAGTTTCTGTAATCAGAGCTAATTTCAGTGTTACATGATCAGTGAAATCCATTTCAGTTAAGCCTCACATATACAGCTGGGACGAGACAGTCAGATATCTAAATTTTTGAGAAAAACCGACAGAAAAAAAAAAGACATCAAATGCAATTAAAAATAATAACAAAGTTCTAAACCCAACCAGAGGAAGACAACCCCTGGGGAAATGATGGAATCACAACAAATGAAAGAAAGCTACAAAAGAATGTAAACACAGGAAATTCAATAAAATGGCAAAAATGAAATAATTAATTTCCTCAATTGGTTGGGAAGGATGTTGTGTTCAGAAGAAAATATTTGATTGCAATGAAAAAGCAACAAGATATCACCCGACTTAAAAACAGGACTAACACCTACTGTCGTCCCAAATAACAAAATGCATATAGCTGAAGAGTCGAATAGTCAGCTAAGAGGTTAAAATAAGTGATTCATCTGTCATGTAGTACAGAAGAAAAAAGAGGCAAAACATGTGAGGGGAAACCTAATAAACACGAGGTAGAATATTTCTCTGGAAGGATCTAGAAGAAGAATAATCCATTCAGTAGGAATTTTTTAAAATACGCAGAAGAGAGAGAATGAAGGGGAAAAATAATAATAGAATAAAATGGTCCTATCAGATATCCAGCTGAAAATTATCAAATTAATAAAACAAATAAAAAATGAGGAACTTAATGATAAAATTTCATAATCCAAAAAGACTATGCTAAAACACTTTAGAGAGATAAAGAGGATACCAATAAGGAAACAGAATCAGATTAGCAGTGAAATTCTTATCTGCAGATAGGGTTGCTAGAAAACAAAGGAATAATATCATTACAATTTTTATGACATTCTGAAACCAGAAGCCTATACTTAGCCAAACTCACTGGAAGAACAAGGGAAATGTTTGGGGTGCACATACTTGCATTTTCACTCAGAAAGGTACCATTCAAAACATTCTTTCTACAATAAATCTGAATATGTTTTACTTAATACAAGTGAGGAAAGCATTATATTTAACAGTAAGAGAAACAGATGAATGTCAAGGATCAATAGATAAGAGGCTTGAATTTTATTCTGAAGAACATGGGGGGGGAGTCGCATGGGGATTTGTAAGGAGAGGAATGACATGATCTGATTTGTGGTTGAGAGAATCCCTCTTACAATATGTGAGAGGAAGAGAGGGTAAGGAAGTCAAGAGATATCAGCAAGTTTTACAAGAATCGTAATAGTGTCAGTAGAGACAGAAAGTAGCAGGAGTCAAGAAGAAATAAAGCACAGGTTTTGTGGATAACTAAAGAGTAGGTGAAAGGAAGACAGAGGAAAAGCAGGTATAGAAGTAAAAGCGTTTAAACTGAGGTACTCTTAAGTTCTTCAGGATGGCACATAAACTATCAGACTTACAGATAAACTATTTGAAGGTCAGATTAGATCTATAAATTTGGTGTTATTATGGCCCAGTTCTGATGTATTGTAGTGTTAGTTCATAGATACATGTTCAGAAGGACCGTAGGGCACAGGTTCAGACGTTGCCTTTTTCACAAAGCTGAGCAGGAATGAGGACAAATCAGCAGAAAATGTACTATGGGCATAAGCAAGAAGCATGATGGCAGGCATGTGGTACATTTGCTCACTCTGTTAGCAATAATAGTTGAAGTCATTGATGAGGGTGAATTTCCCCCCAAATAGCATGTAACAGGAGAAGAAAATAGTGATTAAGAAGAATTCAGTGAATCACCAATATTTAAGGAGTGACTAGAAGAAAGTCTGTCTTCATAGAGGTTGATCGAGTTTTTAAACATTTCACCCTTATTACAAGGAACCACAAGAACTGCAGGCGCTGTACCTAACAAATTAATGAGGCAATTTGAATGCTACATGTATCGATTGACTTCACAGCTTTATAGCTATACCCATAAGAATTTGAACTGGAAGAATTGTTAATAATTGTGCTTGGGTTAATAGTCTCCATCTTTATTAATATGGAATTCCTATGTTTACCTTATGCCTTCAAACCCCAGACTCATCTATATTAGACCCTATAACCATGGTCCTAAATGAACTTCCAGGACAAATGCCTTCTTTGGCTATCCTTAATATAATTTCATTGATTTTTTTCTCCTTCCAATAAAAGCAGAAATAGACTACTATCCTTTTTAAATTTAAATTAGATTAAAAATGTATGCACTAATGCTGAGTTCTTAGAGACAAAATGACCTAAATCAGAAGTGAGAGAAACCTTTCATAAACATCATATAATACAAAGTCAAACTGATCATTATATTCTAGAATCTTAACTTGCTCATGAATGATGAAATATTTGTATCCATTATGCTGTCATGGTAAAGACTTTATATTGGAAGCCAGAAAACCTGGTGTTTAGTCTGCAATGTGTCAATAACTGCTGCGAAACTTCGAGTTACTTACTTGGTTGTTAGGGTGACCAACTGACAGCATTTGCCTGAGATTTTCCTGGTTTTAGTATTGAAAACACTGTAGCCCAGGAAACCTGCAGCCCAGGGAAAACCAGCATGGCTGGCTTGTCACTGCGTGAGTTACTAAACTCTCTGAACCTTAATTCACTCATTTTTAAAATGGGATGACTGGAATGAATGACATGTAAAATCTCAGCTCTAAAATTCTAAGGGCAGACAGACTATATACACAAAAATGGTGACTGCTTACATGATATGATTTCCCCTGCACCAAAAGATCAGCTTATTTAAAATACTATCTCTGCTAGATAACACATTGCTTTAAATTGCCAAGATTCAAAGCAACATGAGTATAAAGATGTTTCACATTCTCATTAACAAACAACAGAATGAACATTTTTCAAGAACCTAAAATTAAGAGAGACTAGGAGATGCAGAAGTGTGGGGACAATACTCGGGCCCCATTTTGAGACTAAAAGGCTGTTCCACTTCACCATTCTGCCTAACCCAGTCCAGCCAACATCAGATCCCTTTTCTTTTATTTGGTGGTCATAAACAATAAAGGTCTTGAATAGAGATGAGCCTGAAATTAGAATGAAAGCAGGGCTTTGTGAAGCTATGAATACAGGATGCAGTGACCTGGTTAGTATAGGACTGGTCAAAATAAAAGGGAAGCTTTCTCTAGCTCAGACCAAGAGGTTGCTTATCTATGTGACTCCCAGTATTGAGTCACTTGCAAAGACAGCAGGTCCAAAAGACAGCATGTGGTTGTTTTTCTGCCCCTACCCCTTCCCATGAACAACCTCCTTCAGAAAATTCAATTCTGAAACACAAGCAGTTCTCAGTGGGGCCATCTAAGTTTTACTGCTCTCATTTCTCAGGAAAGCATTTTTCAGCACCAGAAGAAAACTGATCTGTTGTTCCTTTCCAATAAAGAGTTCATCAAAACTAAAAATTTTTCTATAGGAAAACAAAACACCTGGCACTAGGAGCCTATGGTCTATGCCACATAAATACTAAAATATTGAGTTAGCTGAAAACTGAGAGTTGAGTCAGATATTCTTAAATGAATATCTCCAGAAGAAAAACAAAAGCTTCCCAAAGGTTTTGAACTGTAGTGAGTGCACCCTTAAAAGAACAGAAGACAGATTCAGAAATGCATCTCGCTTCGGGAAGAGGAAACAATTAAGTAATTTGTATCTAGTAAATTAAAATTCTAGTGTGTAGAAGACATAAACAGTAATATTTTGTCCACTGAGACCCATATAGAAAGTGGGTTTAAATTTAGTATGTTTTCTCCTGTTTAAACATAGTTTCCTACAGCACAACAAACTCCAAACTCCCTGAACTGGTAATATTCAATACCCACTGTTAATTCCATCCTAGATATCCAAATTCCCATTCTGAGCTCAACTATTGCTATCTACTCTTTTCTAATCATTGTTTCCCAGATACTCATGTGCCTTTCCATCTCTGTGCTTTAATTAAATAATGCATTCCACCTAGACTGCCCCTCCACACTTTTGTATTTCTCTTTGAATCTGTTTATCCCCCAGTCTCCATCACTTCACAAAATCTATCATGAACTCAGAGTGATTCCTCTGGCCTTGAATTCCTACAGCACATATTCAAAAGCCGACATTAGGCACAATAATCTACTGTGTTAATCACATATGTCTTGCCTCTCAATTTGATTCTTACAGACTTAAAGGCAATGACTTTTATATCTTGCATGTTCCCCTCGCCATTATCAAATTGAAACAGTACAGTTTACTGGGTTCTAGTTTAGATGACAAGAGCATATCCTTCCCCAGAGATTAGGAGACTTTCCTATTGGTCTGTACTAATTTAAAGGAAGAATAATTGAAGCTGGGAGGGTAATAATAGACTCTAGAAGGATAATAATAGATAACAGATAGATAATAATAGATAATAGATAATAATGCTAGACCTTAGAGGATTCTAAAATTAGATATAATTGACAAGTCGCTTGTTCTAAGCCAAACAAAAAATTGGATGGAAAATCTGGGCTTATATGATAACAACTATTGGTTAGGGAATGGAAATACTTAGCAAAGTATTTTATTGGGTTATAGTTATTATGTCAATTACTGTTTCAGAGGTATTATTAATTTTTTGTAGTGAATTGGCATAGTCAACTAGTCTTAAAGAAAAATCAGATATAAGGCTCTATGACAAGTCAAGCCAAAATTAAAGTAAGTTTAATTTCATCCTTTCACTCTTCTAAATACATTGATTTTCATGAGAGACTGCTTTGGCAGATAATGGAGTGTATTTATTGTAAGACTGAAGGAAAATTCGAATCTGCAAGTAGATGATGAAACTTGCTCAGAGATGATTAGCAAATTTTAGTTAAGACATGAGGAATGCAAAAGAGCAAAAATGTGTAAGAAGTCTCCTTAACCTTCTGGTAGGGAACTTTATGAGGTATATTGTTTCTCCTAGGGGCCCATTAGGATCCAACTCTTACTTTCTCTATTTTTCTCCCTCTATATTTAGTATCTCTGTTTCTACAAGACACAGAGCCGTGCCGCAAAGCAAATTTAGTATGCAAGCTTTGCAGCATCAAATGTAAAACAGAATCGTGAGAAAGAATTTTTCAAAAGGAAAGGAATTAGATGGCCAGCAAAAATGGAATCCGTTTCAAGAAGGTAGATGATTGAATTTTTAAGACCTAATGTTTTAGAGCAGTTTTAGGCTTATGGCAAAATCAATAGAGATTTCACATATACTTCCAGCCTCCCTCATGACTAATGCTAGTCACCTGAATGGTACTTATGCTGCTGCTGTTGCCAAGGATGAAACTACAATGACACATCACAATCCCCCCAAGTTCACATTTTACTTCACTCTTATCTATTCGAACATATGGATAATGATGTGTATCCACCATTACATCCTACAGAGTAGTTGTTTCTGCTCTAAAAATCCTGTGCCCATTATTCAATTTTTCTACCCTTTTATTCATGAGCAACCACTGCTATTTTTATTGTCTCCATAGTTTTACCTTTTCCAGAATGTTTTGTAGTTAGGATCATGAAGTATGCAGACTTTTTAGAGTGGCTTTTCTCCACTTGGTAATATGCACTTAGATTCCTTCATATCTTTTCATGGTTTGATAGATGATTTCCTTTTAGTGCTGAACAACAGTCCATTATCTGGATATACCAAAATTTATTTATGCCATCATATACGGATATATATCTTTTCTGTTTCCAAGTTTTAACAATGATAAATAAAAAGCTGTTATGAGCATTCATGTGCAGAATATGTGTGCACTTGAGTTTTCAGTTCCTTTGAGTACATATCAAGGAGTCTGTTTAGTTTTCTAAGAAACCATCAAACTGTCTTCCCAAGTGACTGTTCCAGTTTTCATTCTCACCAGCAAGGTATAAGATTTTCTATTACTCTACATCCTCACCAGCATTTGGTGTTACCAATGTTCTGTTTTAGATTTTTGCTATTCTAATATGTATGATGAATGTGGAAAGCAATAGTTAGGAGAAAACTCCAGAAACCAAAAAGTATATATTATTTAATTCCATTTATAAGGTTCAAGACAGACACAACTTATCTATGGTAAAAGAATATGGAGGAGTTGTGGTCTCTGGAAAAAGGAAGATATTAACTGACTAGGGAAAAGGAACTTTTTAAGATGATGGAAACGCTTTCTATCTTAATGGAGGTATGTATTGTAAAACTACACAGTGCTAACAAAAATTATTAAACTAAAAGCTTACAGTCGATCCATTTCACCACATGTGAACTATATCTCTACTTTTAAATACTTTAAAAACAAAACTAACAAGTAGGAAAAAAGTGAAAATGTTTGTGTGTACATGACATGTATACCTCAAAGACTGCGGTGTATCTTAGTATATCCAATGACCCACACCCTGTAGTTACTTTACAAAGCTTGATAAATCATTGATTTCAAGGTATATTCCTATGAGTCAAACTATTTCAGCCTTTAAGCAGGATTCTTTGTATTCAGGAGACTAGCAATACTGTAGTTAAAGTATTTGATATCCAACTTAAGAAATGAACTTTATTTTCTCTGTAATTGAGAGGCTGGTAAGAGAAAAGGCATTTAAAAAAACAAGCATATGTTAAGCTCCAGGATGATCTAATCATGCCTGTTTCTAATGCTTAGCACATAGCTTATGTGCTTGCAGGCATGCAGTGTCTGGAATAAATGAATAAGGCAGGATGGAAGAAAAGAGGAATGAATAAGGTTCTAGAAAAACTCTGGGTAAGAGAAAAGGGCATAATCCCCAACTAGAATTACTTAGCCAATAAAATAATTTTAGAAATATAGTTACATTATGTAGACTATATGGTGGATTTTGCATTCTTGTCATGTCTTATATATGTTATAGGAAAAGATTACTAGATAACAGGAGAATGCTAAATGCTTCAATTGAACTATACATGCATAATTTAAACTTGATTTTAGGTGCTCAGGACTGAGACTATGAATAATAATAAGATTGAGAGAATTCTTATTAAACTTGATCATCATATTATAAGGATATAGTGTTGAAAATTTAGTCAGTTATCATCTTCACAGAAAATGTGTTAGGTCTCATTTAAATTATACTTCAGAGGTCTCTAGAACTATCATGGCACAAACTGAAGATGAATTTATTTTGCATGAGATTATGAAGATCTCTAGCATAGGGAAGTGCAATCCTTCTTTATCTCAAAAAGAATTTCATTTTTTTAAATTTTCCGGAGAAGTATTCTTTTACGTTTACTCTAAAATAAAACTATTTTTCATTTAATCTTCTGGGAGAGGTAGAAGGGGTATCACTAACTTCACAAAGTCTTGCATGAATGTATAAGAAAAAAAAGAGAGAAGACTGGAAATTTAAATAGCTGAAAGAGGAGGGAAAAGATAAATAAAGACAAGAATGAAAGAAGATGGCAGGCAAAAGGAAGACACGTGAGGTAGCCATGGAAATGAGATGCAAACACAGCCATATCCCTCCTCACACTGCTATTTAATGTAGGCCTGCATGAGGCAGAAAGAGAGAAGATAAATGAGACTTTATATTTACTTTATCTTCTTCATTCCCAAAACCCATTTCTATATCTGGCTTTATTATCCATCATCTTAAGGGGAAAACATTCCATTGAAGGCCTTCATTCAGTTGTTTGAATCTCCAAGGCAATCGACAGAGATTAAGCAATGGTGCCTCTGGTGACTGATGGGTGACCGCAGTTAAGAAACAGGGAAATATGGGACAGCTCCTTTCTCAAACTGGGAATTTTGCTTCAGTTCTGGCTAAGGATCCTGTTTGGGATATAACATTTTCTTACGAATTTAGACTGCAACACACTGTGAGCAGTCTAGCAGCTCTGCAACTTGGGCTCTCGGGGCTCGTCTACGGGAGACCTCAACCACATGCCCTTCAGCATGCATCCTTTTCCTTTTCTGTTTCAAAGAGGAAAAATGCTGATTTCTAAAACTTTTACCTGCTGCAAGGTTTAGCTGAGGTGAGCATCAGACCCAGGGCTGGGCAAAACAGGTGCCCTTGACACTTCAAGCAAGCTCCTAGCTTCCCGTTTTTCCTTAAAGCTCTCCCTTCCTCTTCAGACTCACACAGGATCCCAAGGAAAACGTTCAATTAAATCTAGGAAGTCACTCATTTTTCTTCTGTTAGTGGTATTTTGGGGTAAGTATTTTTCATTCCATATGTACATTTTTTTAAATCCAGATTTTCTTAAAAATCGAATCCTTCGTAAATGTTTAATTTGGTTCTTCCTTCTCTTATAGAGTTGTTAAAGGATGCCTCTTTAAATTCCAAAACAGCTAGGGCCTTAGTGTTTTGTAACCTATTTGATTAGGCTCTGTTCCAGCATCCACAACCCCTCTGTTCATTGGCTTTTATTCTGTATCCATGAATATCAGAATTATCATAGGGTATTTTACATGCTATTTACATTAGACATGCTAAAATATATGCAAGAGGACATTTTTACCTACAGAATAGTCAGTACAAATTGATGACATTTGCATCCTGTGTACCTTAGAGGATATCCAATGTCCTTCTTCAGAATTTTCCCCTACACATTTTTTTTTAAAGGAAGAGAGAAGAAAATTTTGTTGCTTAACCCAAAGCATATAGCACAGATTATGTTCACTGGAAGAAGGAAAAAGTAAACTGGAATAGTGCCTGCTCTGTGACAGATACTAGTACTAGGTGTTTTATCTACATTTAAAAAATATAATCCTCCAAATGATATTAGGTAAACAGAGTATTTTTATTTTACGGATGATAGAACCAGAACATTGAGAAGTTAGCTGGAACAATGAGAAGCAGATTCTAAATCAACTATACCTTGTTACTTCTTCAATTCACCATACTTAAATGAAAGTCAAACAATTAGCAACCACAGCCCTAAGGACCTAAATCAGGTCTTGCTTTGGCTGGTGATTTTACAAAGGTTATGATAATGGAAAAAGCAGCCACATATTCCTCCTATGAGCTGAGTGAAGTCACAGGGCAGCTGCACTGCCTGAAGACATAACTTGAGGCCAAACAGGGCACAGGCACCGGGCCAGAGAGCTGAGTCTGGGTCCCAGTGGCTATGTGACCTTGGAGTAGTTTCTGCATTCATTCATCCATCCATCCAAACAATAAGTATTGAATACCTACTATGCATCAAGCATGCTTCTAATGTGGAAACCAGAGCAGTGAGCAAAAGAAGTCGGGCTGTCACAGAGCCTATGTACTCAGAGACTGTACAACACTCTGCCTCTATTTTCCTTCTATATGAAGTACCTCTTGCATGTGGTATGAGAAAGAATAAAGACAGATGTACAGTGCTTGCCATAGGAAAAGGCACAGAGTAAGCACTGGGTACACGTCAGATATCACTGTGATTCTAAAATGGAAATTCTTATCTCTGGCACAAACTGAACTAAAATCAATATAGGTGACAACGGTGGAACTTTTGGTATATAGAGATGGGGTAAGAGGCAGAGGACAATTGTCCCCTAAGTGTCAGGAATAATTTCCTGTCACATTTTGGTTGGGACTGGAAGGCTCTAATGTGAGCTGCTTGATTCTTACTCATTTAAACACTAATGGAAATGTCATACTGAATTGAGAGTCTTGTTTCTCTGCAAATTTCAGCATACACAGTGGTCCTGGGGTTTATTTTTGCCTAGTACAAAAAATGGAGGTGTCCTCAGAGAAAGCAACTGCAGGTGTTACAGTAATTATTTTCAGTAATGCAAGCATAAGAGGGAGAGGTTTCCTACAATGCCTTTTAAAAAGCAGACATCTTTTTTCTTCTTTTTCTCAGAAAACTGGAACAGAGCCTAATCTGCTTTATAAACTTTAGACACTAATAAGAGTACACAGAGCAATTATTTGATTGGTTAACAGCTTCCTAACTATTCCAAGGACTTTCTAGCCAATACAACACCAGGAGAGTGTGGGAGTCAAATCCAAGTTTCAGATAATCAACTTCCTGGATTCAAGACCGTTGGGAGTTGGGGTTAGGCAAGGCACAGGCAAGAAATGAGCCATGGCTACGTAAAGGATCTTAATCTTCTCAACATCTCAGGTATTAAAATGCATCTTTCTAACAGTTCAGGCAATACTCTTAATCTCTTTGATTGCAGGCCTTATAATTCAAGTCCCTAAATGTGGATTTTTGTTTCTTTCTGAGACTATTTTTATATTCTTTAAAAAGTATCATTTTGTTTCATTTCAAACCTATTTAAAAAGAAAGAAAAGATTTAAATAAGCCTGTCATGTAGCTTGTGTCTTAATTATTAATTGATCTGTATTTGGTTCTGGGTTTCAAATTAGTCTGGTGGTTATCATTTTTGAGGCAGGTTTCAATTTGGTTTTAAATTCTTGCCTATAAGATCTTAAAAGAAAAAAAACAAAACAAAAACAACACATAGCCCTGAAATGAAATCTGAAAAAGGGCAATTAAGATGGACATAAAGGAAGTATTTTAGAGACATTTTTAATCAAACATTCCTAGTAATAAACATCTTGGTTATACCTTAATAGTTACATGATCTTTCCATGCACAGGGATCCCCTTATACAAAATAATAATAAAATATCTGTAACTTTCCTGTGACCTCAGGAATCAGGATAGAGTTAAGAGCTTCAGATGATATTCTGAGGTCTGTAGTTCAGATACTCCAAAGAGGTAGAAAATGTTTGGCCAAAACAGGACAGACGGTGGACCTCCCTTTGTAAAAGAGACTCTGAAGGATTTTTCTAACCGTAAATCTCTTTGGACTATGTTAGTGAAGTTATTATTTTCTTGATTGGAAATCAATGCTATCTTGATTTTCAACTATCGGCTTTCTGAACTAGAGGGAGTGTGCCTGGCAGCATGCTGAACTATCTAAGCTGAATCCCTAGAGCATGTCACTTGTACTTGAAGCTGGAAGCCAACTTGTCCGCTCCTTGGATAAAAGGATCAAAAATAGCACTGATAGTTCTATGTGTGCATATGACAGTGCTACCTAGTTCTACAGAAGAAATATCCCAGCACTTTCCCAACATAGCAAAGGATAGGGAAAGTATTGAACATGAAATCCTCTGAGGGTGGCTTAATTTAATCCATGACTGTTCCCATAAGTGGAAACTATGAATACACAATAGAAATTAAACACAAAGAATGATTATTTACTCAGGAAAAGCATACTCAGATGTTTGCCAAGGGTGGAAAATACAGATGTGATTTTTTTTTCCTACTGAGTAAGAAGGCATTACAGATTAGAGGTCAGTATCATGGAGGGTAGCTGCCAGGCTAAGACACAAAATAACCTTTGAGTCTACTGTCCTGGAGTGGAGTCTTCCAATGTCACTGATGAGAAAGTGGTTGACTGCAGCTTTGAGACCAACCTATCTGACTCTAGAGCCTAACTACAACTGATGCTTATGAAAGCTCTGTGATGTCACAAGACCAGAGTTTGAGTTCTGACTGTGATCTTGAATCTGTCACTTACTCTCTCTGAGGGCAGAGTAGGTAAGGCACGTGAGAGACTGTGTGCCAGATGCCCCAATAAGTCTACATTGATCAGAATTCATGGCCTGGCGGTACCTACAACAAGCAGGAGGTAGAATGATCTCCAATCCTATTTCCTGAATTGATTTGCATACAAGAGGTAGTTAAGTTACGAATTTGACCAGGGAGGTTGCCAGGAAAAGGAAAACAGGATTCTACAGAGGAAATTCTATCTAACCTCCAGCCTGAAGCCCATAGTGTAGGACTAGGGGCTGAAGTTGAGGGTCTCTTTGTTCTAATTTTATGAGATCTGAGACTCATGCATGAGCCTGTGTAGAAATGCCTGGAAAGTTCCAGAAATACCTGGAAGAAACTGAGAAAGGAGGAGATAGTCGGGATGTTCAGCAGTAATGTTTGTAAAGGATCTGATGCAGGGAAGTTGAGATAAAAAAAAAATGTCCACATCACTTTGTTTCTCCACACGTAAAAGCCATTTAATCCTCACATCAGTATGAAGAGATTTCTGAGCTTGAAAAAGTTTAGGCCAGTAGATAGCTGAAGTTAATACTGTTAATATGTACGTAATAAGGTATGAATCAAGATTCTATTAATCAAATGTCCTTTCCCCATTAGATCACACTGACTTTAAGCCTTACACTCTATTATTTATTTAGAGCAATAAAATTCTTAAATGGACAATTAAAAGGGGGATACTTGACTGGATTACAGATAGCAGAAATAACAGAGAGAAAAAGAGGATGTGCAGGAATTGGATTTGAGAACAACTATGCATAAAAACCAGGAATCTCAAATCTTTATAGTTTCTGTATAAAGAGACTACTTTCTTAGAATCACAAGAAAATGGAGTGGAGAAATTCTGAGAGTAAGATTCCTCTCTCTCTGTTCTTCTAAAGGTCAAACACTTTGTCTAGCTCATATTTTCTTGGATTGCATGGAAATTGGTGAGCTTGGCTTAATCACTGATAGCTCTGGCACTTGAAGTTGGAGATTTAAGCCACTTTGGAGTAACACAGTAAGCAGCTCTCCCAAGAAGTCCTGTGAATTATTTTTAATGTGGTCACCTTAGGCTGTACAGAAAAATCCCACAAAGGTGAGATACTCCTTAGTAGTTTCAGTTCTACCTTGGGTCATGTCTGAGATAGCTTGATTTCTTCAGTCATGAATTGGACCATACAAATGTTGCCTTTCCTCGAAGAATATCAGTCATCTATCATTAAAGAGCAGAGTTCTTTTCATGTTTCAGAGATACTCGCATGGGGCCAGAACCTCTTTAACTGTAATGTCGGGCCACATCTGTCTAGGGAAATCATTAGGCCTATCTGATCTTAGAAAAACATATTTACAATCTACCCCAAAATTAAGTTTTTTTATTTTTGCTTATGCATCTCTTGACATTTATGGAGAGTGCTTTAAATTTTCCCATTTACTTTTCACACAGTGCTTTCACATCATTTTTCACTTAATACTTAACCGAGTTTCTGGTTTTCGAAAGGCAGGTGATACCATCTCCATTTTACAGATAAAGAAAATCGAATCCAAGAAAGCCTAATTGATATGATGAAGAAGGTCTAAAGAAAAACAAAAGGCAGAAGTATTAAGACTCCTGATTCTATGCACTGATTCATGAGTGTTACTTTTACCTATTGCTGTGTAACAAACAACTGCCAACTTAGTGGTCACAAATTCACAGAGCCAGGAATGTGAACAGGGCACAGTGGGGATGGCCTTTCACTGCTCCTCAGTGTTTCAGGCTTCAGCTACAAAGAATGGCTGAGGATTAAAATGACTAGGGTTGTATTCACCTGTAACTTCTTTATTCACATGGATGGTGTCTGGGCGAGGATGACCAAAATACTACCCCAGGAGTCCAAACCAGAATACCTACACACCATGACCTCTCCGTGTGGCTAGGACTCTTCACAGCACGGAATCTGCTTACTGAGGAGCAGCCCAACAGGGAGCATCTGGGAAGTGTTTAAAGAGAACTTCTCAGAAGCTGAATGGCTCAGATGTCACACAGCATCCCGTCTACTGTAGTCTATTGTTTACAAGTGAGTCACTAAGTCCAAAGTCAATGAAAGGCGACTCTGTGTGACAAAGACACATTTAGAAGAATACGTAGAATGGGAGATACTATTGTAGGTATCTTTGAAAAATGCATCTTCCACGGTAAGCACAATTAATTTCTAGGTAAACAACATGGAATGAAAAAACATGTGAAGGTTCTAAATGATTATAAAGTATATTAACAAACATTAAGAACTTTCCTACAAACTAACAATAAAATGGAAGAAAACAACGTGAAAAAAATGTTCCATATATATTAACACAATAAAATAAAGGCATTTAAAAAAAAGTTTAAAACATTATACTGGAACCATATGAAGATCTCATTCAATATTCTGAGATACAGTTCAAAACTGAAACAAATAGAAACGTAATTGTGCTTCTTAATAATGTCATTTCTGACAAAATGTAATATATCATCAGGTTCCTGAAGAATAGTATTTCTACTATAAATGTAACTTTATTCCAAGAAAAAAATCCCACAAAGAGACATGTGAATTTGATACTATTAAAGTTCACTTGGGAGAATAAAAGTATAATAATAGTCAATATCCTTATTAAATAAAATAAAGGAATATGAAGCATACTGGATATTAAAATGCTGCACAACTTTGATATTTAAAATAAAAGGATTTCTGACAGTTAATGGGTTAGTGTATGTCTGAGTTACATCTCTTGTCTCAGTGCAAGTATAATTCATTTTTACTCTAAAAAGTATCCTGGTTTGTTGATACATTATATGGCCAACCTAAAATTACTAATATATATTTAACTCGATTCCATCCACAAACCCCACTTAAAGGGTAGTAAATACATTTTTTTTTAAATATCATTCACAAGGTTTAAGAGAAGAGATGAGTAGATGGATGAGTAGACAGGTAAATAAGATATGTAGAGAGATAAATGGATGGATGGATGGATAGGTGAGTGGGTCTAAAGAAAATATGTGGAGAAATCATTCAACCAACAATCAGTCAATATAAAGAGAATCAAATTGTGATACGTTGTTGTGATGGAAATTAAATTTAGATGTGATGATCAAAAGTGGTCTCATCAATTATGGGTGGGAAAGCTCAGGAAAAATATTAAGTTTAAATAGAGATTTGAATGCAAGAAGAACGAAATCATTCAAAGAGTTGAAAGGGTTACTGTACACAAGGAAAACTAGTGCAAAGACCATAAGCTAAGATTAATCTTCGCTTGTTCAAGAAACTTACAAGCTTATGTGGCTAAAGCATTGTACAGGAGTAAAATGAAGATAGAGAGTTAAATCAGACAATGTAGAGCTTTGCAAACCTGAGGAAGAAGTTTGGATTTTTTGGGAATGTATGATAAAGCAATTAAAATTTTTAAGAAAAAGGTAATATCTGATATACATTTTTAAATGAGAGAGGTGTGGAGAATGAGTTGTGAATAGGCTAGAGCAGAAGTTGGTTGTTAAATTAGGTTTTTACAGCAGTCCTGGTAAGAGGGGATAGTGTCTTGGACAGGAATGGTAGAAAGAAAGATGGAGAGAATTGCTTGAATTTAGGAGAAAGAGTTGACAGGATTTGGAGACGTCATAAAGGAAAAAGTCTATAGATGTGGCCGTAAAATACGTAAACCTTAGCAGATCACATAAAGCCCAAAGGTCTGGGTTCAAGACCTAGGTTTGGGGGTAAAATATAAATGTAACTTTTGAATATCAAAAGGACCATAAACAAAGTTAAAAGTTGAACAACAGATTAAGAGAAATATATATGTATATAACATGCATAATGAAGGATTAAGATAAGGTAACTGTGAACTTTATAAAAGAGAATATTCAAAATACATTTAAAAAGCTATAAATCTATAAGAAAAAGACAAACAATCCACTAGAAAAATATGTAATTATATAAACAGATAATTTGCGAAAGAACAAAATACAAGGTAATAACATGCAAAAACATTCAACTCTACCAATAAACAAAGATATAAAACAAGATATCACTTCAGTCTTTCTGACTGGAAAAATCATAAGGACAGAAAATTTGAAATACAGTAAATGAGGATATTTAAATATTCTTTTGATTGAATTTATGAGGAAAAAGTATACCCTTGTGCTGTACCAGTGGGAAAATGAATATTCAAATTTGGAGGACAGTAGATCTGTATAAATGTTTTAAACAGTGAAATAGTCCAGATATTTATTCCAGACATATACTTTTGAATGCGTATGTGGAAGTATATAAAATAATAAACTTTGCCAGAGATTTTTAATGGGGAAAAAAAAGGAAATTGTATACTTTAAATACTGTGAAGATATTTAAAGAGTGACATTGATATATATGTACTTAGAAACATCTCTATGATTTACTAGGAGGAAAATAAATCAAGTCGCAAAGCAGTATGAAGAGTCTGGTTTTATTTACAAGGGGAAGACCAGAAACTATATGGGACTGCATTCTACATATCTGATAAGCTATAGGCTAAACAGTCCACTATGATTCTAGTGGGGTAGGGAGTTAATTGGTCTGGCTCAGTGGAAACCGACGGGTAAAGAAGCATTTGTGATTTGTACTCCACACATTTCTTCATTGTGTGAATGTTTAGTCTTTATGTGTTTATGTGTCACTGGAGTAATTCTGTTTAAAATAATTTTGAAGATTGTTTACTTTCTGATATCTAAACATAATGTAACGTTCAGTCTTGCCAAACATCAATGCCTTATAAAGTATTCTGTCAACATAGAAGGGGTTTTAATGTTAAACAGTTTTGAAACTTTGGGGAGGGGTGTTAAATTTACTACATCTTTAGTGAACAAGGCTCACATGACTATAACATGGAGTCTGGCATTAAAGAAGTGCTCTAGGACAGAGAGGAGTCAAACAACTTGACAGGGTGGAAGAAGTCAGGAATTCAGTGATCTCTGATCACTCTGACTCTCACTTTCCATATATATGATGAAATATTGTATGTAGCTGCACAAAAATTTTTTTAACAGAATACTTCTGTATCCCCCAAATGAAATCCTAAGAAAAACTATTTCACACTGATAAAGGAATACTTCTCTGGTCAACGCAGGTCAAGGGCCAGAGTCCCAACGCCCTCCACTCGTTGGGCAAGCTACAGCCTTCCCCAAGGGCACCCGAGTCCCTGTGTTGCTCTCCTTCAAAAACCTCTAGTCTAGATAATTTCTCAAGCCCTTCGATCTCTAAAAGCACGCACTTTTCATCTACTAGATGTAATTCACGAGAGCCAGTCAAATGAAAACCCGGGTGAAAATAGTGTGATGTTTAGGGAGAATCTGACTGGAGGAAATGTGCTAGTTACGTCAAACATAACTTGAGAGCAGTTTCTCTTCTGCTTGGAAGGTTAGGCAAGGCATTGTTCAGGCATTTCAGTAACTTACTTAGTTTAATTGCAACGACCACCCTGTATTTTTAGCATTATGCAGATAAGGAAAAGAGGAGATAAGGAACTTGACACAGGCCATTTGGTAAGTATAAAGTTAGAATTCTAACCAGATTTACTTAATGGGAAAAGTTAGTGAATACCTAAAAATATGGCAAGCTATATGTTAAACGTATAGGTGAATCTAGAGAAGAGTGTTCTACCAGAGGAAAGAGGATGTAACTATACAGAGCAATGCTGGGGGCTAAAATGAGTAGGGGAGAATACCTAGAAAGAGCAGGTGGGAGGATTTCAGCACCAGCTCCTCTACATCCAAGTTGTCTGGCACTACGTCGTCTAATAATCTATTTGGGGAGTTAAGACTACCATATGCAAAACAAGTTAAAGAAAACATGAGGCAGCATGTAATTAGCTGTTCCACTACATGGTATATTTTAGAGTTTGGGGAGCATGGGGTTATTTTTTTCAGGAGGGTTGTTAAATTTATACTGTTCTTGTTTTACCATTTCCAGAAACCTAGAAGAACTACAGCTGTGGTCAAAGTGTACAGTCAAGGTCTCACAATGTGTGTCCATTATCTGTGAGCATGACAGACTCGCACATATGCACACTACACTGAGCACATAACATCTGCCACCACTGTATCACCAACTGACCTAAATGTCTATCTTAATAGGCAAGGCTTTTCTGCATGCTGGATGACCTGCATACTAGATGTCCCTACTTGTAACTTAGAAATGAAATTGCAATTCACATTATTTTATAGGTAACTGATTCATAGAACAGTCAGACAAGAGCTGAATCATTCTGGAAGGGAGCCCAAAATTCTCTCCTGCACAGCAAGCTTTACAAAAAGATCATCCTTTGTGGAATGAAAATAAAATGGCCTCCCCCATTTAATAATGTTAACAAAATATGTTGTTATTATAAATCCAGATATTTTTGTACTCTGTTGAATCTAATTAGGCCATGTGAACAGAGTATCTGCCCACAAGAGACTTAGAAGAAACCTGAGGTTCAAAGCAAGACTCCAGGTCCTGTCAAACATAACTTGAGAGCAGTTTCTCTTCTGCTTGGAAGGTTAGGCAAGACTTACAGTGAATACAATCATAATAACCAATGACTGATGCTTATGCTAAGCCAGGATGCACAACTTTCTGAGTTATCACATTCTCCAATTTTAAGAAAAATAAAATATTGGCATATCCCCAAACCAAATCATTCCTTCAATTGCTATTTACAGAAAAGAAAATTTAAAATAACAACAAAGAAGGAATTTGGTAGAGCATCAAACATAATTTCAATTATAATACCATCCAAAATAAGGAAATCTAGCACTTTCATATGAGAAACAGCAGATGTACAAGTTGACGTGATCTTTTATTTTAAAAAGCAGAATGGATCTGTGTCAATTCATCTATGTCCTCTGTGGTCAGTACCACTGGTATATAGTTGGTGTTCAATAAATGTCAATAATATAAATAAAGAAGACTTTGTTATGGAACATTATATGATTAGTATAATATCTACTTTTGTTTGAAAATAAACTTTGATTTTTCTGCTGACATTTAAAAATAGACTCCTGTTCATTGTAGAATGGTTACCACAGATTAAATTGTTTCTTTTCACTTTCAAGTGAAAGAAATTAATAGGGACCAAACATTCTAGTTTTCCTTGTTTGTGATTAGAATCCTGACATAATTGTTATATATGTTATATTTCAAAAATGTTCTAACAGGAAACAAATTTAACTATATTTTCATCTAAAAAAGTACTATAAAATCACCTTTATATCATGAAAGATTATGCCTTGGGGACAATGATCCTCCCCAACAAAAAGCAAAGCAAGTGTAAATATTTGGAATAAGTCCAACCCTTCTTAGAAGATAAAAACACCCTTGAGTTACTGATGTATCCTCCCTCAGAAGAGAGATCTGAGTAAGCTTTCTCTGTCTGAAGAAAATCAAGTTTTTGATCCCAAAGGAGAGAAGAGAGATGTAGTTCTGGGTCCGTAAGTGAACAGATATCAGATCCCACCAACCCAACAAACCTGAGGTCTATTAATGCCCTGAGAGTTACCGATATGAGAGAGAACCAAGTTTAATGTTGAGAGAGTGGTTTTGGACTCGCTGCAAGGACTCCTCTGACCTAGGAAGGATCTAGACTACTGTCTAGGCTCTTAGAGCCCTCACAGATGAAAAGTACCACCTCTCTTTGGATACAATCTTCAACAGTGACATCATGTCACAGTCAGAGCAATGGGAGGTAATCTGACTCATCATCTTGCTTGGTTATGAAGGTCATGGTCTTACCTGTCTCTTGCACCTCAATGTTCTTAGAAACCCAACAGAGACAAAAAAAAAAAAGCAGGTAGGGTCTTAAATTGTTTGAAAAGAATAAAAGAAGGTGATTTTAATTTGATACCAAGGTGGAGGAGAAATTTTCTCCAGGCAGATAAAAAGAATATGGCCTAGATGACCACAAGTAACTTTAGGTAATATTTTGAGAAGAACGTCTTGAACACAGGACGAAATGTCCAAAGTTGGAATTGTTGAAAGCCTAGAGTGGCTTGCAGTCAAATAGGTACATGATCTACTTGGGTCCCAAAATTAGGCATTGACTAGATCTCCCACTTCTAAGCAACTCATTCTATGATAGCTCTCAGTTTGATAACGAAAACCAGAGATCAGTCTTCCCTGTTTAGAATGAAAATCTAGGCTGATGAAAAATGTAAATAATTCTTAGAAGTTCCAAGGCAATAACATGATTTATAAAACTTAGAAACATTTTGTGGGCTATCTGAAACTCTTTTCTCTACACAGAAAAGGTATTAACAAAATGGAAGCCAGAAAAATGAAGACTCGAAATCAAAGCCAAACCCAGTGTCATTGAGAATTAACACCTCTCTTTTTCACCACTTGTTATTCCAGTGAGATATCTTTTGAGATACCATAAGACTCAATGAAGGATATTAATAAAGGTTAAGAATCAAAAGCACTGGAGAGTTTATAGAAAAGATATATATCTATATCTATATCTATATCTATAGATATAGATATAGAAAAAATTGATAAGAAAGAAATACCAGGTAAAATTATATCATAGGATAAGGAAGAAATTAAAAGATATTCTTAACATGGTACATACCTTGAGGTAATTGCTGATAGTAAGGAGAAACTCTTCAAAACTAGAAGAAAATAGCAAGTGAGAATCTAAAAATAAGACCCAACATTTTGAGCAGTTTCTTTTTCCCTTTGAAGTACAAAGCCAGTATTTACGTAGTCCAATGTCTACATTTACAGATATGTGAAGTGACATATTGAGTCACCTATGTGATAAATCACAGATATGGCTAATAGATTTATATTAAATTCACTGATCACTAGTTCAACAGCTCCACAAGATAGCACATGGGAATTTTCCATAGCTTATAGACTGGGTTAGCCCCTCATTTTCATGAAAGGTAAATTCATTTCTTTACAAAAAGTGTTGGAACTTCAAAGAGAAAACTGCAGATTGAATCTCATCTCTCATCTCAATGAAAGTTGAAAAGGGTTAGTTGCTGCCCATTATGAAATACTTCTACTGTTGGTTATTTGGTGGTAAGGTATCATTTTTAAAACTGGTTTCACTGATAATTACGGAGCATAAGGTTTATGTTCTAACATCTCTGAGATTTGGTCTGCGGTTTCCCAGGTTTGAAACTAAAGTAGGTTCTTTGCAAAACTGTATACTTGAGTCCTTACTCACTGTATCAAGTTCTGGTTTTGGAATAAAAAACTTGCAGTGAGGACATCATTCTTGATGTAATTAGTAAATTGGATCCCTTTAAGAAGTGTTTTGAGTAATACTTAATATAGAATGAATCATTTCATTGAAAACCAGGCCAAAAAAAAAAAAAAAAAGCTTGTAGAATTTCACTCTACTCACCACCACTCCCAATCCTATGAATTGATTGGTTGTTAAATCTGTTGCAAAACATATTTGCAAGAATTAAATGAACTTAAATACATAAAGGACATGTTAAGCATCCAGTCAGGTATGAAAAAGTAACTCCTGTGTTATAGAACAAAAGACAAAAAGAGTAATTGTGAACTAATCCAAGTAAACAGGATGTGCTGTCATAATCGATTTAAAATCAAACACTAGGATCTGGCAATCTGAATCAGAAAAGAAAACAAGGAAAAGCTTTCCTTAGCCAAGACTTAAGAAGAGTGCCAGTCCTTGAAATTCACCCACCAGGGCTCATTGTCACACATTTCTATTTCCCACCTTGTTAAGGCTTTGCTCTATCATACAGGCAAGACACTCATTCATCAAATACATATTGGTGCATACTCTGAACCAGGTTCTTAGTGCAGTATATTTATTACCTTTGTTCCCTATAAGCTGAAAAGCAAGAAATATCCATTTTCTTTTATTTAGTAAAATATGTGGAAAGAGTCTTCAATTACTTATTAAATATGTGAGCATGTGCAAGCTTAGATCCTTGGTTTCTGCCCTCTCGCTAGTTAAATATAAGCTCTTATAAAGTGATGACAAATAATAGACACGTATTCTTTTCCCTCCAGAAGGCTACTGGGTTCTTAAATCCCAGACTGACAGATGGCAGAGAAAGTCTGTTGTATGGAAAGGGATGGTTGCTAATTCCATCTTCCCCTTTGCTTTTCTGCCCATAAAATAGGCAACTGTAATACTTCCGTGGTCTTGACAGTTATCGGCACGCAGAGGAAGCCAAGTCTTTTGTGTCAGATAATCAAAAAGCTTCAAGATATTGAATCTGGAGCTATGGGACCCATGTCTGTACCATGTGGAAAAAGTTGATCTGGGATAATTAGGTCAACAGTCTGCTTCTCTAACACAGATGAGGAACAAGGAGAATTCTGTTGGAATGTGAACTAGTTCTAGGCTTCTAGAGACTTCTCAGACTTGCTTCTCATGTCCTCTTTCCGTTCCAATAAATCTCCTTTCTTGTAAAAGCAAATTTAGATAGGTCTGTCACCAATCCAATAACTGACCCATAGAAAAAGACAGACATTCATACTTTCTTTGCTCTTGGATTAATGCTAGCTGTCAGAATGTTTAAGGCTAGGAAAACAACCAGAACTCTAAGGGAATTCCTAAGGGAGACTCAAAGCCACAGTGTGGATCCAGTAGAGAGGGGACAGCTGGTGATTTGCTAACAGGACAGTGGTGGCAAGAGGAGAATGAGCCTGAGTACTCTGGCCTAGGTCTGAGCTCAGGCCCCCAAAGCTACACACTCATGACATTTAAGATACAATTAAGTTTTTAGAGTCATACACAGGATATTAATCCTGGCATTGCAATCAACTCAGATGTTTGTTTTTTAACTTAGAGTCATTCATATAACTTTTCCAGGCCTGATTTCCATCTTTATAGAAGGGTATCAGATTGCAAAGTGCTATAATTATTGAAGCTCTCATGAAAATTTATCTTATACTTAAAAACAGTAACTATGAGAAGTGCAATGTGAAGAGCAATTGGAGTGATTTAGATGAAAAGTCTATATATTGTACATAAAATTACATATAATATATAATACATAATATAATATACATAATATAATAACAACTGAAACATATAGCATTACTATATGACAGATAGTGTTCAAAATAAATTAAATATGCTTTCTCATTTACTACATCAACCCTATGAGATAGATACTATTATCTTTATTTTTAGAGCTGAAGAAAGCAAGGCATGGAAAACTCAAGTTGCCAAGGCTACACAATTAACATGTCAGAAATAGGAACCTAACTCATGTAATTAATGTCCAAAATCCAAGTACGCTAGATATCTACTGTCAAGTGAACCTACGTCTCTGCCTGGCAAAAGTAGAGTTAAGGAGGGCTTATTAAATGCTGGCAGATAAATAAACTTACCTTTGTGCAGACATTGATAGCAACCAAACGACAGCTTTTATCCAAGTTACGGTGACTGTAGTGGAGGGACTTGTCCATGAGACAAACTATTCTCTTTTGGAGTTATATTGCCGCCACTCCTAAATGAGCACTTTTTTCTTCTGCTGAGTAACAAAGTTTTTGTCATGCTTTGCCTAGAGTTCTTGGAGCATTGTGTGCAAGGTCTAGGTGAATTGCATATAGGTAGGACAATCTTTGGGTAATGTTCTTGGAAATTGGGTTATACAAAGCAGACTGACTTTTGACTAGCAGTTTTCCCTTATGCCAAAGGGTAAAATAATCAGAAATAAACTATTAGAAACAAAGACCAGCAGAGAAGACTATGATCACTAGAAATGCTCATTATTTTTTCCATTTGTTAAATGAAGACACTATTTCCTCTCTCATCAAAGGCCTACATGAAAACATCCTTTAAATCATGGCTTTTTAGCACCCAGAGAGTTGGCAGAAATGACTTCTATAATTAGAGTCTATAATTGGGAAAATGTCTTTATAAGATTTATTGAAGAATATGCATTAAATAAAATGGGATTTAGATCAGAGAAAATTGATATGTAACCTCACTATCCCTTTAAACCAGAATCAGATTTTCCAACATAACCTCACTGTAAAGAATTATGTGGATCGTGTCTAACTCAATGGCTTAATAAAACCACTCCCTCATTGGAATGCTGAGATTGTTTATTAATCCATACTAGCAGAGTTTAAACAATGGAAAAGACAATTCTAATTATTATTTACTAGGTGTTTTACAAAACAGTTTAAATTCATCAACTTGCACTTTAATTTAGTGGTGTCAAGGATCTAAGGAACAAAATGGCTTAAAGGCTAATTCAAACTCAAATCATGTCTATTGCCAGGGTTTGGAAAATTTCGATTATAAAGACTTCCAATAGCTCTCATATGATCAGAACAATAGCTGTGGAAAAAAACTATTAGATCACCGCATCTACTGATCCCCCTGCCTGTTCTAGAGAAGCAATTAGAGCCTGCCTTGCTCCAGTGTTGCTGTGTGCAGAGGGACAGTGTTAACTCCTTGTGGTATCACAGGTCTGTTGTGGTGAGAGAAGGGGTGCTGCCCAGCCAGTCTGGATGCATCATTCAGATGGGATGTCCAAGCTTGGGACCTGCCCAGGCTGAATCCCAGACTGAACCCACCGATGTCTTAATGGTAGATCTTAAAGAGGACATTCTGGGACTTTCATTTTGCAGATTTCCTTCTTAAGGAACTGCAGCCAGAGGAGCAAAGTCTCATGGAGCCCTGGGAAAAAGGAAATACTCCCCATAAGGGGAGAGTTAACTGAGTTCAGTTCATGAAAAAAACCCTGCCTAGTTGAGATCAGAAGTCTCTCCCACCAGCACCAGGACACAGGTGCATGTCAGATGACTTTTGAGTTTATTTACCTAAGCTGTGAGGCTGTGAGATTGAAATGGATATAAGCATCTCAAAATAGAAATTATGACTTTTTTTAAGAGAATGTACCAAGGAGCTCCTATTGTGAAGATAATCTTATGTTAAAAAGAGGTTGTACAAACCAGAATATGAGTTTTTGATGTAATAAAAAAAATTACCTTACTCCCGCCCAAATAATTAAGTGATAAAAGCTGATGTGAAAATGTGACTCTTTTTTGCCCCTCTGACATGTTGCACAGGTAAGACTAATCAAGATGCTAGACTGAAAATAAATTTCTAATCTTGGATCCAAAATTGGATGACCTCAGAAGCATTTCATTTCAAATATTTTAGTATAAATTTATGTGAGAGAGCTTTGAATGTTATTTTGAATTTATAGACAGCTTAATTTTTAAAGCTTTATTATTCAAATATTTCTGTCATCCAGAGATTTTTCCTATAGGGTCAAACACACATTTGGAACAGTGTGCATAGCTCTTACTGTAGTCAGTCTCCAAGTGATCCTGAGGATCTCCACGTCCTGGTATTCACAGACTGGAATAATTCTCTCCCACATTATTCCAAAGTGTTTTTTGTGAATAGAATAGAATATGGTAGATGAGATAGGATGTCACTTCTGAGACTGAGTTACAAAAGACTGACTTTCTTATGTTTTTTTCTCTTCTACCCACTTTCTTCCCTCCCCCTCTTCTCCCCCCCGCCCCCCTGCCACCGCTCCTGTCCCCCTCCCTCTCTCTCTCCCCTCCTCCCTTCTGGGGGAAAGCAGTGTGCCATGTTTGAGCAGACTTACAGAAACTTGAAGGCCTACCAATAGCCAGTGAGGTACAGACCTTCACCAACAACCATGTGAGTGAGCTAACTCCAGTACAGCCCAGTCATGACTGTAGCCCCAACCAAATTCTTGGCAGTATCCTCATAAAAGACCCTGAGCCAGAATTATCCAGTGAAAATGCTCCTTGACTTCAAATTAGGTAGTTACATTTTAGGGTAACCATCACTATACAACAGATAACTAATATAACTAGAGAGCCTATACCCCTCCTCATGGTAGACTTTCTACAAAACATGCTTGCTTCTAGGTATGGAGGCAACTGAAGACAGAAATAGCTATAGAAAGATCCAGTTGGTTTTCTTTTTTTTCTCAGCTATCCTTAGTCTAAATATTTCTGTCCAGTGACACCTTGACCAAAACCATCTTCCTTGCCTTGACTCCCAGAGAAAATTACATGGTTCCTTTTCTAGTTTGGCTCCTAATTTCAGCTGTTGGTGGACTGTTAAGATCTCGAGCTTGACTCTTCCCCACTGGTATAAACGAAATACATTCATTTAGTGACCATAACCTTTGAAAAAGAATGGGAACTATCATCTCCACAAAGAGAAAGGACACACACCTTCATAAACATAAGAGAAGCCAACCTGTCTCAGCATCACACCACCGTATTTGGAGATCCCTAGTCTATAGAGAGAGACGAGTGAAATGGACACACTCCTGGAGCTGAAGTGTTATCCCCCTCAGCAGGTGCCCCCTGCTTGGGAAATGGCTTTCCGTTTTTAACCAAAAAGCTTGGCATGCTATGGAAACAGAGATGGCTGCTTTTACAAGGCTACCATTGCAGGAAAGCCATAGGGGGAAATGCTCACCCCTTGCGCCACCACCACCATTAGCACACTTATGCCAGAATGTTTGTGCTTACAGTAGTCCTTCCATGGGCTTTCAGAGACAGACAGTCAAGTTTGCAGCTCCAGTGAGGAGAGTTAAATGGTTCCTGGCAAGGAATACTCCATCTTCTGGTCTCTCGGGGAAGATGATGACTAAAACAGTAGGCTCAGCCTGCCTGGAGCTACCACTAAATAGCTTTGTTATCTACTTAGTACTCCTAGAACTTCCACACCCAAGACCCCGGGCTTGTATGCTGCCCCGTGCTGGAACTGATTGACACTTCTCTAGAGGACTGAAGGATATTTCACAGAGTATTGTGCTTTGTTCTGACCATTTGCTGGCTCTCTCTCTTCTTTGGTCTCCGCTGGGATTGTGACCTACTTGTGGACCAGCTTCACAACTCCTGGGGGCTGCTCCTTGTGCCTTGCTGTCCATGCACGTGACTCTGGGGGAAAACTCTACATTCCCTTCCCTAATTCAAACCTGTATACAGAACCCTCATATCTGAATAGAGTGAGCTTTAAAACTAACAATTCTGATGAGTGCTTATATCATACAACTAAAGGAAGCCTGGCATTCCCAGCCTATACAATGCAACTAAATACCCTAACACAAAGTCTTTATATCAGGGAAACCTAACCCATAGAAATAAACACAGAATACCAACAGAATGAAGGGACAGAGAAATAAATGCAAAATGATATACCAAAACAAAATATCCCAGGGGGAGATCTGAATGCAACAGACTTAAGTAAACTACCTGATAAAGACTTTAGGCAACAGTTTTAATGATACTCACTGAAATTTTTTTAAAGTGGAGAAACAAAAAGAGACCTACAGCAAAGATAAAGAAAATGAGGAAATTCCAAACAGAATTCATTATGCTAAAGAACACAATACTGAGCTAAAGAATACAGCAGAGGCTCAACAGTATTCTGGAGAAGGACTCTAATAGAATAAACGAGCTAAAAGATAGGATAATAGAATGTACCCAGAGATATCAAAAAAGAGAAGAAAAGAATTAAAGGAAACAAAAAATAGCATAAAAGACCTATGGAATAACATCAAAAGGAACAACATTAACATCACAAGGGTCCATAAAGAGAAGAAAAGAGAAGAAAGAAAGAGAAATCTTATTTGAAGAAATAATAGCTGAGAATTTCCCTAAGAAAGGAAACAGACCCAAGAAGCTCAAAGAGTTCCAAACAAAAGAAACCCAAACAGACCTATTCCATGTACATTGTCATTAAAATGACAAAAATATAGTAAAGAATCCTAAAAACAGCTAAATAAAAATGAGTGGCATACAAAAGAGCCCCTCTCTGAGTGCTGGCAGATTTCTCAGCTGAAACTTCATAGGACAGAAGGGAATGGTAAGATATGTTCAAAATGCTGAAAGAAAAGAATTTCCAACTGATGCTACTCTACCCTGCTAGATGATCACTTAAAATTGACTTTGCAGACAAAGTTAAAGGAATCCATTACCATGAAACCAGTCTTACAAGATTACCAATTTCTATAAAATAAAAGGAGAAGCAGCAACATATCAAAAGTATAAAATTCAGGGAAGAAGGAGAACAAAAATGTAAACAGCATGAGCTCTAGACTAACTTTCTTTCAAGTTAAAATAAGTTACATGGATAGAAATTTTTATGTAAACTCCTAAGTAACCTCAAAACATAAACCCACAGAAAAAACAAAGAGGAAATTAAAAAGGGAAATAAAACAAAACATAAGTGCTTTCAAAGAACTTAAGTAGAGTAAGAACAAAGGTACTGTCTGCAACAAAATCTAGAAAACCATGAACAAAATGGTGATAAATAGTACATATCAATAATCACCACAAATTTTAATGTATTGAATTCACCAATCAAAAGGCATAGAGTGGTTAAATGGATTTAAAAGCATAACCCAACTTTCTGCTATCACCATTTGCATATGATATGATAATATACATAGAAAACCCATATATATTTCAAAAAAATTACAACAATTAGTCAACAGGTACATTAAAAAGTGGCAAAATCAATAATCAAAAATCTGCTTCATGTTTGTATGCAAACTATAATCAAAGGGAGTGAAATAAAAAGAATTATTCCATTTATAATAGAAACAAAAATTAATCAAAAACCTTGGAATACACAAAGGAGGAGAAAGACCTGTTCAATGAAAGCCATAAGGCTTTGTTAAAAGAAACAGAGGAAGACACAAAGATGTTCTGTGCTCATGCTTGAGAAGAATCAGCATTGCTAAAAAGGGACACCTTATCTAAAACAATACATAAGTTTAATGCAACAGCCATCAAAATTCCAGGGGAAATAGCACAAAAAATTAAAATTTGTATGGAATCACAAAAGACACCAAATAAAGCAATTATAAGGAAAAGGAACAAAAGTGGAGATCTCACACTCCCAGATCTTGAGTTATACTACAAAGTGATAGTGGTCAAACTGTATAATACTGGGATAAAAATAGAGACAGAGATCAATGAAAAAGAATTGAACCACCAGAAATAGAGCTATATGTGATGCTTAGTTAATTTACAACAAAGGAGACGAGAGCACATGATGGAAAAGGGAAAGTCTGTTCAACAAATGGTGCTGGAATAAAATGGACAGCCATCTGCAAAATAATGAATCCAGACTACTCTCTAATACCATACACAAAAATAAATTCAAAATGGATTAGAGACTTGGATGTAAGACCAGAAATTATAAAATACTTAGAAGAAGATATTGGCAAAATATTCCACGACTATAGCCTTTGAGAGGTCTTTAGGCACTCAATTCCAGAGCCAAGGGAAACAAAAACAAACGGGATTACATCAAACTATAGAGTTTCTGCACAGTGAAAGAAACTAATACCAAAACAAAAAGATATCCTACTGAAGAGAGAAAATATTTGTATATCATACACCTGACGAGGGTCTAATATTTAAAATATATAAAGCACTAATAAAACTCAACAACAGAAAACAGCACAATCAAAACAAATGGACAGACGATTTCAATAGATAGCTCTCCAAAGAAAGCATACAGATGGTCAACAGACACATGAAAAGATGTTCTTACATGCTTGTTATTTGGGAAATGCAAATCAAAAAAACACTGAGATATCATCTCATATCTGTTATCCAAAAGGCTAGTAACAACAAATGCTGGCAAGGATGTAGGAACAAAGAAACAGTTTTACACTTTGTGGAAGTGTAAATTGGTGCAGCCTTTATAGAAAGCAGTATGGAGACTCGTCAAAAAACTGCGAATGAAAATCCTGTATGATCCTGGACATTAACCCCCAAACCACAAAAGCACTAATTTTCAAAGATGTATGTATCCCCGTGTTTACTGAAGCATTATTTATAATAGGCAAGAATTGGAAATTACCCATGTACCCATCATCGGATGAATGGACAAAGAAGATGTGGTGTATATACATTAAGCAATACCTGCAGAGCCCTTTAAAATGATTAAATCATATCATTTGTGACAACGTGGATGGAACTAGAGGGGATTATGCTTTGAAATAATTTGGAAAGATAGACAAATACTGATGATTTCATTGATACATGGAATATAAAGACACAAAACAAATGAACATACAAAACAGAAACCAATCCTGATAATAGAACTGAGGTCAGCAGTGAGGAAGGGGACTGGGATAGGAGCAACTGGTGGTGAGGTCCAATTAACAGTTGAAAAGGACTTTCAGCAATTTGGTGGTGGGTATGGGATATTGCCATATATTTGACAAGAGGTGAACCTACACAGATTTACATTATTTTTTAAATCAAAGATACCTCAATAAATATTCAAAATAAAAAGACTCTGTCCTCAGGAGCTTCCATCTTACACTCTCTCTTGATAAGCTGTATCTCCCAAACTGTAGACTCCTTGACATCATCTACCAGCAACCTGACCTCTGAATCCCCATCACAGCTCTTGCTTATGGGGAACAAGACTAGACAGTCTTCTCAAAGGAAACCTGAAAGATACACTTCAGTAAGCGGCAGCATTTTTAACAACCCTTAATAATTACTGGTGGTTACTAGTTACTACATAGTTTTCTTGATTTTTCCACAATTATGGGCACATTTAGTGGAGGCAGGAATTTCTCACACATACCTTGCTTCTGTCCTTCTAATATATGCATTGTATGGCATTTAATAGTAATCTTTACACCATAAAATATTAAGAAATCCTATTTTATCAGCTGTTAGATATTCCAATGTGACATTTTCTGCTCATCATTCAATAGGATCTGGATTGGAAACAGATCAGTAATATATAGCCAAGTCACTTAAACAAACAAAAAAACAGATAGTAAATAGTGTCTATCAGGCATATACAATTATATTTCCAAGCCTCTGATGCTTTTTCCACACACAGTGATTTATCTTTACCAAGAATTCTAAATGGGACAATGGCCATCACCAATACCCACATTAAGTGTAGAGCTCCTTACTGAGCGTGCGGAATTCTGAGCCAAGGCCGCCACCTCCTGAAGCTGCAAAGTCCCTTCTGGCAAAGCTACTAAAATTGTATATATATATATATATATACACACATACACACACCAGATATTCATCTGGGTGTTAGAAGTGAGATTGAAGGGGCAGTCACAATGTCACCCCTTTTCTCTAGCATTGGTCCAATCCTTTCTTTCTAGGAATGAAATTGTCAACTTGAGCAACATTCACAGCTTTTTCTTCAACCTGCTTGTTGACTGTTTGGATGTGTTCTTATTTCCTTAAGGTTACATTTTTTAAAAAACAAATTTGTTTTTTATAAAAGATACATTTTGATTTGATGATATGTGAATAAAAATCAGTCAGAAAATTACAGTGTATAAACCAGAGCTACGAAAAAGAAAATTGGATGAAGAGATTCAAGATGGAGATGGATCAGGTATTTGAAGTAGCCTTAAAAATATCTGAATCATGCCTTGATTATGCTATGCAACAAATGGAATCCATGCTATATTGACCTAGAATTTGACTTTTAAAAAACAAGTCCTTCTAGGCTTATATGCTTGGGACATTCCCAATATATTAATGAATATCTTTATTTTAGATAATAAAATAATATACCCAGAAGTATTGGAAAACAGAAATAATAAATCTTGAAAAAGTGGATGATAAAATTGCACTTTTATCGACAGTATGGAGGAAAGGGTAATTTTTGTTTTCTTCTTTACACTTTTTTTTTTATCACTACATGATTTTCTATAAAAAACAGATTTTTTTTTTCCCCAGTTCAGGCCTCAAACCAGGGTCTTCAGGCTTGACACGGCCTGTACTTCAGCCACCTTAATGTCTCAGTCACAAGGCTGCACTGAGAATAAACAGATTTTGCTTTGAAGGCAAGTTGAAAAAGGAGGAAGAAAGGGAAAGGAGAATGTCTGTCCTGTCCTGCTTGTGCATTTGTTTGCTTCACTGAAGCCTTACTTATTCCAGTGTTGACTCTGTGTCCACAGGAGTATCTGAAATGAGATGCGCTTAGAGGCCCAGGATGATCATGCAGATCATTATGTTGGTTTTGTACGTTAATAAATGCCACATTACTTGTGATTGGTGTCTTTCTTCATTAATGGAAAAAATGTAGTGAGAAATATGTGAATTTAAACCTGATTCTCTTTAGGGATAGAGAGCCAATGTCAGAATGAACCATGGAAAGAGGAGAACAGTAGTGAAACATCAAACTGCCTGGCTTTTTTGTGTATAAAGATCTATATATTCTCTTTCAAAATATTTCCATTTTTATATTATATTTATTATATTATTATATTATCATTTATATGATATTATATTCCATCAGTGTGCTATGGGTTCAGAATATAGTCCTGTTTCACCAGTCTTGTTTCGCTACCTCCAAACAGAGAGGAAGAAACAGAAACACTGAAAGCCTATGAAAAGAAAAAATAATCTGTATGCACAGGCATGCTCTGTATAAATGTAAATCACAGGATATCAGAGCCATGAAGGTATAAGATGATTCAATGGTATCCTGACGTTAATGAAAGCCAATTTGTAATTAGCTCATTAACACAAGAGCCAGTGGTAACAAGCGATGTGTTCTTATTCCAAACATCTTTGCTACAAATTGGTGTTAAAAGCTTCTCCCTGCATTTTCTCTGTCTTTTTAATTGCCTCAGGAGCATGGTAACTGCAGAATGCTGCATGTTATTTCATGCAAGCCATTTAGTAACTGTCAAGTAACCACATAGGAAACTCTTAATTATAAGATATAATAACTTGCATTACTCAGCTGCAGTCTCTGGGTAACCTGGAACTAATGGACTAAAGCTCTCATTGGTGCTAGGTTATGCTTCTCCAGCTGCTGGGGCTGCACTGACTCTAGCTAAGTGCTCCTGCAGCTTAAGGCACTGGAGGGATGGTCCCTCATGTCTGTGCTGGATCCCAAGGGCTTGGCTGCAATTGCTGGTTGGATCCACCTGGTTTTGTTTAGAATATTGAAAAGGTTTGCTTGTGCTGAACTGAAAGAACATGAATATATAATTGTTGATGACTCAACTCACACTGAGGAATGAACTAAACAGAGCTTCTTTAATAGCTAATTTATGCAAATGCATGCATATAAACATCTATGGAACATACAGTTTGGAATTACTCCATTTTAGCATACATTCTAATTTTTCCACATTAGAGAAGGGTGACTCATTTAGCCATATGTGCCTAAGAATAATATAAGTTATGGTCTCACTTGAGTCCTCTATGTCATCATCTTAGTTACATGTTATTTGCTGATATTCCTGTTTTTGTGCAGTTCCACACCCTACAGTAGTATGTGTCAGAGCTATTTTTTCCTTTAGCAAGGTTGGCATGCTAATTGGTGGTGCATATTCAGTATGTTTGATGGTAATTGCTCCAAATTCGGTTTCTAAATACACATAATAAATTGTATTTATGGCTCTAACTATTGCTATTCCTAATAGATACTGATATTTAGAAACAGTCTTTTTTCCTGATCCTCTGTAAAATAACCGCTTCTATGAATGACCCCCTCTCAGCCACCTTAGCTTGTGCTAATGTGAAAATGACTAACATTCAGGCTGGATTACCACAGGGGTGAAGCTTGATCCTACTGTGCAGAAATGGATCACCTTACCAAGTGCTTTTTGTCCAGCTATAGCTTCCAGGAGCCTGTTGCTTAACTATTTCATGCCCATATATGTGCAGGCCACCACAACTATGATTAAAAGAAACATCAATCTTTTAATTTTCCCCCAAGGGGTTTAGGATATGAGCAGTGACAGAAAGTGTATGTAGGTGGAACTTTCAGATCACCATTAGAAAAGTTTCATTTTATCTGAAAATTGCATTCTAAAAGTTTGTCAGATAAATTATTTTCCACTAGAGAGAAATACCAAGTTTCTGGATTACAAAGAATGTCTTGTGTTTCTTATTTTCCTAAGGGCTGATGGTTAGCAATATTCTGTCTTGGAGTCTTGAGTTAGAAAGACATCCTAACATGTCTGTCCTGATTCACCTCACCATCAGCACCAACTCTTCCCAGGGAAAACCTTCTCCAAACTTCCTTTCTTGAGCAATATTCCCTTTTCTAAATACCCAGACCTGAATCTAGAATCCTCCTCTACTCCTACTCATTAGTCCCAAACACATTATCAGGTAGCCAAATCCTGTAGAACTGTTCAGACAGGAAAGATATACTAATTTTTTCAAATACCTAGTGGAAATTATATATTTACCCATAAAACCACATGGAGTTCTTTGCTTTGGCTGGACTTGTTTTACATCAATATGGTAACATTTATTATCTCAGGATTATTAAAACATTCCACTAACTTTTGATGGCATCAGAAGAAGACCCGAAACATGAATGTGGATGAGATTTAAATTTTAGATGCTCACCATGTGATTGAACTAGGATGCGGGCACAATAACAAAGGTCTACAACTGAAAGCAGTAAAATATTTTTAAATGTTTCCTCATTTGTTCAAGTGTGGTGCCTCTTATCACAACCAGGATAGTGTTGTGATTTTGAGCTCTCGATGATTATGAATTGCTAGTTACAACCTGAATGTCTAATAATGGGAAAAACAATGATCTCAGATGGAACACATTCACTTTGTTTAGCTAACTCTATTTGCTTCATAAACCAAACCTTTCAAATGATGGAATCACAGTCAGTGGAAAGACTGCAAATCACACCAATCATGCCGACCTACAAAATAGCTCTGAATCTCCATCCTCTTCACCCCATTCCAAATGCAGTTGCCCTAGTTTGTTCACTTTCACTTGGGCTTTTATCGAGGCTTCCATCCTTTTGCCTCTCCTGTTGATACATAATGATGTTCAATTAATCCCAATCGAAAGTTCTCAGCACATCTCAATTAATATCCTAAGTACAAAAATCCCCTACCCTGTCATGCAAGCCCTCCGAAAAATAACTGTAACTTTTATGCTAAGCCTTAATTTCCATTACTGCCTAACAAAATATCTGTGTCAGTCAAGATGTACTACTTCCTACTATTAATCATGGCAGTTAGGCACAGCATTCTGATTGTTGGGTTCAAATCCTGAATCTATTGCATATTACTTCTGTGACTTTAAGCACATTTTTTTAACCTCTCTGAAGCTTAATCTCCTCACTGGCAACGCTGAGATAATTTAAAAAATTAGATATTCTTATCACTATTTAAAGTGCCTCTCAAACTTTCTCACTCTCTCTGTCTGGGTTAAATATTCTCCCTTCATTTTCAATCTCTCTAGAGCAATGGCTTTTCCAAATGTTGTACCTGAAAATGTAGTCTAAGAATCACGTGAGAATTTGTTTGAAATGCAAAATACAAAGAACTACCCCAGACCTATTAAATCAAAAAAAGCAAGCTGGCTTTTAATAAGTGTTCCAGGTAATCCTGATGCACAAGAAATTGAGAATCAAGGTGCATCTCAAATGCTGTCACCTAAAATTTTACCTTTTCCCTCCCAGGGACCTGATCTCTTCCCCCATTAAAACCTTCTTAGTACTCTGTACTGTCCCTTAACATTTGTCTTCTTTGCTTTACTTTAACCCTATTTGTCTATTTACCTTATTTTCCCCCACTTAACTTTGACAAATTGTGAACATTTTGCAAGAAAGAACTTCACTTACTAATCTTCAAATAGGAAGCAGAGTTTAACAAAGTTTCTTTCAAATATTTAACTAAACTGAATCAAATTATCTGGTTTCATGATATTAGAAACTGAGTAACGAGCTTATAAATAGGAACTTTCTCTTTAATATCTATTAAGAGAGAACTTCCATGCTGGAAAGTATAGCAATAATATAGATTGAAAATTTCAGATTCTTAATCGGAAGCAGAATTTCAAGTTAGGCAGAAGAATTAATATTCCATCTTTAAAATCAGTTCTTCATTCTCTATAGTGTAAGCCATTTTTTAAACAAATTTCCTAAAGGCATGATGATGGGTGAAGGTTGTTTTTTGTTTGTTTTGAGGAAGGAAGACAGGCAAGTAGCTGTCAAGAAGAAAGAGAGAGGAGGAAGAACATTTCATTTATTTAGCTATTAATCTTAGTTACTCACCCAAACCCTGTCCCAGTTTGTGACCTATAGCCTTGTACTATAGGTGAATTGCTCCCCAGACACAGGCTTAACACCTGAGCCCCAGGGTATACCAGGCAACCAGTTTTAATATCAAAGATTGAAGCAAAATGTACAGGACTGAGATTTCTATAAATAGTACTATTTTATCTGCCCACAAAAGGTATATGCAACGTTATTTATATTTCCTATTTTGTTTAAGTAACTTTGAACTTGAAAATGAAGCCAAGCTTGGCCCACTTGAATTATAAATCCAATAAAAAAACCCCTCTCTCTCTGAGTGCATGGAGTTTGTCACATACAAAAGGAAAGAAAGAGTATTATTTGTTAAAGCACCATTCATTATTATCAAAAAACAATTTTTAAAAAGAAATAAGGAAACAGTAGCCACCTAAACTTGTTCAAATCACGAGTGTGCATTTGCATATATATTCATAAGGTCATTACCAAGAACACTTTTGATTAACTGAAAGCTTAATATTAATCCAACTGATAACTGGACAGCAGTTAAGCGCAAGCCTAATTTTCAAGCAGTTAATAAGTTAGTGTACGTTCAAACAATGGAAAAGGCATCCACTGTGATTGGTAAAAACTTGATTTCTTTTGATCTGTACTATTTACTTTCCATGGAGTCATCCTTAACTTTCCCACAACTTTAACAAATTGATACACACCCGAAGGTACATGTAATCGAAAGCTGTGATATTGCCCTGTCCTGATCTTATCTATAATGCTATTAATTTTTTAAATTTGTTTTCACCTTTGGCAGTCATATGCTGCTGACCTTGTCAGGTGTAACGCTTCAGTTTATGAAACAAAACATACTTAATACTGATTAAGATACTCTCTTGTCTTTAACATTTTTTTCACAATCCTAGCATCTACTTTCTTCACTCGCTATTTGGGAAAAAAATGTCATAATAATAATAGAATGCTGAAAAGGCAGTTGTTGAGCAGAGTCCAAGCAATAAAGTTTATAACAAGTATTGTCCTTGTTTCCTATTTATGAGACTATCCACATTGAAGATTATTTCTAAGAAAAAAAGTCTAAAAAGAGAACTCTTGGTAACATTCTAAGAGATGCCACCTATGTTTTGGGAAAACTCTACATGATACGTCAGGTTGTGGAACAAGGTAACAGAAGAGATCTAAGTGCTACTCTGCACTTGAGTCATAGAATAAATACAACACCCCATTCCCCTGCTAGCAAAAGTCAAACAACGAAAAACATTCTAGAATCCATACCTACCTGATACATAGACTTAGTTTTCAAAAAGAAAAGGGAGCAAGTGAACAAAATGATTATGAAATAAAAAGAAGAGCTTTCTTTCTGGAAAGGGCACTGTCGGGACCTAAGAAGAAACAGAATTATAAAAGCAAGCAGGGATGAACCTTGGAAACATGATGGTAAGTGAAAACAGCCAGACACAAAAGGACAAATATTATAGGAGTCCATTGGAATTGGCAAGTTCATAGAAAGTAGAAGAGCAGTTACCAGAGGCTGAGGGTGGGAGGAAGGAAGAAGGTAGGAGGTTGTTGTTAAATGGGAACAGAGTTTCTGTGTGAGACATGATGAAAAAGTTCTGGAAATGGATGGTGGTGATGGGAACCAGGATTGTACATATCCTTAATTCCAGCTAATTGTGCAAGTGGAATTGATTAAAAGCATCAACATTATATGTTTACACTTTACTGCTATAAACACACACACAAAAAAACAACGATGAAAACAAAGAAGAGAAGCAAGTCAAGGGAACCTGACAGAAATTGACTTATGCTAAAACATCATAAATCTGGGGGAGAAAAAAAATTTTCAGAAAAACTAGAAAAAAAAGAAATTAAACGGAAGTCTCACTAGAGGAATTTTATTATGTTTTCCATAGAGGAAAAAAAAAAAAAAACAACAGAAGATCAAATAGTAGAAAAAAAAAATCTCCTAGGACTGAATAGTGCTGTTTCTATAATGGACTGATTATAATAAGATCTTGTCTGTTTATGGTGTTTTTATTAAAGTCAATGTTTTCCTTAGACTATCATCCTTATCAGTGAAAAGGAAAACCAAGGAAGGAAGAAACTGTCACTGATCAATAGCTGGCAGGAGAAGTAGTCTTGACTACCAACTCCAGGGACACTGAGTTGGAGCACAAAGGATAAAATTATACTTAAAACCCAATCAAGAAAAGAAAAAAGAAAACAAAATTCGAGAATATAGCTCTGCAAAGTTTGTCTAAAACTTGATATTCTAAGATTTGATGATTCAGAGTAAACCTTTAGAAATATTTTAAACATTCAGCATCTAGCATTCAAAAGTGATTGGTAAGTATACTCTGGGATCACAGAGAAAGATTCACACTTAATAATAAGTAATTCATTCTAAAAAAAGAACACCAAAACAAACTTCTATTGTAGATATTAAAGCAGAATTTTCTAAGTAGTACCCAGAACAGCATCTGTAACAGCAACTCCAGGGGAACTGCTAGAAATACCAGTTCCTGGGGTTTACCACAAAAGGTTACTGAGTCAGAGCCCCTGGCAGGGAGGCCAGCAAACTGCACTTGAACAAAACCCACAGGTGATTCTGATGCTAAAGTTTGAGAACCACCAGAGGAAATAATTAGAACAGTAAGACCTGCAAGTGGTTAACTAGACTGAACTGGCCTGGGGGAAAACTGCGAGCAGGCTTCTTGCTGAAGGCCATGGCTCTGAAAAGAGGGAAAAGCACTGAAGCCCTGGGAAAGATTTTCTTCTTTTCCAGGAGGTTTTCATTCCTGACTCAGGGGAACTACTGGTCTTTGCGAGTGTTAGTAAATCGAAGGTGTAGAGAAATCTGGACAATGATTTTGCTAATGAGACCACACAAGGACTTTTTTTTGGCTTTCAAAATACCTGCTCTCCATCTTCTTCCTCTGCATTTCTCATTACAGGAAAAACACCTGCAATTTATTATGCAGATCTCTTCAAACCTTTCAGAGTATTGATTCATATCTCACTACTACTACAAGTTAGGGCCACCTGTTATAATAATTTGAGTACATCTGCAACCCAGTGGTTCAGTGAGAGATTTAAGGAGTCTCATTAGAAGTGTTTGTTTCTGTTGCTCTCTTTTGTTTGTCATGTCATATCTGGAAACAGGACCACACAGAAGCTTGTAGTGAAGTTCTCTTCACATATAGTTCTCTTATAACACATCTAGGTTTAATGTATATTAGCATTTATTCATTGTGTCAAAAACTTCTCATTTTTCCCCACCCAGAATGAGTCTAACTGTATTCCACATCCTCATGTCCGTGATCTGTTCTTCACTTCAATGCCTGCTTGCCTGCCTGCCCCCATCCCAGGGGTATAGGCAGCATTCAGAATGAGCTAGTTCCAGCACTTTTTTTGGTTCAGGGTCTGCTTCCCAAACGATCTTGTGTCCTGCCTTCTAACCTCCAAATCTGTCATCTTGTTACAGCTCTAGAGTCTCATACAAGTTCTTAACCTGACATTGATGATACTTCTTTGATACATAGGGCAGGAAAATTTTCCTCTGCTCTCTCATGTTCTCTGGCTTAGTCCCTGAATTAAATTGACATATGACAGATTAACAGCAGAAAAGCAAGTAAGTTTACAAGCATATGAGGCCTTTCATAGAGAATAAAAACTTACAGACGTGACCAGAGCAGGAAGTTTTTATACCTTTTAGAGGGAATAATAAACTGTAAAGAAATAATAAGTTGGAGGTTATTTATTGTGGGAAGTGAGTAGGAGACATATAGAAAGGCAAAACTGGGAAGATACATTATTTTTAAATTTGTGTGCATGTGTGTGTGTATTTATATATGTATACGTATGTATGTATGTATGTATATATATGCCTAGAATCAATGCCCAGTATTTGGTGATAAGGATGTTCATCTCTTTTCCTGGTATATGAAGATCACCTTTCTTGTGTGAAATTTTTCTTTTTTCTACTGCTTTACTGAGATATAATATACATGTAACATTATGCATGTTCATATGATGTTTTTTATATATGTATATATAGTGAAAAGATTAACACAAAAGTTAACATATATACCACCTTACATAGATTTTTTGTGTGTGTAGCAAGAATAATTAAGATCTAATCTCTTAGCAAATTTCAGGTATTCAATACAGTTTGGTGACTATAGTCACCATGTTGTACGTTACATGACAGAACTTATTCATCTTATAATTGGAAATTTGTACCCTTTGATCAATATGTTCCCATTTCCTTCAGTGCGTGCCCCTAAACCAGCCACTGGTCTCATGAGAAAGGTTTAATTTTATGGTCCGTTTTCAGGTAGAAAAAGGTAGGTCAGAGGGCCCTTCCTGTATATACTTTTCCTCAAATGCCTTCAGCTCAAAATAACCAGTATACCAAGTGGTGTATTTTCCAGGTGGTATGTGCTCCTTCAGGTCCGCCTTCAGGGAGTAACCTCTGGTTGTAACGTGTACTGGCCCCTTGAATGTCGACTTCTGGAAGCCAGATTCCAACTGCACAGGATCTAGGTAATAGTCCATCAGACTAGTTTTCTTCCAATCTTCCCAAAGAGAGCTGGGCATCTGGAAGCATGTTTAGAGCTACACAGTTTGAAAAAAAAGATTAGATAGAAGTCTTCATGTAGTTTAAATGATGGTCCCTTAAAAAGAAAAACAGATATTCACTCCATGCTGGTGGCTAAATCCCAGAGGTAAACTGCCAGCTGCCCATTCAAGAATCTCCAGTTAAGTCATTTATTCTTAATGGGAATGATAGTGCACAATACTCTAATCAGACTTTTCTTAGAACAAGGAAGATTTTGTTAGAGCTGAGCCAATGAAATGAACATGAGAGAGAGCATAATTTACAAATTTTGAAAGAACTGGACAACAAAGAAACAAGGTAGTGTCTATAAAGAAAATGAAACTTGTCAACCAAATGGAAAAATTAAGGCACTTTTTTATCCTTCCTATTTTATTTTAATTTGAGCTTCTTAAAATCCAAGTTTCTAGATAAACTGGCAGTTTTAGTACAACAGCAATTGTGTCCCTATTATTGAGCGTAGGAGTCAATGCTCTATTTCCATGCACCACTAAAAGTGCCAATATTTGTGAGTAGAATTCTTTGATTCAACAGCAATAGCAATAACAATAAAAACAATCAAAATGCTGACAAGGTAAGGCTAGGCTTAGCTGCAGTACCAACAGCAACAAAAACCCTAAATCATATTTTAACACACTCAGATCTTATTTTGTATTGACATGAAGTCCATTGAAGCCCAGAAGCTCTCTTGTAAAGTTATTTAATAATGATTAAGAGATCCAGTCTCCTTGCATGTTGTAGGTACACCATGACCAAGGTAGCTGCTGCAGAGGTAGAAGGAGATAAATGAAATACACTGACTTTTAACTGTGCTGGTGCAGATATGCCACCTTCTCTAACAGCTCATTGACTCAAGTTTGTTGCATGGCTCCACCCTAACTTGAAGGTAGGCTGGCAAGCACAGGAGAGCACAAGAATATCTGATGAGTCCAACCAGTGATTGTTTTTGATAAATTCTGTCTTGATTCCCTGCACTGTGCTAGTTCATTTATAGACATCATTTTAGATAATCAAAACAACCTTTTGAAGTTGTGTTACTAATTTTGCTTAATAAGTAAATCAAGGTTCAGAAAAATTAACTCATTTACATGGATTATCTGATTCTCATAGAAACCTTTAAAGGTATGTATTATGAACTCTAATTCACACTTTAGGCCGATAACATAAATACATTTTCTAAAAATGAAATGGCAAAAGTAGAATTTGAACCCTGAGTGAGTCTACTTCTTGCTTCTCCACAAGTTGTGTGCTAAATACAATGCTAGGCTCTCGGGATACCAGAAACAAAAGGAAATAGAATGAAGAAAAGAACACGGTAAACTATGTTCTGCCGCCTCAAGTGGGCAGTCACACCTGGACCACAGACACAGAGAACAGTATTTCCAAATACTTCCAAAGAAGTCTGTGAGTGAAACAGGAAATACAAGTGGTCCGAATGTAATCTGCAGAAAATCCCCGCAACCGTCATATTTGTAAAACTATGAGTGGAGGACATAGTTCTCATAAATGTCTCGTTTATAACAGAAGTTCTCTTTCTGCCAGAAATATACTCAACAATGCAACATATACAATTATAAACACTGAATTACATTTCTTTTGACAACAACTGCATGAAATAAAATTTTTTACAATTTCTGTGTTTGAAGGAATACTACAGAGGCCACATATAGCAGTCATAATACTAAATGTCGAACCATGGGTGTTGGAAATAAAATAAACTTTGTAAACTATCAATAATAAAACACAAATTTTAACCAGCCATGCCAATGAAAAAAATTATTCTATTCTCACTTTAGAAAGGATACAAAGATTTTAACTTGTTGATATATGAATAAGTAATCAAAGAGCATATATCCAAAAATATTAGAATACTAGGTATATTTTAATTTCAGGTATTTAAATTGTCATTCTTGTCAGCTCTTTTAAATGTATTTCGTGTGGTTCTTTTTCTAAATATATATTCGCCATCATATGGTCTTTTTCTTTGTTGTTTTTTCTTAAAAATTCCCAATTATGGAAGTGTTAGGCCCTGCTATAGACGGAATGTGTCTTCCCCAAATTCTTTTGTTAAAATCTAATCTCCAAATTGATTGTATTTGGAGGTGAGACCTTTGGGAGGTGATTAGGTCATGAAGGTAGAACCTTTATGAATGAAATTACTGCTCTTATAAAAGAAACCCCAAGAGATCCCTTTTCCCTTTCCCTGTGTGAGAGCACACTAATAGGACAGTCAAGAAGTGGGACCTCAACAGATATCAAATCTGCTAGCATCTTGATCTTGCACTTCCTAGCCTCCAGAAGTGTGAGAAATACATTTCTATTGTTCATAAGGCACCCAGGACATGGTATTTTATTATAACAGCCCAAACTAAGACAGGCTTCCCAAAACCTGCATCCATATTTGCACCAACGCACTAGCAGGTAAAATGACCTTCTTACTGACTTAGCAAAATATTATTGGTGTAACATTTGAAAACTATGACAAATAAAATAATCTAAATGACAATATGTGGTTAGTTCACATGTCAACCACTTCAAAAAAAAAAGTTTTTGATGTTTTAAATTATTCATGGAAGGAGGTTAAGTATTTAATCTGTTAAAGGCATGTGGATTTGAATTTCCATTGCCAAAGATAAAGACTAGAGTCCAGATTGTTACTAGCACTATCTCCATGCAGATTATATTTATAAATCATTGGTACTACTCAACTTTAGGGACGCCTCTGGATAAATTAAACTATGAATAAAGGTCCTTGGATAAAGGTGGTCTTCATAGAACTAAGAAATCTGTCCTCTTACTGCTCTACACAAAATGAAACAATTTAAACTCTCTGAAGAGATTCAGACTTTCTATCTGGCACAAAGTAAAGTCACCATCTTGTTCGTAGATATAGGGTTACCATTAATCACCAAGATACACAAAGAAATTGCAGCGTTTCCAGAAGAAGAAAAAAAAGGTGGTGGGGTGAGAGTTCTTTAATGCTAATGATTTGATGTTTAAAAAAACGTGGCATGGCCTGGTTAGGTCAATTTCCTCCAAAGGATGCAGGCCACACACCCCTGGGTTCAAGGCCCACATGGAATTAGAGTCTTGGATATAAGACCGGGAAGCATAAAATACATAGACGAAAACATAAGAACATATTATATGACACTGATCTTAGAGATATTTGTGGGGATTTGACTACAGTGGCAGGGAAGCAAAAACAAAAATAAACAAGTAGGACTACATCAGACATAAAAGCTTCTGCACAGTAAAACTACTGTCAGAATGAAATAACAACCAACTGAATGAGAGAAGGTATTTGCACATTATACATACTTCTCTAAAGAAAACATACAGATGACCAATAGGCACATGAAAAAGTACTCATCTCTTATTATTAGGTAAATGCAAACCAAAACCACAATAAGATATCACTTCATATGTGTAAGAATAGTCTATATCAAAAAGAACAGAAACAACAAGTGTTGAGGGTATGTGGAGAAAAGAGAATTCTTGTACTGGGTACAGTCACTTTGGAAAAATTGTACAGAGGGGCCTCAAAAAGTGAAAAGTAAACCTATCTTATGATTCAGAAATTCTACTTCTAGGTATCTTTCTAAATAACATTAAACACTAGTTCAAAAAGATATATGCACTTCTATCTCACTGAAACGCTATTTACAATAGCAAGAAGTGGAAATCACCTAAGTGCCCATTGAAAGATAAAGGGATTAAGAATTACACAGTATATATATATAGATAGATGTATATCTATCTATCTATCTATATATATATACACTCACACAATGGAATACTACTCAGCTTTACAAAAAGGTGAAATTCTGCCATTTGTTACAACATGGATAGAAGGAACTAGAGGGGATTATGCTAAGTGAAAGAGGTTAGATGGAGGAAGAAAAATACTGGTTGATTTCACTCATATATTGAATATAAAGAAACAAAGAGAATAAACAAACAGCAACAAAAAAACCCTCAACAGAATAAGAAATAATCCTTGGACACTGACAACAGAACTGAGGCTACCAGAGAGGAAGGGGCTGGGGTGAGAGCAAAGGGTAGTGGGGTCCAATGGACAGTGGTGGGGGACTATTAGAAATTTAGTGGGAGGTGTAGTATGTTATCATATATTTGATGAAAAGTGAATCTGTACATTGAAACATATTGTTTGTAAATCAAAGTTACTGCAATTGAAAAAAAAAAAAGGTGTGTGTGTGGGGGGGGGATGGGGCTAATAATCCTAGGTTATATGAGTAGAATTCCTAAGAGCTTACATTTTAAAAAAAAAATTACTTTTAAACAAAATGAAACTCATAATCCTAAGAGACAGACAATGGGAATGTGATTTGGCTTAGGGATGGTGTTATTAAAGGATGAAAGAGAAAACTAAATGAACGGGGAAACCACACAGAACTACATACTTAGCAGCCCTATTTGAGCCTTATGCTGGATGCAGAGGAAAAGGAAATGAAAAGCTTTTAAATGCAGCTGTCCCACTCCCTGCTATTTCCACTCAAACTCAACTATTTTTCCACCAGGATCCAACACATGTGCGATGACACATGGAAATTAAGTGAGCTCATGAACCCAGGGGAATAGAATCCAGCATTCCCAGCACAGCACCCTGGACGCTCCAATCTCCTCCACCCCATGTATGGTAAATGTGGAAGAAGACTTCATGATGGGAAAACTCACTTCAGGGCAAAAATATGTAAGCCAAAAAATAACTCAGACACCTGGCTACCTGAAAGTTTCCTGGATCCAACTGCAATATGAGTGTGTTTAGAGGCTTCCCCACACCATAAGCAATTCTTGGACATACTGCTGGTGTCTCAGAATTCAAGTCAATTTGATTTAATTTTGACACTACCTGGAAATAGACCAGATTTGCAGGTTGTTACCTGTGATTCTAACTAATCAGCTACATACTAGAAGTTCCTAGGATTTCCTCCTTTGACTTCAGGTGCCATTCACAAGTCCAGGTTATTACCTGTGCTTCTGAAAGATGGGCTATAAATAATTCCCACAATCTCATCTTAAGTTTTGATTAATTTGCTAGAGCAACTCACAGAATTCAGAAAACCCATCTATTCATTAGATAACCTTTTTAACAAAGGATCTAACTCAGGAGCAGTCAAAGAGTTGCAGAGGGCAAGTTACAGGGAAAAAGCGCAGAGCTCTCACGTCCTCTTCAGAAGTGCCTTCCTTCCCAAATTTCCAGGTGTTCACCAAACCAGAAGCTCTCCAAACTCTAGGGTTTTTATGGAGGATTCATTATTTAGGCCTGACTTATTAAATCATTGATCATTGAAAGTTAAACACAGTCTCTAGCCTCTGCCACCCTTTTAGAGGTCTGGAGATGGGAGTGGAAATTCCAGCTCACTAATCATACTGTTGGTTCTCCAGGTGGTTAGCCCCCATTCTTCCATTCTTCAAAAGTCACCTCATTCATATCACAAAAGAGATCTTTATCATTCTTAACACTTAGGAAATTCCAAGGGTTTGGGGAGCCATGAGCCAGGAACTAAGGATAAAGGCCAAACATATATGATAAATACATATTTGGTCACTGAGATGACCAAATTCCTTATAAATCACAATATTGAGCTGCCATGTATGAATTGTGCCAGCAGACAAAATCATTCAATCTAAACCATCCTTTAAGACATTGGAAGAGAGGGGTACCAAAACTAGTAATCAACGAAGACTATATAAACATAGGGGAGAAATTTCTGTCAAAGTTTCTTAGCAGGTTTTATTTAGCAAAAGAAATCTCTTACCTAAACACAGAGCACAAAAAAAGCACAATTCATACAATGGAAGAAAGTCGTCTTTTATCTCATCTTTTCTTTATGTTTTATGTTTCTGACACTGCAGTACTAACATTTTAAATTGAATTTTTAAATAAACATTATGAAGAGAACCACATTATTAGGAAGGCCAGCTCAGAAGATGACCTTAAGCAGAGTGGTTAGCTGTATTGCTTCTGGTAATTTGGTTTTTGGCGTTATATCCTCCTTCTCCTAGGTTTTAAGGTCTGGTTTGTATTAAAGTCTGCAGCATGTTTAATACTGTGAGAGTAACTGAAAGGACTTGTTTTCAGCTACTGACCAAAAGGTTTCCTTGAAGCTTGAGGTATACAGTTAATTCACTTAATTAGTTATTCATTTGATGAGCATTTATGGACATTTCTCACATATATGCCTGATGCTAAGCACTGTGCTAGGAATACGTATAAAACATGACTTAGTGTCAAGCCCTTTTTCTGCCAAGTATTTACCCCACAATGGAGCATGATATTTAACCCATCTGAGTCTCTGTTTCCTCTGAAGTTTATTTTAAGAACTAAGTGAGATAGTATATGTAAAATGCCTAATGATTTTTAGAAGACAGCCTGTGTCTTTGAGTAGCTTCATATGAAAACATGGCATGCAACGTAAACAGCAAAAATGTAATATGATATTTCCTATAACAGAAGGTGTATGTGCCAAGTAATAAGAGTACAGATAAAAGAGTGGGTCATTTTGTCTAGAGTGGGGATGAAGGCAGGCCGTCCATGAAGTATCAAAGAGCACATGAGAACAGAAGGTCAAGGAGAGACATTTGGAGATAACAATTCTGAATCTACCAGGTTCTTGGAAAAATGAGAAACTCCTCAGTAGCAGAAGAGATGATCCCTCAGGCTGGGGATGCCATTCTTGAAAGGTGAAAGCCATTCAAGTGTTGGTCATTCTCAGCTGCACCCCACACTGCCTGGCCTGATGCCCTTTCTTCCCACTCCTGCAAGCCCACACTGAGAGACCTGACTCTTAGGGAAAGGATAGGGTCAAATCAGCAAAGGAGTCCAAGAGGAAGCAGGAAGAATTATTGAATAAACCTAGAGTTTAAAAACAGAGGAGTTAAAGTATAGAATACAATCAGGGTACTTACCATACATTCTTGTAGGAAACATTTTTAGTCACTAAAATGTTGGAGACACATTTTTTCCTAAGAGCAAGTTATAGCAGTAATCTATAGTCACAAGGCAGTAATTCCATCAGAATGAAGCAATGACCTTGTCTGTGATGATGAATTGAGAGTACTATTGTCCCCACTTCATCCCTGGGCAGATATTATCAATTAATCCTGCCATGCTTTCCCACTGACCTTGGACACAACCTCAGTATCTTGGCCCTTATTGTTATGTCTGAACTAGTAGTTCCATGGAGAATATGCTTAAAACAAAGAAGATAAAGAAGATGATATTGTGCCTACAGAAAGATCAGAGCTACAGTCTCATTGATCTGATTAAGAGAGTTGTGCAAACCCAAAATTCAATTTAATTCTAAGTATTTACTGTAAAACATAAAAACTCCTTCCTAGCATGCAGAAGCTAGAAAGTTCAGAAATAAAAACTCCTGATCCCTTTAAATTTAATGTTTCAGATTTTGATTCAAAAAGATTCTCATGAGAGACGAAGGCAGGGTTCTGTGTACATTTTCCAGGCCACATCTGTGATTGATGCAGCTTGTCCCCTGGTCAACAGCGGTGACCGGCCTAGTGATCCAAGGACATCCAGGTGCTGGTAGAGGGAGGCAACTCCTTTGGATGTCCTGTTCTGTGTTGAGCTTGGGGGAATCGTTCCTGGAAAGTCAACCTAGAATCTGTCTCTTCCCGCCTCTGTAATGATTTCACAAATCTCAGAGTCTTTCGGCTGAAATGGGCCAGACTTTGTTGTCTATAACTTGGACCCTGACTGATAAAGGGGCATGGAAAAAAGCCTACCTTAAACTATATATTCTAAAAGAAAAATATTTAGCACAAATAGTTTTAGGAAAGTTTTAGTTACAGTTCATCTTCTTGGAGGTTCAGTTATTAGCTCTGTGAAAATGAATCCAAGACCTGTATTTCAGTCTCCAACTTCTGACCCTTCTGCCTTCGCTTATCTCAAATTATTTCCTGGACTTCTGCACTTGGATTTCCTGCTGTCACCAGGGAGTTGTAAATCAGTAATTTGAAGTTTCATCTTTTCTTTCATTATCCTGGTCACCTAAACTCAAAATTTCAGCATACTCTGTTTCCCTCTTTCTCCCTTATCAAGCTCAGACAATTCCTTTTTGTAATCTCTTTTCCACTGCCATCATCATTTTAGTTCAGTCTTTTTCTGGCTCATGTTCACACTATTATATTACACTCCTATTTGGTTTCCTGTCTTCCAACCTGCTTAATCCCTCAAGTTTGCCCTAGCTAACGGCAACCCAGTTAATACTTCCAAAAATCATTCTAATCCTAATATCACTCAAACATTTCCATACTTCCAATATTTTGAATATAAAATTCAATCGATTTATCATGGCACTTAAGTCTTTAGCAATCTGACTGCCAACTATGTATCCAGGATCATTCCCACTACTTCCCTCCTTGAATCAACTCTACTGCCAACTATACAGAAACTGGTCTCTTTATTTAATTTTCTTAATAATGCATTATTTTGAACAACCATGCCTTGTACACCACTCTAATTTTTTGCAGTGCCCTTATTTCCTTCTCTGTATTTCTTGTAATTTTGAATGGAAAACCATAATTTCTTCTCCATTGAAAGGGGAAAAAAGTGAGAAATCAGACTCCAGAGTCTATCTGAATGACAAACAGAAAATTCACTAAATTAGGAAAATAACATTTGATATTATTTTGATTATTTTAGTCAATTTGCTATTATATATGAAATTTTATTTATATTCTGGGGCAGGGGGGAGTTGCAACCACTTGTTATTGTCTTGTTTCTCCAAGTAGGAAATACTGTTCAAATTGGGCTGAAACCATCAAATTATCCACTTTGGATAAAAAACAGTACCACTGACTTACAGACATGACTTTTGGTGGTGAATGTACTTGTTAATAAGATCCGGCAATAACTTGATTCACTTTAACCAACAGAAACAGCCAGGCAAATAACTGACTAGTTGAAAACCTCCATCACCACTATATATTTTCTGTGACAATTTTAAGATTTTGCATCGAGAATTTATTATTCATTTTCTCTATCTCATCATCTGGCCTTGACTTTACTTGTAGAACAATGAAACACTTTTTCCCTGCTTCATCCTCTCTCCTGATCTGATGGGCTTGTGCCAACAGGTAAAAGGGTTCCCTCCCAGTATGCAGTTTCTTGACACATATTACCTCTAAGCTCTCTCCAATTATTCCTGACAGTAGTTTTCTAAGCAAGGACTCTGGCATAGTAGGCAGAATGATGCATCTGAATTCATACTTGCTGATTGTGGTCACATTTTATTCACCTTGATTGCAATCAATATTGCATATGGGGTGGCTGTCAAGTCTTCAAGTCTATTTTGGTCTCCTGCCAATTGCCACTTGTCAAAACCTGAGATGCTCCCACAATCGTCTTTTAATGTCAATCAGTTTTTCTACAATGGGCTGGGTATTTCTCATCATACGTATCTTCTCTCCATATTAACTCTAGATCAGACAAGTACATTCCTCTCCATTCTAATAAAATGTGCCCGAGCCCTAGCCAAAAGTCTTTCTTCCTATTATGTGCAATAATGATTTAGAAAACGAAATCTCACTCTCAGGTCAATTTTGGTAGCCCGTCATTACCTTTTAAATCCTTGTCATTCATTGTCTAAAGTTACAGGACTTAATTTGAAAAAATGAATGACAATTTTGCTATACTGAAAGTCCATCAATTGCTTTTTCTAAAATCTTGTTGCCCAGATATACTTCCAAATTCATTCATTTTTCCAATAGATTGACTCAAAAAGTCTTTTCAGACTTTCCATTCCAACTGATGTACAAGCTATGACCAGATCAAATACAAGAAATCACAATTTTCATTTTTGACCCAATCCTTAAGGCACTCCTTGATAAATCACGATTCTTTCAAGGTCAACATTTCATTCCTTGTCCCATATCCATTTCCTTTTCTTTCTCTTTCAAGTCACATTCTCCTTTTACAAAAGCTAGATATTGATTCACCATTATTCTTAGGAATGTGCATTCTACATCTTCTCCAGAAACTCGAATTATTACACATTTATTATGTTACCTTTCCTTTGGGTATATTTTCCTCTCCTCTTCCTCTTGTCACATTCCTCTACCTTTTTTTCCTAACTTAAGTATCAATTCTCTTTCACTGGCAACTTGTGTTTCCTGGTTTTCTCATTTCCTCAATTATCTACCAGAACTTTGCACCCTCTTTTTTTTTTTTTTTTTTTTTCAATCAGTTTCCTAAATCCCTTTAAACGCTCCTCAGTCAAGATTGCTGTCAATTCCCACATATCTGGTTCTTCCCTCTGGTAAGAAGTTAAATAAGTCCATTTTTGAATTTACCCTTAGTTCCATTCCTATAGCTAAGAATTTTGAAGTTCTAGCATTGACATCTGAAATGGAACCCTCATTCTTTGTGACTCTCTTCACAACTGTTTTGGTTGTCAAACATGGTTAATCAGATATATCCTTTCCAAAGAAGCTAAAAATTACTCTGAAAATTGCCCATTGTACTTCATTTACTTGCTTAGTTACACTCAAAGCTCAGGAGTGGGTGTCGGGGGCCCTTCGGAAATATAAAATGTTTTCCTCTCCCATCTTATAAATGGAATCATTAAAAGCTTAAATTTCATCATTCATTAGGCCTAGCCAGGTAACCCCTATTAAATGATTTTAGGGGGCTCTGCACCTTTCTTTCATAGTACTCAACAATTCTTATCAATTATTTGAGTGATTAACTGCTTAGTATCTCAATTCTTATCACTGATACCTACCATCACCCTAATTTGCTACTTGTTATTGGATCACAGGCGATAGGTTTCACAATCACCATGCTGAGTATTCAGCAGTCTATAGAGAGCTGACATTTTTACTTGGCAAACAAGAATGGCGATGCACTTGTAGGCATGTGCTCTGGATGCAAATCGGTGCCAGTCTACAGATGCTGCAAAAGCAAATGGCGTTTCTGCTTGGGCTGCAGAGTCACTGCAGAAGATTATAAACATCCTTGCTCATGCCAGAGCCTCCTGGGCAACAGGGCCACAGGAGACAGCCCAGTGGAAAAGGCCGCTTGGCTTCACTCTAATAGCCCGCATACATCGCAGGGCAATTAGCACCAGGCTATGGCCTCTAGAGCATGTTTTTGGTCACCTTGCAACAAGATGTGGCTTCCTCAAGTGTTTCAGAGCCACCCACACTGCTCTGCCATCCATGCTCCCCCAGGAAGAGTCAAAGTTGTTTTGCATTTTTTTAAATTCCTTCCTGCCTCTACCTATAACGCAATATACAAGTCTTTTTTCTGATCATTAGCAATTTGTTGTGACTTTTTACAAACCCCTTTTGTGCTAGGTAAAAGTCTTCAAGGGAGAAAGAGTAGTGAATTGCCCTAGCACAAAATAAAAATGAATCTGAATCCTAACATTAGCCTTAAACAAGTCACATTTCTGGACCTGTTTCTTCGAATCTGTTAAATACGGGAGCCATCTGCTTCAGGGTTTAGTTCAGTTTTGTTTTTACTTAGGGTGTATCCTCTAGGACAGAGTTTTTCAAAGTAAGGGTGGTAACTCACTAGTGGTTTTAAAGATCACTTTTGTAATGAAATGGAATATGAGAATACCTTCCACAGAATGAGAGGCTTAGTCTATGATTTTTATTGTTTATGTGTGCATCTATGAGTCTGGATATTAAACTTACATCTTATTGTGGCTAGAAGTAAAAAAAAAATTTTTTCAACTCTGCACTACAAATACAGAAAGACAGAAAGTAGATTAGTGGTTGCCTAACACTGAGGGTAGGAAAGGGGACTGACTGTAAATGGACTTCAGATTTCTTTTTAGGGTGATGGAAAGGTTCTAAAATTGGATTGTGGTAGGGGCGGCTATACAACTCTGTAAATACTCTAACATTCATTAAATTACTTACTGAAATGGGTTGGTTCTATGGTATTTAAATTATATTTCAATAAAGACATTTAAAAATAAAATAAAGCACTGCCCTAGAGATTTATGAACTTGCTTCAAGACATCTATGAATCCTCCAAATTTATATCATAACTTTTATTTTTCTTAAGAGAGTAAATGCAGCTTTTATCAGATACTAGGTGGAGTCCAAGACCCACATAACTTTTAGAAGCAGCTGACCAAACTGTCAGATTCCGTTTAGTATTTCAAGTCTATGATTCTAAAACCTTAATGTTTATTTTACCTTTATTTTCTCAAAATTATAGTGATAAAGTTTTGCCTTTAAAGCATTTGCAAGAGTCTGTTCATCCAATAATCTGGGTAGATGTGGTTATATGGAGAAAAACTTAAAAAAATTATTGTATGAATTTTATTGTTAATAATGTTTATCTTCTATGTTTTATTTTTAATTTACTTTTATTTTTAAAGTATTTTATTATTATTTATTTGATCACATTTGATTCATTTTATTATCTTTAACTATATTTGATCTGTATCCACAGGGATTTTAATTATAGCTTCATCTGCAATTCATATGTCAATTGCATATTGCAATGGCATTTGTATCTCCATTTTTTCCCCTCATATCAGTGATGCATATTCCAAAGGTGGCAAGATGCCCCACAATTCTTTCACTGGTATGCAAACCCTTTGGTGCTGAAGGAAACCAGAATATATCACCCCAAATATGATGCTTGGGCATACTGATTATAGTGAATTAAAGGCACTTTAAGAAACAAAAAGGATAAGAAAGATAACCTGACATTTCATTTTCTTTCTGAAAACGGGACAAAACTCACATATGAAATGTACCTTTCCTGTGCCAGGAGGAAAGGAAACATTAGCTCAAAGACAGCACCAGACAAATCTACAAATAAACTTTATTTCATTAGCTTCCTCCCAGCTATTTATTTACTTTCCCACAGTTTGCTGCCCTTGGAAGTCTAAAACTACTTTCCTTTGTACTCTCATTTTTCTACAAATGTCTTATTCCCTGTTGAAAATGACATATGAGCTAGAATTATAAGCTGCCATTTTGAATTACTTTTTGTTTCTGCTTGTTCCCAAAGATGTGTCCTATATTCACTCATAAACATGATTTTTGTATTTATCTGTCTTTTTTGTTAAAGTTTCAATTGAAAACCTAAGACGGATAGAGGCAAAATTTTACCTTTCTTACAATACTAAAGATAAAGGAAAGTCAAGAGATAGGAATCAAAAGAAGTGTGGTATGGGTGTGTGTGTGTGTGTGTGTGTGTGTGTGTGTGTGTGTGTATGTGTGTGTTTCTGTATATTTTAGGTAAAGAGAAATGAGATTTTTCAAGTGACTTGGCAATATGAAGATAAGTAAAAGCATTCTGGGGTAAGAGCAATGTTTATGCTTGAAGTTGTGTTACATTCTTATGAACAAGCCATGACTAGTCAGTCATCAACACTGTAAGTTCGTAGATGGCAAAGAACATGTCTAGTTATCTAATAGTGTTAAAAATAGGGCTTTATATATAGTTATTAATCAATGTTTATTCTATTCCAATGTTATTTTACATCACAAAATGGTTGATAATAAGCAAATTAATGGATAAAACCTAAGTGCCCATTAAGAGGGAAGTGGCTAAGTAAATTGACAATTTCAAATCACATATTTATATATACTATCATAAAGTGATCTCCAGGATATAATATTAAATGAAAAAAAAACATGAAAAATGTCCCAGGTGAAGTAAAATAATAGTGAGAATGTATGTATAACATAATATTTCTGGAAGGATACGGGAATGTGTTTATGGTGAATGCTTTTGAGGGGAACAGTGCTACCTATCTTTTCACTGTATAAATTTTTTTCCTTTTGAACTTTTTAAGTTACAAATTCATTAATTTTTCATTTAAAATATTTTAAAAATAGTATCATAGAAAACAACTCAGTATCATGATGCATTCAGTTCTTTCACACACCTTGTTGCATTTGTCTTATGGGTGAAGAAACTGAGTATGCTTGACCCAAATTTGTGGGATCCATGTTCACTGATGATTTTTTTAAACTCCTCAATCAAGGGCATGTAGATATAAAATCATAGTATATCATCTTAATTGCTCAGTTTAATTCTGTGCACAAGGATGTTGCTTTTGCTAGAGACAAGTTTGTCAAGTTTAAAAGTGCTACATATTATTTTCCATAAATTTCCTCTTCCTTCTAGCTCTTTTAGTTCTCACCTATGTGGCCCAAATTCTTCACTGACCTGGATATTATCTCTGGCTGTAACAATAGGGATTTGCACATTGGCACCAATTCTTTTTTACCTTTATTCTTTGACCTATAGTACTAGCCTGAACTCCTGAAAATATTGTGGTAAGTTTTACACTATTTTATGATTTTACCACATTCTACTTGCAACTAAACTGTACTTTTCTGATTTTATAAGGATAGATAGCATCTCCCAAGAATTTTTTTTTAATTGAGAATGGACATTCCACATGATCCAGTCATCCACTTTTGGGTATTTACCCTAAAACACACAACACTAGTTGAAAGAATAGATACTGAATCACAAATGGACTACAACTTCAAAAACCTATGCTAGATTTTGGTTCCGAGATAGCGTACTCTTAAAATGACAAGCTCACCTCTCCCTATAGCACAACCAAGAACATACCTTCTTATGCAACTACAATCTTTGAAAAAAATGGGACCAACGCCTCCAAAAAGAAAGGGGACATACACCTCCATGAAGGCAGGAAAGTCAATCTGTCTTGACATCATACCATCCTGTTAGAGAACTCCAGGGCTAAGGGGAGAGACCAGGGAAACCAATACTATCCCAGAGTTAAAGGGCTTTCTCCTGCTGTGAGTATTTTCATACCAGGGAACTGGCTTTTAGTTACTGAACTGGACACCTCAGTAAGGGGTGAAAGGAGTGCTAACATCTCTGCTAACTGAGAAACTGCTTCCTCACAGTGCTGGTATAGGAGTCTGCCACTGTGGGACAGCCCCCAGACTGGTGAGGGTAGGTAGGAACAACTGATGTCAGCAGTAAACCAACTTTGCAGAACTGCTGTGCTGACCACTGCCTTTTTGAGGGCAGTCAGAGATAGATAGCCTATCAAGCAGCACCTCAGCAAATAGTTGACTATTTCTCTGGCAAGAAGTAGCATTCCTGTCTACTCTTCTCAGGAGGAAAAGGACTGGAAGAGCTCTATCAAGCCTGGTGCTAGCCTGCAGCTATAGCAAAATAACCCATCTGCTTCATGTCTCATAAAATTCTAACCCCAGGCCTCAAGACTTGTATACTGCTCACTGCTGGGATCACCACTCCTCTGCAGGACTGAGGGACTTTCATAAGGTAGGAAACCACTAAGAACAGTTGCAGGCTCTCTCTCTCTTCTGTGGGTTATGTTGGGATTGTAGCCTGCTTGTGGACTGCGCCCACAACTGTTGGGTCTCTCTCTCCATGGGCTTCACTGTTCATGCCTGTGACTCTGGGGGAAAACTATGCATTCCCCATGCCAACTCCAATTCTGTAGGTGGGACTCTCAGGCCTAAACACAGGGCTCACCTTAGAGCTTCAATAAATCCGACTAGTGTTGAGATCACTCAACTAAAGGAGCTGCAACTTTCCAAACCAACACCCAGGTCTATTCTTTGCAACTCAACACCCTAACTCAAGGCCTTTGCATCAGGGGAGCTTAACCAATAGAAATAAACACAGAATGCCAAATAGATTTACAAGACAAATATTTGCCAAATGACAGATCAAAACAAAACCCCAGGGGCAAATCTGAATGCAACAGACTTAAGTAAACTACCTGACGACTTTAAAGCCAGAATTTTAATGATATTTACTGAAATTAGGAAGACAGAGGAACAAAAATTGAGGAACAAAAAGAGAACTACAACCAAGATAGAGAAAATATGAGGCAGTTCCAAACAGAATTCATGGAGCTAAAGAACACAATAGCTGACCTAACGAACATAATAGCTGGTCTAAAGAACACAGTGGAGGGACTCAACAATAGGCAGGAAGTAGACTCCAATGGAATCAGTGAGTTAGAAGATAGGGCAATAGAATACAAAAACAGACCACCAAAGAGAAAAAAAGAATTAGAAGAAACAAATACAGCATGCAAGACCTATGGGATGACATCAAGAGAATAAACATTAACATCATAGGTGTCCTAGAAAGAGAAGAGAGGAGGGGGCAGAAAACACATTAAACGAAATAATAGCTGAGAACTCCCTAACCTGAGGATGGAAGGAGGACTCCAGACACAGGAAGCTCAAAGAGTTCCAAACAGAACTACATGAAGACATAAAATCACTAAAATGTCAAAAATAGAAGATAGAGAATCTTAAAAGCAGGTAGAGAAAAATGAGTTACACACAAAGAAGTCCCCATAAAACTGTCAGCGGGTTTCTCAGCTGAAACTTTATAGGCCAGAAGAGAAAGGCATGATGTATTCAAAGTGCTGAAAGGAAAGAACTTTCAACTCTGTTGGAAGGCACTCTGTCCTTCCAGATTATCAATTAGAATTGAAGGAATGATAAATAGCTTTTCAGACAAACAAAAGTTAAAGGAATTCATCACTACAAAACCAACTTTACAAAAAATACTAAAAGAAGTACTATATAATGCTAAGAAACCCCATTTAAAAGCAGCAAGACATCACAACATAAAATGTGGGGAGGAGGAGCATACAAATGTGGACAATTAAATGAGCTCAAGATTAATTTGCTTTCAAGTGAAAACTGGCTGCAAGCGTTACTTTCATGTAAGCCCCAGGGTACCTTCAAAACATAACACTGGGGGGAAAAATATCACGCCACTCCGCAAATCAATTTTTATCACCTCACTGGGATAGCTAGAATTTGGTAACCTCACTTTGATTGCAATTAACCACCTTCATGTTTTGATTTGATTCCATTAATCTTTTTGCTGTCTTCTGGGATTCTGAAAATTTCCCTATTCTTTAAGTCCTAATTGGGTCTTACATGCCTCTCCTACTTTCATCTGACTCTGGACATAACATATAATCTTTTTAATGACACAACTGGCTTTGTAGAGGATCTGGCTCATAGTGTCCTATGTCTTTTAACAGAGAACTCTTGTCAAGATGCCAAAGAACAAAGTCTGTAAGGTCATGAAACTGAGGCCCAGGTCACAAAAAATTCAAGAAAAAATTGTAGAAAACTGAGAAAAATGACACGATTTTTAAAAATTATACTAATTTCATTTATATTTGAAATTATATTCGAAGGTTGGTCTGCATTATCATCCATACAACTGCAGATATTCTTAATTAGATGCCCTTTGTTTCAAACAAAAACACTCAAATGCAAGAAGAGAAAAAACCATTAACACTCAACTTGTGATTTGGTGGAGGGCAGGGTATATTGATATATATTTGAGAAATGGGGAAACTGTACATATGGGGAACCTGCACATGAGTTTATAAAGTTACTGCAATAAAATACTAAAAAATAAAAAACAAAGTTGAGGAACAAAAGCAATTTATAGATGAAGATAACTAGTTGGCTATATAACAAAAAAAGAAGCTGTCTAGAACCTAATGCCCAGAACCTGAGAATATGTTATTTTACATGACTAAAGAAACTTTGCAGATGTGATTAAATTTAAGGATCTTTGAAATGGTAAAATTACCCTGAATTATCTAGCTGGACCCAAACTAATCACTTGAGTCTTTAGAAGTGAAGAATCTGTCCTTGCTGTAGAGAATCAAAATGTTGGCAGTATGAGAAAGATTAGAGCATTGCTGTTGAGTATGAAGATGGAGGAAGGGGCCATTAGCCAAGGAATGCTGATGGTCTTTAGAAGCTAGAAAAAGTAAGAGCTTTCAGAGAGAAACTCTGCACTGCCAATACCTTTATTTTAGCTCAGTCAAACTCGTAATATGAATTCTGACCTGTAGAACTGCAAGATAATAAATGTGTGTTGCTTTAAACCACTACATTGTAGTAAATTATTAAGGCAGCAATAGGAAACTAATCCAAAGGTGTAACTAATTCCAATTAAAACACACAATTTGAAGACAGACAGTCTCATAGGGAAAACTCAGTGCAGGGGTCTCTGTAAGTATACAAAAGAATTTTCTTTTGATAGCTGGATGTGAATTGGCATGCTATCTCCCACCCATGGCCATACCTTCTACCCCAATTTATGGATACTTCCTAAGAATTGTCAAAATTCTGGCTATTCCACATTTATGCTTTAAATTCTGACCATTTGGCTATGTGAAACATATTATTTTTATGTCACAAAGTAAACTTTTAAAAAAATAATTCTAATAAATATTTAAGCTCTGAAAGCAGAAAGTAGTTGAAACTTTATTATTTCCTAAAGAGTCTTATACCCAAGCATGTATCTAAGCATGTAATCGGAACTCACAGTTTTAAAGGGTGTTTTAAAGAAATTATTTCAGCATGAGTGTAAATAGGCAATGCTATTTAATACATGAGTAATCAAGAAAAAGCCTTACTTTCTCTTTTAGAAATGTTTTAGTGTAGAACTTAGGTATTACAAAGAACATTAAAGATAAAGCTCATTTGCTGCGCTTTAGTGGGGTAATGGTTTGGTCAGCCACCTTCATAGGAGCATAATCCACATACATCTCAAGGACCTGGGTTCATGTCTGGGGGTTGGACAGAACAACCAATCTGAACAACTAAATAAAAATTTAAAAATATAAAATAAAATGCTTCTTCCTTCTTTTCTCTCTCCCTGCCTACCTACTCTCCTTCATTCCTGCCTTACCTTTACTTAAAAAGAAAAAAGATAAAGTTCATCCATTTATTATAAATGCTCTATTACCCATTATTCATGTAACACAAAAATGAATTCCTCTAACAAAATGAAAACAGAATTCCTAATTAAATGACAGTAGTATAAATAATTCAATAGCACTAAAGAAATTTAGTACTGATGAGTTGATGTATTTATAAAGCTAGGAAACCTTGTCAGTTGTCTGTAAAATTTCTCAGGTTTAGTTGGAGAAAATCTATTCAGCAATAGAATGAACATTTAGCAATTTAATCTCAGATAATGAATTGGATGAAGAATTTGATGGCAGGTTATTAAATAATTTGCATTTCCTAGCAAATTATAGCAGTGTTGTAGCAAAAATCTGACTAGAAATTAAATGTGATTCATTTGCTAACAAAAAAGAATACTGTGATTTAAAAGCAAGCCTAGAAATTAGCAGGTTGATATTGTTACATCTTTTTCAACATTTTTAATTATCTTCTTTATGGATAGACTCATCACAATTTTTAAGAAAAGTCTCCAAATTTTATTACTCTCTAGCTTCTTTTCCAATAACAGGTAATTAAATCACAACAATATTGCAAATTATGATCAAATGTTACACATAATTATATTTACCAGTTGACAGTACAGTTTTCAAGTACATCTGGAAATTATATTTTTTAAAAAGCTAGACAATTGTCAGTTCAGGAAGACATGCTTTTGAGCAATGTTTTATTTACACATTTGAGTTTTCTGCTTACCTAACTTTCCTTTCTTATCTACATTTTTCAACATCACAAAGGCTTTTAGCTTATTCTAGAGTATTCATTATTGCTCAACTTATAATTTCAAGTTAGGCATGACTCAGAATGCCCTTGTTGTTTTAACTCTCAACAGGCTTATCTGTCCCCCATGTCCATCTCAGCAAAAGTCAGGAGACTATGATGCTACATTCCAATATTTCCCTCAGAAAAGTGAAGACAGCTATTAGGTAGCACTTACTTTTTTAAATATAGATCAGGTGCTGCTTAAATTTCAGTTCTTTATTTTCTTATCTGTATTCATTCAGCAGCTGATAAAACTGGACTTCATCTTCCAAACTGGCATGTTCTCTGCAAAATTATAAACCAAAAAAAATCAGTTGAGAATTTTTTAAAGTGGCAATGAAAGTCCTGAGGCAAATTCAATGAAATACGTGGTTTCAGATGTATGATTCTGATTTGACTGAAATATGTAATAACTTGAAACCGGGAGGTTAACTACATTTTTATCCCTCTCCCCCGATACCCAGGTCCCAAATCCAAGTCCTTGTACTTTACACAGCCTGTGTGCTAGCCATTGAGCCACAGGGGTGGGTCCATTAACTACTTCTATTATATAAGCATTAACACCTTCCAAAGACAAGAGATTAGTTATCTATGCCTAAACCAACAAAGAGAGAAATTTTGTGGAGGATAGTCAGACAGAGCTGATTCCATGGGCTCCCCAATTTTACATTCCCTTGAGATGTCTCAAATGCTGTTCACCAGGATGAAAGGTCAGAGTGAACTGGACCATTAATCAATAATATATAAGTAGAGTGGATGACTCGGAAGGAGAGACTGAATAGTGGGAATAAGAAGAGGAGCACTCGCTGAGAAAATTAATGAATAAATTCTGTGAGTGAGAAGAGGAACACTGAGGGCTCCAAGACTGGATAATACCCAAAATTTCATCATAACAATGAAACCTGGCTCATCCTGGAATGACTTTATTTCTATAATTTATGATAATATGAATAAAGCAAAGATTTCTATAAATGTAAATTTCTTCTCGAAAAATTAAGCATTAGCAAATTCTGAAGAAGCACGAGTAGAGTTTGAAAAAAATATTTTTTTAGTAATGAATTTCCAGATTTGCTCATTACTTAATTTATTCCAAGTGGAATTTTGGATTTCAAATGACTACATTTCATTCTCATAGAATATTAAATAATTATACATAATCTACTTGTCTCAAATAGATGATACAGTTAATTGCTTTAAGAAATTCAATAATGGTCTACATAAAATTCCCACTAAAATTGCCCCGCCAGTTTTACTATTTCCAAGGTTTACAGTTTTTAAAGCAAAACCAGGGAAATTTAGGTAAGTTGAGTACATCAATTAAGTAAATTTATATTTTTAATATTTTTAAATGATAACTTTGGTATAATTTAGAGGGAAAATTAAGAGATCTTTTAGTCTTAGTCTCTTCCTACTACTGATGAGGCAATGAAGCTTATTAACAGCCTGGGTGCACAAGATCAAAATCAGAAAGTGAATCCAGGTCTACTAATCCTGGTCCATCTTCCTTTCCATTCTACTTTTCCAGCAAAGATACTTTTATAAAATAATATAATGTTTAGATAGTGGTAGAAATTCTCCAGTGATGATGCTATGTTTTATCTTGGTCAATGTTCAGCATGAGCAGAATTAACGAAAATTAGAGAGAAGATAAAAAATAGAAAACATAAGTTGGTACAGTTACCATATCTTGATACTGTATTTACAAAACTTAGGAAAAATTTTTTCAGCAGTCCAAAGATAAGTTATATTTATAGAAATATGATTATTCTGGGAGATATTTCAAGCAGCAAGAAAAAAATTAGGATCCATTTTGCTGTTATGTAGGAGTAGTAGAAATAACAAGAATTCATGAATTATCTCTTTTTCCTTTTCTTTCCTTTTTTTTTAATGAGAGACAACATTCAAGAGTTTGCATAAACTACTATAAGGTACAAATTTTTCTCACATTTATTTCCTTTCTCATGTCCAAGAGAATTAAGAATTGCTTATATTGTCCTGAAGATACAGATGACAGTGAGGTTTGCCGTACCATTTTCAGACTTAATTAAAGTGACTAGTGGAATAAATGCGTGCTATGATTGAGTTTTCTAAATTTGATTAAAAAAACTATAATTACAGCCAATCTTACCTGATGTGCTAAACAAAAATATTTATAGTACGCAATGAGGGCATTTTTGTCCTATTTATGACCTGTACAATGGACTAGAAATTATAGCTTAACTGGATACTTTGATATGATTAAATATACATGTAGCTGATTACCTAAGGTCTGTATGACAAAAATAAAACATAGGCCATTTTTTTTTCAGTTTTCCTAAGAATTACTTATGTCAGAAGTCAAATGCAAATTTTTTCAAATAGCGCTTTTTAGAAAGAAATAAGAATAAAAGACACTACTTTTTTCTCAGTAAAGTGTTTGTTATCTACAATGCAACACTTAGGGGTCTCATATAGGTTTACAGAAGAGAGACTTAGAAAAACTAGAATATAAACTACAGTCAAATTTCCTGTTTTCAAATATTACCAGAATTAAGTTCTTTTACTTAATTTTTTTCAGCTTTTGTCATCTTTCATAACTTAAGAGTGCACCCTTGTGGTTCAGGCAGCTGAGAAGGCTGGGGTGTGGACCATGTAAAATGAAAGGGCTCTGGTTCAAACCTGGTTCAGGATCTAGAAGTGAGGTTAGGGAGCCAAAATAAACAACTAATTAAATAAAAATGCTTCTTCTTCCTCTTTCTTCCCTTCTACTCTCTCCCTTCTTTCTTTTCTTCTTTCTTTCCTCTCAAAAAAAAAAAAAAAAAAAAAAGTCCTTCTTATAAATTTTCCTTGTAGTACATCTCTCTCTCAGTGATTGGATTCAGTTCTCATTTTCCACCTTCAACAGAGATAGAGTCATTGGGTGGGGTCTACACCATATGATAACCTCCTGGAGATAAGTAATTCCCAGTTTACAAACCAATGTTGTGTACTGTTAAGGATGGTTTATAAATGTGCTGTTTCCATTGAAATTTTCCATGCTGTTCATGGCTCGGGACTGTCACTGTGGTTAGACTGAGGTCTAGTTCATATCAGGGTTCTTTATTTTATTTGTACCTACTGGCAAAGAACTCACTTTATTGTCACCTCCCACTATCCCTTTATTCAGAGGCAGATGGGCAGTAAGTGGGCCTAACAGCAGATTTCGTCTCACTCACATGAAAGTCCAGAGTTAGTCTTACATAAGTGCCACTGATACAAATCGCTAGGGCCTATAAACAGCAGCAAGAGAAACATAAATTAATTAGGGAAGCCACGTAACCAGATGAATTCCAGGGGCTTTATTAATAGATAGTAAGTGGGAAACAGATTTGGACAGATTTGAACAAATAACTCGCAGTCTCTTCTACATTCTACTTTGTACATTTTAACATTGCATTAACAGCCAAATCAGTTGTACCTGGGATCTGGAATTTCTTTAATCTTAGTAGGATCCTCACCCAAACTAAAATTATTCATAGTAGTCAATATGTGCAGAGAAAAAATAAATAGGACTCAGAAGAAAAACAGTCAAATCTCTAAATATCAGGATACCTAGAATTTACAGTAAGACATATTCATGGTATATTTTAGAAGTGAAGAAAATTATTACACAAATAGATTTCACTACAGGAATATCTTTTGTTCAAATTGTTTTACTTGCTAAATGCTTGGCTAGGATCCTTTTTTTGTTTTGTTTTTTAGCTATGGCTGTATGTTCTCAAGATAATATGAAGTTAAAAGAGACAGGACTCAGTCACAAAACTTTGCTTTGTTTGCAAATTCTAAAACATAGCCAGTTTATTATCATGCCAGAACTTTTCAAGGTGCTTCACAAAAGACATACAATTACTTACCAACCAGTAATGCAATCTGTGGTCTCAAGATAAGGATGAAAGCAGAAGGAAACAAGTGAGTCATTACAACTATTGGCTTCTATTTTTGATAAGATTATAAAGGAATTGCCTGCCTTCAGTCTTAGTTGCTTCCTATGTGAATATGCACACAAAGAATGCAGGTGTTGCAAATAATACAGAAACTTTTTTTAATACATTTTTATAACATCTTGCTTTTAAAATGGCTCACTGAATTTAATCTGATCTTCCAAAATTTTTATTACATTAATCACTTTTTAAAGACAGTGCTTCCCATTTTTGCTAAAATAAGGTCCTGATACATTGTCCTCTAAATTCCTATTCACTTTCGTTCTTTTCGGCATGATTAAATTATTTATATTGAATATTTCAATACTTAAATGTTTTTCTTTTCTTTTATGCTTAGGACTGTGTGTATGCAATCACTGACACTTCCAGTTTCTGTGTAAGAGCGAGGAGGAAGTCATATGCATTTTTTCTTAAAAATGATCAACTTTTCTGACTTAGCACAGCTTCAGAGTCACTCTCTGATCTTTAATCTTCTGATGGACTTAGTGCTTCACCACTGATATTTTGGTCTCTGATTTTTGTGTACATTGACTGAACCCTTTGGATCTTTGGATAACACACACTAAAAGCTGAAGTAATGCTTTAAAAAGACTAAGAGTCAGAATGGTAAACAAGAATCTGGAATTTCCAGTGAGGATATCCTATGATGTATGATGAGCTTAATTTTAAACTAGGCATCTCTTGCAGCAACTAGCAAATAAATCTGACAATGAGGGTTAATAGAAATAATAAGTGTTATGCTGTTGAAATTTTATACTCAGTGTTTAACACTTTCTTTAGTGGTAGTAACAGCATCAATAGTTAACATTTATCAAGTGTTCACTGTGTATGGACACTGTTATACACACTATAAGCAATCACAAATTACTCCCTTACTACAATCTATAACGTAGGTTTTCTTTCCACTTTTACTCTTCAAGTTGCTTCCTATGTGAATATGCACACAAAGAATGCAGGTGTTGCAAATAATACAGAAACTTTTTAAATACATTTTAATAACATCAAGGAAGCACTACAAGGAATCACTTTGCCCGACGTCACAAAGCTAGGATGTGGCACATGGGAGATACCAACACAAGGAGTCTTAACTCCAGAACTCATGTTCTTGCTTCCCATATTCATCCATCTTAACTCTTGTTCATTATCAAAGTCATAGTTTCAAATATATATCTGTCCTAAAAAAAAACTGAAGACATCTTGAAACGGATTTATAAGTTTATGTGCCTCTATCTTAGTAACAGTGGGGTTGCTTCTTCCTTCTCTGATTAAGTACTCTATACTCCCCTTCTGTCTACATGATTATAGTGAGAACACCAATTTGACATTGTCTTCTAGACCAAAATTCATTATCTATGAGTGGGCATCTGAGTCAAGGTGAGATACCAAGACCTTTTCTATGATATATAGAATTCATTGGGGTTCCAGTTTTAGTCATCTTCTTAAGTAGTAAAAATGTAAACTTGGATGTTTATAGCAGTGGCCATTTTCTATCACATAGACCAGGTAGGAGAGAAAAATGTGTTCAGTGAATGAAAAATAAAAGCAAATTTTCATGGAAAAGCAGTGATAATTTGTTTTTTATTACAGTGGGTAGATTGCAAAACTGGCTGCAATTCTTCATGCCCCTTCCTGTATGCCACTCCCTTCACCATATGCTTTACAGCTCTCCTCATAGTGGTGGAGTATCGGCTCTCTGTATGAATCTGGGTTGGCCTAGTGACTTGGTAAAAGTGAAGAGTGCCAGTTTCAAGCCTAGACCACAAGAAGCCTTCCATGTTTATGCTGTTTATGACCTACCCACTCCCTGAAACATGCTTGACTAGTTGGATGGAGAGAAGAAGAGCATAGTTATGGTGCTCCTACCAAGGTCATCCTTACAAGCCAGCCTCTAACTAACCCTACAGTTGACCAAAGAAACATGAAGAAACCCAACTGATATCATCCAGGCACAGTCCAAGTAAATAGAAGTGCCAACCAACCCATAGACTTGTGAGAACTAATAAATGGGTGTTATTATAAGCCACCAAGTATTGGGGTAGTTTGTTACGCAACATTAGCTAACTGATATAATTACCTGCCAGGTTCCCATCCATGGTTTTGGAGGCCTGAGTATATTTTAACATTTAAGGTTTCATGACTCACACTTTTAGTCTTATAATAAATTTTCCAATTTAAGTTTCCTCAACTGAGTTTCTGTTATTATCAAACAAAAGGATTTTAACTAAGACTTTACAAGATCTGAAAATAGATGGGAAAGCATCTTTTTTTTACATGGAGTCCAATAAGAGGTAACCAGATCTGTGCCAGGATGGCTCAAGAATACTGGGCGGGGAAATGGAGGAAGGTATTAATCAGGATCTGGTCAAGTTAAGAAAATAAAAACCAAGTTAAATATTCCAGATAAAGGATTTTTAATTCAAGAAATTGATTATAAAAGTAATGAGAGAGAGACAATAAGGAAGGGAGGTAAAGAATGAAAAGCAAGAAAGGCAATATCAAAGAACAGCAACTGCACTGCTTTGGGGCGGGGCTTGCATGCCTATACCTGTCACCGTGCTTACAGAAACACAATTGCGATGAGCCCTGGATCTAATGATGAGATGCCTCCCTGGTAAGGGACAGAACTTGGGCAAAACTGTCACTGCAGTAAATACCATCTTTGCTGCTGGAGACAGTCAGAAACTGAAGTCATAAATTAATCCCTTCACCTCATTCCCTGCCTTCCAGTATCCTGCTAGTACCTCCTATTTGCAGCTCTAATCCAAAGCCTGCAGCAAGGGACCCTAGGAAACACAACTTGCAGACTTTCAGCCCTCTAGTATATTAAAGGGCAAAAAAAGAGCAGCAGGCACAGACTTGAAAGCAAATAGACCCACAGAAGAGGGGCAGCAATAAAGTTTAAGAGAAGTATCTTGGAATATTGTTAAGTCATCTTCATGGTCAAAATAAATAAAAAGATGTTGAGCTACCTCTACTGAAGATCTTGCAGAATTGGATAAGGAGCATGTTTAATCGTGCTTAGCATCACTTGAAACCAGTGGGTCTTCAATCTACTCCTAGATTGTGGACTGGACAATGACCCTAAGACTCTGACAGAAACTTAGAGCCGTTAAAAACAAAACTGAAATTTTACTGATATTAAATTTTCCCTCAATCTCGAAAAGGAGAAATAAAGAGCAAATTTTATTTAGAGAAATAAAAAAATGAGACATTTCTTACAACCAAAGCCTTCAAGTGAAAATCACACATGCTATAGATGGTAGCGTTCACAGAAGCCTTAGCTTTCCATATAGCATGAGAGAAATAAGGAAACGGAGGGATTTAATGATATGCACATGGTTGCAGAGTTATTACAGAGCCAGATACATTGGATTCTGAATTAGTCTTCTCACTGGCCCATAGTCCACCAGAAGTTACTTAACAGTGCATTAGAAATAGATACACCATGAGCTCCACCCTGAATGCTATGTTTACAGCCAGGTTTCTATTTGTGTTTTGGTGGCGATGTTGGCAGTTATTTTTAAAATTACGTAATTAATATATGAATATATTCTCAGTGCAACAATCTGGAAGTATATATAAATGCCTACAGCATAAAAATGGAGCTCCCCTTTGTCACCCTGGTCTACAGTCAAGACTAATTAATACAAGGAGCTGAGATTACTAACCAAAGCTTAAGAAGAATCTTGAATTTGTACCTTTATTGAAAGTTGGCCAACTGAAACTTAGTTGGAGAAGATAAAAGCCTACAAAACTATCAAAGGAGTTAACTGGTTTTTATTGTTTGTTTTGCAGTATTGAATCTTTTAGGGCAGATGGTTTCTTTGATCTGAAAATGCTGACTAGACCATTTAACTACGTAAGTATTAAGCTTATCTCTCAATAGAAGGTTTTGAGATGGTGAGCGCCCCAAACTTGAAGGTCTTGAAGAGGTTCACATAGGTTACCGATACTATGGGTAAGTTAAGTGTCATTAGCTTACATGTGTATGGTGCTTACTCTGTGACAGGTATTAATCTGCTTGAGAGAAATGCCTTGTTTTATATGTTTGGCTTAAGAACTCACTGTCCTAAAAGAGTCAATTGCTCTTAAGGATAAGTGTGTGTATTTGTTCACATACTTGCTGAAATTGGGAGCAGGGCTCTGAAAGCTGAAGGAGCTGTTTTCTTAGTTATTGTACATGTTAATGCTGATTTGAGGCCTATGAGATAGTTGGCAGCCTTCTAAGCACTGTGAAGTGGAAACTCCCTTTACAGAGACAAGGGGTACTGTTTAGCAATGGTGGTAGTAAGATTCCATCAGTGAACATAGACCCAGGGAAGCTCAGACAAAAAGGGAATGTAGGTGGTTCAGACCTCCTAGAAATCAAAGCAGACAGAATACACAAAATTAGAAATAATCTGAGTATTCAATCTTAATATAAGATCAGTTTTTAATCTCGGAATGCTAAAACTTGTAATATATGAATTGCAATTTATGTAAATAAATACCACCAGGAGAGGTATACAGTAAACTTACACCAGGGGAGGATATACAGTAAAATTTAACACAGGCTGGATAACAGGATTAAGGGTGCTTAAAATTGTTTTGGTTTTGCCTTTGTATATTTTCTATTTTTTCAGTGATGTACATAGACTAGTCATATAATTTTTAAGTATTTTTTAAAACATCCCAAAGGAGGGAAACCAAAGCATATAAACTGCATTTTGACAAGAGAAACACAACTACTTTATGTTTGTGTTTTTAAAGCACATGTGAAAACATTTTTCAACTTTCGGAATGTCATTAAGGGAAAATGTAATTTCCATCCGTTAGTGACCAGATTATCTGCAGCAGCAGCATTTGGGTGTGGACTGATAACTTGGTAACCACAGCCTTAAGTTTTCTTGAGGTTTAGGTTGTTTATCTATTCTTAGAGGAAAATGATAGGACTGTGATTGAAGTCACTAAAGTTACTTGTTTGATCTTGTTTGTTATACAGCTAGCATCCCTCCAAATTTTCCATAGTTCTGCAGAGCAGTCATAGAAAGAACAACTAATTTGTGTCTTCCCATTTGCTCGGGTAGAGCATGCACCCGGATTGTTAAAGTTGGACAGTCTTATTAAGTACACATTGGTGGCCAAATATTTGTGTGTCCAATTTTACAGACTGTCATGCCATTTGTTTTGAAAAATATAGTTTTAAAATGGATCTTATACTTTAAATGAGTGATATTGAAATACATCTCAATAAAGCTGCTTTGTGTTGGAGACAGGGCTAGAACACAAGAATGACATATTAAAGTAATAAAGAACATACAATGCCCTGAACTCAGTAACTATTTGTTGAGTGAATGTGTAAACAGACATGTAGTGAGCACTTTTTTAAACAAAGCATATTATGTATAATTTAGGATTTAAATCACTGGTAGAAATGTAAGAAAACTGCTGAACCCCAAGCCTTAAACCTTATATTAAAGAAAGTCTCTACATTCAGACTGTAAAATTACGACTGATTTTTAGTATCTTTGGGAGTAATTAGCTTAAAAAGAAAAACAAACAGAAATGAATCAGAGCTCAAGACCTGAATATAAATCGATTACAAAATTTTAATCAAAGTTATGAGGACAAGTTTTAAGATCTGAGAACGATATGTGCGGTGACCAGCCCCAAGCTGACTTCGATTGATTCCCACCTTCCAATAGTCACACTGGATGTAATCCCCTCCCACACGGACTGCTAAAATTCTCTACGACCTAGTTTGCCTTTGGCCTTCTATCCTATTAATTCCTTCATCTCTAAAAGTGTACAATAGGATTGTTCTACATGATGGTTGTCATTTCCAACGCTGTCATAAAAAAGTGTATTCTCTATGTCCTGCTCTTTACCAACTTGTTACCAGATCATTTGCTCCAGTGGGAATGAGCTCCCTGTCAGGAGCAGCAGTATGAGAGGTCCATCTAGTAAGGAAAAGCTAATAGCTAATAGCTTAATAAGTGAGTTTAAAAGCAGATCCCCAGTACCCATTCAAGCCTTCAGATGCCTGCAGTCCCAGCTGAGAATTTAACTACAAGTTCACAAGGGACTCTGAGACAGAATGCCTGTCAGAAACTGTGAGGATAAACATTTGTTGTTTTAAATTACTACATTTGGGGATAATTTGTTATATTGCAATGGATAACTAACACAGAGAATAAGAGAACTGACAAAAATGTAAGCTACTAGACTTACTAAACATTACAGGTTTTTCTAGAAAACAGAACTGGGTATACTCTGGTCCAATAGTGGTTTGATATGTTGCCTCTGGGTGAGCGAAATCCACATACATTCCAAGGACCTGGATCTGTGTCCCAGGACTGGAGGGAAGAGGGGGAAAAATGAAGATGAACTACTAAATAAAATACAAATTTTTCTTCCTCCTCTCACTTCCTGTCTGCTTACCTACTTGCCTTCATTCCTGCCTGTGCTTTTCTTTACAAAAAAAATAAAAATAGATTGATAAAATTCTGTAAGACCTACTTTGCTTTTGGCCTTCTATCCTATTAATTCCTTCCTCTCTAAAAGTTTTCAAACTGAAAGATTTTACTCTCCCTGAAAAATGTATTTCTAACAGCATAAAATCCGTAGAAAATTTACTTCAAGATGGTCATGATTTTTCCCTATAAATATTAATATTCCATCTTATTAAATACTAGATATACTTTTTTCTAATAACCATAAAATTCGTTATATAAGAAACATGATTTCACATATGAGTATAAAAAGGAACAGTCAACAGATTTTAAGACTTCTTTCCATCATATAATGTTTTTATTTTTATGATTTTGACAATAGATAATTTTCCATTTAAGTTAATCTGGAGTGTGGTTGTCAGAGGACATTATCTCTTTTGTAGATGCAAACTCAAAAACATGCAAAGGTGGTGCAGCCCATTGTAAGATAAAATCAACTCAGAAAAGTATTCTTATTGAAGAAAGAAAAAAGAATGTCCTTTCTTTTTATTGGCTTAGCAGTGCCAATTTATTAAAATAAATGCCTCCAAATAAAAATGAGTATGATGAGTGATGAGAATGTGATGGTATCTATAGATTGTCTCATCAGTTCCTCTTTTCTTCCCCACTATTTACAAGGGTGATTCCTGGCAACTAGACTGATCACACATATCCTTTGGCCCCAGTTTACTTGCTAAAATGAATGTCTATTCATCATGGAAATGTGAAATGGTGAATGGGGTGGGGAGATATGAAAGGCTTAGGATTGACATTTTCTCAGGATTGTTGGGCTTGTGACATAAACTTGACTGCTGTCTGTGGCTATGTATTTATTCATACAGTAAGAAAGAGTGGAAGACTATTAGGTACAGAGAGCTAATGAATCAGAAATACAGTGACAAGTATAAATGTGAGTCAGGAGAATATTTCTAGCTTCAGTCTTGTCCTTAGGTTTCTCAAGATAACTCTGTGTATCTTAAAATACTTATAACATACTCCTTTTTTTGTTAAATTCATGTAGGTTACTGTTACTTTAAAAAAATGAGTTCTGATATAAAAATAATGTAGTGGTGTACCTTAAGAATTAATGGAAATGGGAAAGATTTAACTATAGAGTTATTGATCAAAACATGAAAATACTAAACATTTAACAGAAAGATATTAGTACATCCAGAATATACCCAATATAAATCATGTTGTAGGAGTATGTGTTTATGATACTAAAATGTTAGTGAAAAAAGCAAGTTCAGGAATTTTATGTCTTATATGATTACATTTTCATTTTTAAATTATTCATATACAGGCATATAAAATTATGGTTATCATATAAACAAAAATGTCAATAGTTTTCTCTGAATAGTGGGATTACAAGTATTTTTATTTTCCCCTTTAAAAAAAAATCTGTTATCAATAAGGAACTTGCATCTCTTATGCATTAAAAACAAAATTTCACACCAAAAGTAAAATTAAATAGGTGCTCCTTGGTGGGTCAGGCATTAAGCCAGAAGCTGGGGCACAGATCATGTAAAACCCAAGGAACCTGAGGCTGCAGAAAACAATAAAAATAAATAAAAGTGCTTCCTCCTCTTCTTTCTTCTGTAAAATTCTTTTAAAAAAGTTAAATTAAATAATAATGTGGAATGTCTGTCAGTCTACAAGTTGAATAAGTGAAACTAAAAATCTCTAAAAGCTAACAAAGAGAGAATTTGGGGCGCTCAGGAGACTGAGATGCTGGCATGCAGACCACATAAACCCAAGGGCCCAGATTCAAGATCCAGGGGTGAAAAACTAACAATGAACTAATAACGAAATAAAAATGTTACTTCCTCTCTTCTCTTCCTCCCTCCCTCACTCCCTTCTTCCCCTTCCTTTCTTCCTTCTTCTCTCAAAAAAGAGGAGATAATTTAGCAGTAGCTTAATATCAAACTAGTTACTATGAATAGAGGTCATGAGAATGTGAAATAAGAAAAAAAAACCTATGCAAATGAATTATAGTTTGATTGTCCGAATTATATCCTGTAGATAAGCAACAGGGTTAAAACAACTAATTAGATAAACAACATGTGGTTTGTAAGACTCATGTATTCTCTGTGGGCAACTAGCACACTGTCTCAAATCTTTCTCATATGGTAACTGTTTAATCCAAAGTGTAAATCCAACAGATAACAAACATACCCTGGAGGGATGATGTGTGCTAAGAGGGAAACACACTGTGAAAACTGTCATTTGCATTCAGAGCAGATGGTTGAAAAGGACCGAAAAGAAAATATTCAGTGGAAAAGTAGAACATGATCAGATTGCATTTGAAAACAATTTTTGCAGAAATAGATGATCCAAACCATGATTCATTCAAATATAAAACATCAAAATCAAACTCTCTAAATACCAACTTGGCATCTTACCCCTACTAACCTAGTTTATACGAAGTAACTTAAATCACAAGATGGAGTTGGCAGTATTTCAGAAATGCTTTTCAACTGTACAAAATCCTTTTTTTGGAAACTAGGATTAGTTTAACACAAATATGGGTATGTAAAAGTAGGCAATGAGTTATGCAATATTTATTCAAGTGGAATTCTTCCAATGTTTTCTGAAACAGAGGTACTTTTCAATAATGCCATTCCACAGACCAACATCTTGAGTGAAAGTGCTTATTTATCTTTTTTTTAATGAGCGGCCCCAAGAATAAAAAGGAATAAAAACAGAATAGTAAGATAAATCTCAGATTTTCTATGTAATTAGTGACTAATTTCAAGAGGTCATAGAAATACATATAAACTACATAGAAATACAAAAATCAGAATTCTTTTATATAGACGTTCTCTCCATTACCTTTATTTTCATCTTTCAAATCCTGGGGAAAAAATTATGTTACTTGGATCTAAACTTCTGATTTCTCTCCTTCATGTCACTCCCAGCAAGCATGTTATGAGTCAGCAGTGAACTATGGCTACCTACATTACCATAAGAGTCTACATAATTGTCTCCATCTCTTCACTGTATTTTATCTATTTCCATCTTTAGTCTGGCCTCTGACTTGATGGTGGAATTAACCTGTAGTTTTTTAAAAGAAAGGTACAGGCAGGAATGAAGGTGTGTAGGCAAGCAGGAAGAGAGGAGGAAGAAGCACTTTATTTATTCAGTTTGGTTATTATCCTCAGTTCCAGGATGTGAACCCTGGTCCTTGGGATGTATGTAGACTGCACCTGCTGAACACAGCTGACCAAACCACTATTCCATCAGGGTGTGCCTGAACTACAATTTCTCTTCACTCACCCACCATTACCTATAAACCTAAACTCTTATTTTCCTGACTTCCCAGTCTTAAATCTGTTTTTCCTCTTGACCCTTGAAATCTATTATCTGAAATTCATTTTATAGTTCATTTGGTATCTCTTCATAAAGTCTTTTAGAGATTCATTTATTCTTAAGATTTTAACTTCATTGATTCCTAAATCTTAGTCCCAACTATCTCCTATATATTACCATTAGGTATGGCAACATCTAGAATAAAACTCATGGTCTTGCTCTCAACCTGACGGTTCTCACTCATTGTTGTTTTAATGCTAAGTTCTATCAATTATTTAGTCCCTGAAATCCATCACTTGATTTTTTTTTTTTTTTTACAATTACCTTTTCTAGGCTATGACTTTATTATATTGATTTCTCCTTGCATTATGTTGAACATTGAGTCTCTCCAAAGAAGAGTTAAGGCAAAGACTTGCATAATGGTAGTTTATGTGGGCAGTGATCCCAAGAAACATGACAGACATCCAGAAGGAATAGGGCAGAGGAGGAGGGAGAACCAGCTATAAGATGCCTTTATTGAATTGGCCACCACTATGGGTAACGGATGACAGGTCTCACCAGGTCTTATCTTCACATGAGCCTTAGAAAATGTTTCTTTGAAAATCTATGTGAGATATGAAAGGAGAAGATACAAAGCTCCTGTTCCCCATTGATTTAAGATAGCTCTACTGGCAATAATTCCCTTTCACTTTCTGGTTGTGCTAGCCTTCACTCTAGCATTAGAGAACCCTGGGCAGGAAGATAAATGATTTGATTTTAGGTAAGTTCTGCATAGAGCATAAAAAAGACTGGGTAGCTTATGAAAGGCATGATATGTTTTATTATTTAATTTGCTGTTCATGACTCGTTTCTTTAGTAGCAAGTTTCTTTAGACTTAAAATGCCTCACTGTCACAGTCACTCAGTGCAGAATTTCATCAACAAACACTACCTCTCCTCCCTAGCTCTGCTCCCAATAGTGATGTCAAAGTGCTCCCCACTCACTGCTTTTAACGTTTGTATTTTGAATTATTTTCTCATGATGCTGTGGTATGGTATACCTATTATTGACTTTCTTAGACCATGGCACATCTATGTAGGAAGTTTGACCAGTTTAGCAACATAGTCACTGGCTAGAGAAATAGAGAATTAAGTGGATCATCTAAGTTGGAACACTGAACTAATTAGCCTTCATAGGCCAGTCAACGAACTTAAATTTATAAGCTATATTTTGAAATCTTTTACCCCTACATCGAAAGCATATTGTTCTATTGATTTAAGGTGGTTTTTTGTTGTTACAATTACTTATCTTTACATCCTACAGCTTAGAAGGACCTTCTTTTTCCCCGCCACATTCTCTTCTCTAGTCCATCAACATGAATAAGAAGACTTTAGCAGTTGTATTAATTAAGTTCAAGTTATGATGTCGCTCAAACTATGTTAATATCCTACACATCATCTGTGTTTATTTGAAGAGTTCTAAAAAAAACGAAAGAGGGGAAAAATTCACTTTCTTTATCTTTTGGTTACAATGTAGTAGTCATAGAAAAGAGGAAGGCTTTGACTCTTCAGAGAGAAACTTTGTGCCATGCTGAATGAAGAGATGATTTAAAAATGGGTGATGTTGAGAAGGGCAAGAAGATTTTTGTTCAGAAGTGTGCTTAGTGCCATGCCATGGAAAAGGGAGAGAAACACAACCTCTACGGTTTGTCTGGGTGAAAAACTGTCAGATTTTCTGACTAAGATGTCAACAAGCCATCACTGGAGACAAGGAAAGACTGATGGAGTATTTGGAGAATTTCAAGAAGCACGTCCCTGGAACAAAAATGATCTTTACTAGCATTAAGAAGTCAGAAAAGGCAGCGGTGGTAGCTTATCTCAAAAAAAAAAAAAAAAAAAAAGTGCTACTAATGAGTAATAGCCAGCATTGGCACAAAAATGTCTCATGACTTAAAAAAAAATGTACCATATTTAAAATTCTCATACCCAGGATTCAGATCAACAATGATGGTAGGATATTTCTATTGGATATTCCTGATTCATATAAGGTTGGTTTGTGGCTAAATGAACATGATCAGCTCTTGCTCTTTGAATTTTGATAGTAATTCCAGTTTAGAAAGTGTAAGCACTGTATTCCCCTTCTAAAGATATGACTGGACTTGATTTTAATGTTCAACTTTTCATAGCAATGGTGAATACCATCTCAAAAGCTACAGGATCGTTTTACATTTATATTTACATAACTGATTATATTAATGTATTTAAATACTGAGGAAACTTCTTCACCATCTCACAGAATAATGCAAGACTCACCTATGTTTTAATTTGTGCTCAATAGTTAAAAGCAAGGGTTTAAGATGGCAATGCCCACTTTATCATTTTGATCTTAAAATATCAACTAAAATTCTTTGTATCTAAAATGCTGAGTTTTAGTTATTGAAAGGTATTTTAGTGTGGTTTATGCATGACGTCAAATAAAGAACAATACTTCTCAAGAAAAAAAACCAAAGAATTTATAAGTTCTTTGTTAGTGGTTTTCAAATGTTAAAGAAAAAGTTAATAGAATGCTTCCCATAGTGAACATTTGACCTAAACTCAATATCCTTAATGTTTTTAAAGGATAAAAGTTTAGGAATTTGAAATGTGTACTCATTCACTCAGCAAATATTTATTGAGTAGACTATTGTGAAAAAGCATTATAAGGTCTTGCTCAGTCTTTTAAAAACTAGTGTTTATTTTTCTACTTATAAAAAATTAAATATATTCTGCAAAGCAAGTAAACAAAAAAAGGAATGTAAAAGCACCTGTAATTATATCACTAAAATATTTTTTAAAAATTTGAGAAGAAGGAAAAGAAGAGGAGGAAGAAATATTTGAGGGAAGAAAAAAGGTAGAGGAGGAAGAAGCATCTTTATTTAGTTGTTAATTTTTGTTTTTTACTTGGGTCCTTTACATGCTCTGCATGCCAGTTTCTCAGCCACCTGAGCCACAAGGGAGTGCCCCGAAAAATAAAAACTTATGCTCTCTAATGATTGTTTCTATTGCTTCTTTGGTGGAGTTATCTCAAAAATGCTTTCATTGAAACGAACTGGATTTTAAGAACATTTTAAAGTTTCTATTCAAATGACTCCTCATTGTGCAGGTACTAGCATTGTCTTAGTCTTGATTGTAAGGGCTGACACATACAATGGGTGAATACAAATGGTTAATTCCCATGTCTCAATAAAAACCATACCAAAACAAAATGTGTTACTTAGCTCAAATCCCCACAGTGCCTGCTATTAAATAAGACATTTAGACTTCTTAGCTACATTAACTCTTTCTGATCATAAACGGATATTCCCTAACCTTGAATAGAGTATTTCTATGTTCATGAAAAGTGGATACTTCTTTTGTTCAATTAGGAATGGAATTTAGTGGCACAGGTAACACAAGTCTTTACTTACCTGGCTACTGAAAATCATGAATGTGGTAACATTTGGAGAACAAATGGTGATGGTGTCAAATTTTCACCACTCCATCTCACCTCAACCAGAAGTCAGGCAAAGATTGATTTGTCATGGCAGTGACTCATTTTTCACATCTGATAAGAGGAGACCATACTGGTAAAATCATCACTTTATTATTTATGTCAATAGTTGCAAGAAATTAGAAAAAGTAACAAGGGGTGGGGGACAAAGCCCATTATTTTTGCTGTTTGGGATTACACAGTACTTTCTGCAGAAAAAAAAAAATGTTTCCAGTAATTATTTTTATACTAGATATGAATAATTAGCCAGTTTTAATACAAAATGTTTCCCTTTTATTTGTAGTAATAGGGAGATTCTAATAAATCTATGGAGAACAGTACCTTTCCCCTTCCCCATCTTTGCATCCTTAGGACATAAAACACAAATTTCCAATCCCCCTCAAAGTATGGAGAAAGGTTTCATGTTTGTAAAACTATGTTCTTTAAAATGCCCCTAAAGAAAGAAAATCAGCTTTTATGTTGTCAGTTGATTTTTGCTGGAGTTTTAATATGCACTCAAACTTGTTATAAAAAAAAGAAAGCAGATCTTTTGAGTTTGGAAGATAAAGAAGTAATAAATCATAGATCATGGATCATGGCACCATTCACTGAAATGGAGGCAGAGAAGCGGGTTTGAAGAATCTGGAGAATCAAGAGTTCTGTGTGGTTACTTAATGTCTATGATGACAGAATTCAACCTTGATCTTGAATCCCTGGTTCTGGTTAATTCAGCTGAACTTCTGCCTTGGTCCTGGTGCCCATTTTGCTCCAATATCCCAACAAACTAATCTTGTGCCAAACTCTCTTACTGGAGCTTAGCATCATCTCTCTCTTGAATGGCAGGTCAATAGGGAGGATTATTATTTAGGGACAAACCACCCAACTGTTTGTTTTCCAAGATCAGCTACTTACCTCACCTAGCATGCAGGTTGAGGTTCTCTTACGTTGAAACTTCTGTACTAATATAATACTCATTAGTCATTCAGAAGTTAAGCCCTTTCCTGACTTCTCTGTCTTAAGAAAAAGTGGCTTTGTCTCCCTGAGTCCTGAGAGAGCCAAGTTTAGGTAAGAGGACAGGTTTTCAAATTATTCATCTGTTAGTTGGAGAAAATAAGATGTTATGGGATAATGGTCAGTAGTATAAGAAATTAGGAATAACCAACGTCTCTTTAAGATTGCATTAGGCAGGAAAAATGAATGTTAAATAGCTTCACTCACTAATCCATAGTAGTTTTCCCAAAGATACACCTCTCTTTTAAGTAACATCTCAAAACTTGACCACTTTTTCAAAATAAGCCTTAAAATGATAAAGTATAGTGTTAGAGTTACCAAGTTATTTGAATAATATACCTAACCACTGGGGTAATTCAAGCAAATTGATTCCATTAACCCCTCAATTATCTTGTTGACCTTGGGAAAAATGAGTGCTTCCTATACTGAATTACCCAAGTAATATGGTTATAGAACTGAGCCATTGCCTTTTTATTGTAAAAGATGTTCTGATTTGGGTTGGCAATCTTTTAAGTAACATTATCAGGATTCAACTTTTATCTTGGGAGATAAGAGAAAACAACAAGATTTTGTGGCCCTCCTGTATTGCCATCAATGCCAGTAATCTACATCCACAAAGACCCAGTCTAAAGTCGATGTCTATTCTTATATTTCATAGTCATAATTCTCATGTCAGTGTGAAAAAACTTAATCAAATGAGAAAATACTGGTGTTAAAATAAGTTTACAATTAAGTAAACTATTCAATTAAGAAAGTATTACAATTATATTTTTATTATGAGTAACTTCTCCAAGCAAAGTAAACCAAATACTTATGTGGTGAATTTAGGCAATAGAAGGTAACATTCGCAATGTATATGTTTTAAGCTTTTTTTTTTTTTTTTTTTTTTAGGACAGAAATAGGCAGGCATGAAGGCAAGTAGGCAGGCAGGCAGGCAGGTAGAAAGAGAAGCAGCAGCAGAATTTTTATTTAACTATTCAGCTTTTGATTGCTGCTCCTGCCTGCCCCTGCCCCTCTGCCCACCATGGTTCCAGGTCACAACCCTAGTCCTCGGGTTTTTATGGACTATGCTGAAGGGCATCCCTCAAGCCAATTTGAAAAGAAAGTTACATTCCTCCTTAAAGCTATATAACCTAGTATCTAAATCTTCTGATCTATCCTAAATTTATTCAGAATTTGCTCATTCTAGCTACAGAGACTTCTTGTAAAAGTCAATGGTATTATCCAATGACAAACTGTATGGTATTCATTATTAAGATGTATTTTCCCCACTAACCCATCATGGCCATATAAGTGCTAAACATTTACAGATAATTGATGAAATGAGATGATTACAAAATCAAAGATAGTACTCTTCTGTTTCTCTTCTGAAGGGCAAGAAGCCATGTGAGGTGAAGAGGTTAGAGATCAAACAAACAAATCCCGCCTTGACTGGCATCTCAAAGCATACACAGGAAACCAGGAAGAAGTTAGGAGAGGTAGACACAGATCTTAGCAGATGTTGATTTTATTGAATTACCCAAATTATAACAACTGCAATAAATTCTAAAGAAGTTTAATAATCAGCAAGAAATTGGTTTGATAAAGTTAGGTTGAGAGCTTAAATGAATATGAGCAAAAAGTGATCAATCAGCAACTGAAAAACTAGTTGAGTGTTGTCAAAGGAATACATTCTAAGTAATCATTGCTAGGTGATTTTTCATTGTGTGAACGTCATAAAGCGCATTCAGATAAGATGAGATGGTATAACGTACTACAGGGCTAGGTTATATGGTATGGCTTATAGGAACCACTTTTGTGTATGTGGTGGATCATTAACTAATAAGCAACATATAACTGTATAGAGGAAATACTGATCCAGGAATTAAGCAGACTGGCTAATATCTATTAAATGAGTCAATGTTAAAACCAAAAATCACCATAATTTCCTATCTGCTCCTCATGTCAAGGTATAAAGATTAATTTTCAAATATCAATAATAAAATCAAGTGCTTTTGAAGTATTGTGCTTTTTCTTTACTGAATACCTCAGTTATTCTCACAGTAACCTGTGCAGACCATCCAGACTTCAAGAGCTGGTAGATTTTTTTTTTAACTCCTGGCCCTAGGTCCTAAATCCAGGTCCTTAGGCATAGTCTGAACCTTAGCCTTCTGAGCCACAGAGGTGCACCTGAAGATTATTTTATCCTAAAGACACTTGAGATTTAACAGATACAGAGAAAAGCATTTCTAGAGCTTTTCTGATCTAACTGCAGAAACTTCTGGGAGAAAGGCTGACATGAATCAGCTCTCCAGTAGAGTTTGACAGGCCAGAAAGAAGACAGAGAAAATGATTTGCATCAACTTAAACAAGTATTATCTCAAACTTTTATATCTCCTATTCCTCTAGAAATCCATTTATTCCTTCTATAGAAGTCTTGCCTTGCCCCTCCATCTCCCTTACTATTTTAGCTGTATAAACTGTATACTATTTTAGCTTTACCTCTCCACAGTTAAGAGAGACACATTTTTGTTTGCTTCTGCATATACAGGTTAATAAAAGCTGTCTTTTCTCTTCCTAATCTGTCTTCTGTCAGTTTAATTTGCAATCAATCCCCAAATTAATAAACCGAAGAAGGTAAAAAAGGTTTTCCTTTGACAAACCCTATATTAGTTACCTCATCTTCATTGAAAACATGAGAAAACATATATTCATAGATACTATAAAACTTTCTCAGGTTCACTGAACCAGATATGTCAGGATTCAAATATAAGGTTCCATTGTCCCAGGTTATAAGTACTAGTATCAGTTGATTAAATTATTCATATTGAATCTAGAGGCTCTACCAGCCCATGCAAACTATCAAATCTTAAAAAATAGTTCTTCCAAGTCCCTAGCTTTAATGTCTTACTTCTGAGTGTTCTAGTATTTACTAGTATGGAGGATATTATTTAGGTAACTGCAAAGTTTATCCAAATTATTTGGTAAAACAAAGATAAATGAAGCATTTAACTTTTTTTTTTACTTCCTCTACAAACCGGTTTCTAAGATTTGCATATTTAATGCATTGGAAGAAATTCCTTAAATGCAACTGAAAAACTGATTCAAGGTGAAAGAATCCAGCATGAGTAAGACTTGCATTTGTTACATTTAAGCTGATAATATACAGGACATAGACCAGCAAGAGGCCAATGTCTGTGAACCCCAAGACATGTTTCAGTTTTGTACTGTTGAAGAAACAACAGTCATTGCTAGCAATATAACTGTCGTTACTAGCAATCATTAAAGGGCACTCAGCTAGGGTTATGGCGAATGAACCACAATTCGAAGACGTGGCTTAAAAGTGGAATGGCCTGGTGATGATGGTGTAAGGTAAATGGGTTGGGGGTGTAAAAGTATAAAGACTATATATTGGACACAGGAAAGCAAACACAGAAGTAGGTAGCATAGAGCCAAGTGGTTATAAGAAATCAGGATAAATATTACTAACTCTCTCCAGTGAAAATAATTGGGATGAACTAATGTATATTTTTCTAGGACATTTTCAAGAAAAAAAGGTTAAATTACAGAACAATATGCATAATATGACACCATGTTTATTTTGTGGCCTATTTTTCCCAAGTGTATATATAAATATCCATTTTTAAATGTCCAATAAAAAAGACTGTAAGGAAATTGTGGAAATAAACAAAGATGACCAAATGAGAACAATTAGAGGGTATTTATTCAGGACTTACAAGGCACTCAGCCACCATCTCTGATGTTCGGCAAAAACTCAAAGGCAAGGCAGGAAAGTAGTGAGAAAGACACCTTATAATGTCCATCTCTATAGCTCGGGCAGCTAAAGCACAGGTTATGAAGCAGTGAACCAGTTCAAGACCTGGAGTCAGAGGTGGGAAAAAAAAGTCTTACAGTGAAAAAAAAAAAAGCAAGACTTCCAGTATGCTGTGACTAGAAATTGCTGAGAACCTGAGGTAACACACCTTATGTGATTATTTGGGAGGGGAGCATATCTGGCTTTCTCTGGTTGGTCCTGTGTTGGAAGTTGACAGTTATTGGCCAAGATCTGATGCTTCTGAACTAGCTGCTGCAGAGATGGTGGTTTTGTGAGGGAAAAGGCCTGCCCACCGCATCCAGCAGCCATGAAGGCAGCCGTGAAACTGCCAAGTTAGCAGAGCCATGAAACATCCTGTGGTCTGAGCTTAGTGGAATGTTGTAGACAAGTCACCAGCAGATAAATAACTTCCTTAATTGCTTGCAAACGGAATCTTGTGTGTTTTGCAAATATGTGTCTTGCAAATTGAATCCTGTGTATGCACGGCCCATGTGAAGAATTTACAAATGACTAACTTGGGTTCATGCTTGTACTCTCCATTCTAATTTATACCTCTCTTCTCCCATGCTTCTTCTAACCAATGTAAGTGTACCCTCAACTACCATCTACACTCAGCCTTTGGGGAAGGATCCCCGCTGAGCGCGTGTGTAATAAATCTGCCTAAAATACTTCCAAAGAGTGTCTGCTTGGTTTGTCCCGGGGAGAACCATAAGTTTGGTTTACCAGGTTGGTTGCTAGAGAGGTTGTGGTAGAGCTCTATTGACATATATGATCTGGCTCTTGTTCATCTATCTATTCATTCCCTCAATATGCACCAAACTAATAGTGGTTACTAGCACCAAAGTAGGAAAGGGTATAGTTATTAAAGGTTGAATTCCTTACCTGTAAATTTTTTTTTTATAACAGAACACATTTATTCATTTTTACTTACATTTTTTTTATTCTGAGGCAAAATAACAGGAGAATGATAGTAACATTCTTAATCCTTACAACACTACAAGATGTGTCCTATTATTTAAACAGTTCAGAAAATTGAGATACTAAGAAGTTATTCTACACAAAGTCACACAGTTAATAAACAGCAGAAAATTTAATTCCAGGTATATCTAATCCTAAAAGTTACTTTTCACTATGCCATGCTGCTACTTACAAAATTATAGTTATTCTAACATTAGAAGAGCAAATGAACATTTAATATTTATACTGCTGACAAAAGTTAAGCATAAAACATGCTGGATTAGCATACAATTAGCATCTATTACTTACTGATATGATAATAAAGATCAGAAATGGTAGTTGCCCTTTTCAAAATGAGTTTATAAAGCTATTATCTAAAAATCTTGAGTGGATTATTACAAATCTGATCATTTTATTCAGAGGGTAGATTTAGCTTTTGAAAAAAAAGGATAGCATTTAAAATTTAGCGATATCTAATGAGAATATAAAAGAGATGGAAACTTAATGTAGCTTTCAGAGAACTCCTTGCAAAACATAATCTCTTACCTATATTGCTGATGAAATGATGTATGCTAATTTCTCTTCTAGAAGATGCTAATGAATCCATTTCCTGTGGGCTTAAAGCAGAATGTGAGCCAGTAGACTATTTTTCATTTTTCACATGCGAATATAGTTAATCTTGCTGATTACCTGGTTGATCAAGAGTTTATAAAGGTATTATATTTACCTCTGGCTTAAGACTTGCAAATCAATACTTGAAGGGTGGAAATCTTCTCTTTTTTTAGATCTTTACTTGGATTCACAATTAATGTGATGACCTGTAAAATTGTTTTTTAAAAAAGTAATTTTTATATTAATTAACTGCAGCACTCACATGTGACAACAGATTAATATCTCTGTTCTTTTGCTGTATTACCCCAATGATTTATTCAATAATCAGTTGTCTTTGAACACTGAAACAGCACATTAAAATCACCTGGTGAGCTTAAAAAATAATATCAATACCTTCTTTCCCTTTCCCTTCCCCCCAAAACATTCTGGTTTAATTGATGGAGGGTAGAGTCTCTACATCAGTATTTTTTAAAAGCTCACCAGGTGATTCTAACCTGCAGCACTGCTATACATTCGACATAATTAAAATGTGAAGGATTTCATGACAGTTGTTCAGTTTGACAGTCTCCATCTCTTTGAGGAATCACTGTCTCCTTTGTTATGAGGAACTGGTGAGGCTGACTTTTCCCCTGTTTACCATAGTAATTTCTAGTAGTGTGCACATGTCTTAGTTCCTAATAATCCAGAGCATGGTGGAGACTTCCCCAAGAAGTTTCTATCACTTAGTGGAAAGTGTAGGGAAACGGAAAAAAAAAGTTTTTCCTCTACCCATCTTAAGTTCAATAGCTGGGGTACTCCAAATCAGACTGACAAAGGACAGATTAACAAGAAAAAAATAAACAGAATTCTATTAATGCATACTTTGGGCATATACAGAAGAGAAATACTGTGATGAATCATTTAAAGGCGTAGTTAGAAATTGAGCTTAAATAGCATTTTAGCAAAAGAACAATTCATTTGTGGAGAAATGACAACTGAAAAGGATTTTAGGCGTCCAAGCAGGGTAAACTGTGCCACCCTTGGAAATATATGGGAAAACTAATGGATAAAGGCCAGTTAAAAGATTTGTTACATAGATTTCTCTGGTGCCTTCTCAGGACTGATAAAGGTCTAGAATTATCTCTAGTGATTAAGAATTGTTCTGGGCCCATCTTGTTGCTCAAGCAACTGAGAAGACTCAGGTGTGAACCAAGTAAAGTTCAAGAACCCAGGTACGGAGAGGGAAATAAAATGAAACAAATAAGGCATCTTTCCCTACTTCCTGTCTTCCTTCCTCCCACTATCCCTTCCTTCCATTGTTCCTCCCACCTACCCCATCAAAAAAGAATTGTTCTGCCCTTCCTGATATAGAAGGAAGGCCAGAAAAATTTTCACATATCTGCTTTTTCTCAACTGCCTTCAGCCCAAGATCCATATGCCACAGTGGCACAGTCTGACTCATTGCAGAAGTCCTCTCCTTGACTGTAAGAACTTGACTGAAAGAACAATGTCAAGAATGGCTTATGGGACATTTTTTTTTTACTTTCTAGAAGAATGTATCACCAGGAGAAAGAAAATTATGCTAAAATATAAAGAGAAACAGAATCTAGAGTTGGAGAGCAGCTTTTCTTACTTTTTAAAAAAATTATAGATATTAAATCTTTTGTTCACAATGCTACATTCATTTTTGATTACTGACATTGTATCTCAATCTATATTTTATACCACATCCTCAATAAATATGTATTCATTATGACTACTTGGTGCTAAGTGACTGATATTGAGTCCTGGATCTATCATGACATTCTATTAGATGGTCTAAAAAACTAACTTGTTTTTATGCCAGTTTGAATCGGATTTCTGTTGCTCACAACCAAGTGTCCTGAAAAACCACTTAATAAGCAAATCCAATTTCTAAAGTCATGGACTAGCTCACCACACCCTACACATATCTTCCAATTATGTTCACAAAGTCATTTTTGTGTCAAATAAAACTTACAAAAATGTGCACAAAATAATAATGGAACTTAAGAAACAGAATTTTATTAGCAACCCAGAGGCTCACTAACATTGTATTCCAGTCACGAATTTTTATAACCACTAAAGGGAATCACCATTCTAGTTTTTATGGTTGTGAATTCTTCACATTTTCCCCCTAAGTTTACCATTTAAGCAAACATTCATGCTTAAATTATAAAATTTTGCCTGTCTTAGAATTTTATTTGATAGGAATCACATAGTATATATGCATTGTTTGGTTTCTTCAACATTATGTTTGTGAGATCCACCCATGTCATGCATGCAGCTCTAGCTCATTCAACGTCATTGCTGCAAAATATTTTGTATGAATATGTGACTATGCATTCATTCTATGGAGAGACATGTGGATGGTTTCCACTTTTCAATTATGAATAAATTCTGCTATGGACATGCCTAAATATACCTCTTCATATACATATGCAAGCATTTCTATTGTATACACACCTAATAGTAGAATCAGATAACAGAATGTAATTATGCTCAACTTTAATAAATACCATCAAACTGACTTCCAAAGTGCATATAACCTCAACATTCCTTCCAGCAATGGAAAAGATTTCCTCTTGACCTACATCCAAGATTTGGTAAGAATTATCTTCCTAAGTGTGCCTATCAGAGAAGTATTTAGAATTTTTTGTTTTGGTTTTAATCAAAATTATCATGATTAGTAATAACAATAAGCACCTTTTGGTATGTTTACTGGTCATTTGAACACCTATTTTGTGATGTGTCTGCTTAAGTCTTTTGCCCATTTTTCTGTTGTGTTGTTTCGTAAGTATATTTTCTGAGTTTCTGAATATAAGTTTTATTGTGAAGTATTGCAAATACATTTTTCTATTTTATCTCAACATTTTTCTCTTTCAATGGTGTATTTTCACGAGTAGAAATTCCTAATTTCAGTGTAGTATTTACTTACAAATTTTGCTTTTACAATATATGTTTTTGTGTGTAAGAAGTTATTACCTACACTTATCAGGGGCAGCTAATTTATGACAAAAGGGCCAGTAACACACAATGGAGGAAGGAAAGTCTATTCAACAAGTGGTTCTGGGAAAACGGGACAGCCAGCTGCAAAAAAATGAAACTAGATTATTGGTTGGTGCCACACCCAAAAATTAACTCAAAATGTATCACAGACTTGGATGTAAGACCAGAAATCATGAAACACATAAAGGGAAATGCAGGAAAAACATTCTGTGACATCAATCTCAAAGATGTATTTGGGAAAGTGACACCTATGGCAAAGGAAACTAAGGTGAAACTAAACACCTGGGACATCAAACCTGAATATTTCTGTAGAGCAAAGGAAACTGTTACTGAAATGCAAAGGCAACACAATGAATGAAAGAAGATTTGCATAATGTACATCCAACAGAGTTTAATCTCCAAAATATATTAAGAGCTCATACGCCTCAACCACACACATACACACACAAATGGGCTGAAGAGCTTAGACATCTATCTAGAGAAGACACACAGATGAGCTACAGATGTATGAAAAAATACTCTAATATCACTTACCATCAGAGACATGCAAATAAAAACCACAATGAAATATCATCTCACACCAGTGAGAATAGCCTATATCAAAAAGACTAGAAACAAGAAGTGTTAGAGAGGTTATAGAGAAAAAAGGAACCCTGCTACATTGCTGGTGGGAATGTAAATTAGTTTGGAAAATAGTTTGAAGATTCCTCAAAAAAAAGAGAGACAGAACAACCAACCAACCAAAAATAAAGACACAAATAAAGATGCTTTCTCCTCTTCCTTCCCTAAAAATGTTCCTTCCTCCTTTCCCTTCCTTTTGCTCTTTAAAAAATATTAATCATTTTTTTTTAAAAAAAGAATTCCCTATAATGAATTGACAAAAATGGTCTACTTTATTATCTCCTGGAAGAATTGTTATGGTTCTCATATTCAGATCTAATCTAATATCCAACTAAGTTGAATCTTTGTTGTTAAACGTAAGGTACGGGTCATTTATTTTCTTTGGCATGTGAAAATCCAATTGCGAAGCACCATATATTGTGAAGACCCTTCTTTCCCCACATTATAAATTTTTTTTTCTGTAAATCAAGTACGTATATATGAGTAGCCTTTTGAGACTGAGCTCTCTTCTATCTCCTAGGTCTATTTTGTGCCAATACATCCATCTTTATTACAATGACTTTCTAATAAGTCAAATATCAATTCAAACAAATCTTTCCATCTTTTTCTTCTTCATGTGTGTTCTGCTATTATAAAAATACCCTGTCTTTCCATATGTATTTTACAATCAGATTATCAGTTTGTGCTTTTCACCTTATCTCTCTATGTTAAACAAAGTTGGTTAGAATTCCTTTTATTTTTTTTGTTAGAATTCTTATTGGTTATGCTTAGTGAGATAAGCCAGAAGGAAAAACAGGCACCATAAGGTATCATGCATATATGGTTATAGAGATATCAAGTAAATGAAAAATTAAAAACTACATTTAAAAAATTAACTAAATCAAAAACCAATAAATTTTTAGCCAAAAAAAAAAGCAAATCAGTGATTATAAGACGAGAAGGAAGGGAGGGGAGGGCAAATAGTGTAAAGGGGATTAGTTTATACAGTGGAAGAAAAACTGAAAGAGTGATAAATTTAGGCATTATATGCAGACGTTGATTTATATGACATATACCTTAAACATTTATGTTATAATGTAATGCTCCTTCAATAAAATTAATTAAAAAAATAAAAGACAGGAAAAAATTCTTATTGGAATTACACAGAATTAATAGATCAGATCAGAAAGAATTAACTTCCTATATGCATAGCAGCTTACACTGTTCCAGCAGCCATGTCAATCTTTTTACAACAAAATTACTGAGTTAAAAGGCACCTGCTTTTATTTCAGAAAGATGCAGAAAGGCATTTCCATTTAAGTGCTCTTAGAAGAATTCACTTCTTAAGTTTGCAGTTTTTAATCTATGGACATGGTATATCTTTCTGCTTCTTTAAGTTTCTTAGTAAAATGTTAATAGTCTTCTGCATGGAGGATTTGCACATATTTAATTAGACCCAACCAGGGTGCTTTTAAAGCTATTTTAAATGATACTGTCTATCTAAAAAAATTCTTTACTGATTTTCCAACCTGCTATGCATAGTTAAGTGTCTAAATTTTGGTGAATAATATTTGAGGTTGTGTATATTTGTGTGTGTGTGTGTATGTGTCTGTCTATTGTATCTAAGCGTTGAAATCTGATGATACTGCCAAAGTCGATTTCAACATAAAAGTCTAAACACACAGTTAAATTATTTGTAGAAAATTGTTAAATCGCTGACTCATACCAAAGCAAAAATAAATGTTAGTAGACTAAGGGGATTAAAATAAATTCTTAGAATTAAACATATATACATATCATGTATACAATCTTGTGATACCAAAGGCTTCTCTAAGCATTTTATCAATAGTAAAAATCACAAAGAAAAAGACTGAGATTCCTAATGGCAACGTATTTTTTATATAATAGAATCTCAGCACTATAATGAACAAAACTACAATGCAACTGACAAACTGAACAGAAACCAATTTAGCTTATGTCTATGATACATGAACTTAAAATGGGTAAGTACAAGACACCATAAAAATGGCAAAAGAACACTGTATGAATACCGATTCTTGGTTACAAGTCATAGCAACCAATTGTTTAAACGTAGTGAATTACTAGGAGAATACAGGAAAACTAAGAAGAATGGAAAGCATTAAAAACAAAAGTAGTTCCAGGGGTGTTGGTAGCAGAAACTACTATACAGTCTTTCCTGAGTAGTGCCTCTGTAAGAAATGAATACATGGAAGATCCCCACGCCTAGCCCTAGAATAAATGGATAGAGGATCCCCAAACCTACTCCTACTGCATCTACTGCATGATCAAGTTAGGCCTAGACACTGAAGAAGAGATAGCAGAGGAACGCAGTGCTGCTGTTCCTGATTCCTGATGATGACATACCCGCTTCCTACTTGACGGTGATGAAGATGCATCTAGCATGAAAGAAGTAGACTAGAAGTTTCCACCTGAAGCCTGTGTGCTCTCAGTATAGTGCTTTCGTTTTTAAACTGTATCTTCTTTATTTTTCATACTTTCAGAGCTAAAATAAGCAAAAAAAAGCACACAACATCCAAATCAGCTGTCAAATGTGGGATGGCATAGGGCTCTAGGCCAAGATGAAAAAAAACAACTAACCAGCAGTAGAGGAAATCAGGTGGGCCAGGGCTACTCAAGGCTGCTGGTGGAAAAGAGGACACTTCATGGGGTGTGCACTCAGGGAGACACCTATAAGGATATGAGGAAGGCAGGATTGAGCAGAGGGAGGAGACCCACAATGAGGGTGCAGCTGAAACTTCAGTCAACTCTACAAGGTGCTCTTTGCTGGGAATAACCTTTACAGCTGCTCCAAGTAAAAGCAAGGACCTTTGCATTGTTCTTTTTACCATTCCTGCCTTGGTCAGCCTGCTCCCAGACAATGCAACTGGTGAAGATGACATGAGGTATTAGCATCAAGCAGTCTCACTACCAAGCACTGGACTTATTTTCTGACTTTGTATTACACTACTCAAAATGCAAAACTCTAAGGAGGGCCAGATTAGCACACTTGGTCACGTGCTCACAATTTGGCTGGCACAGGCAAGATCCTGTAATATTGTCTTTGCAAAACTGCATAGAGGTCATTACCCCAACCCACCAGAAGAATACTTGTATACTATTACCAAAATAAGGCAGAATGGAACCCAGATTTCCAGGATATAGTAAATGTCTACTGTAGATATCAATCAACAGGCAATTCAGAAATAACTATATGTAAATGATTAAGAAACTTAAAAAGTTCACCTTTACTAGGAATGATATGAAAAATTAAACCTAGTCAGACTGACAAAGATTCAGCGTTTGTAAGGGTGGTGGAAGACAGGCACTCCATTACAGTGTTTATAGAAGAATAAATTGATAAAACCTTTTTGAATATCTCTTTTGCTACATACGTGGAACTTTTTTTTTGAATATACATACTCTGCAGATTCACTTCTAGGAATTAATTTTATGGAAATAATCAGTTATGAGGAAAGATACATATGCAAAGACATTAAATTCAGCACTTCTTGCTGTACTTATGAAGGAAATAAGCCAAATGTTCAAAATCTGTGACAGATTCAGTAAATTATGTTAAATCCAAATGATGCCATATTGAAAAGTCATTAGGAATCATGAAGTTACAAGATACTTATATATACAAATTTTCATCTATTGACAACACACAAATCATTTTGTAATATCATACACCAAAAGTTGTTATTGTAGGCTGACGGCATTATAAGTACTATTTCCCTTTAATTTTTCCTAGAACTCCTATATTAAACATGTAGTTATAATGAGGAAGATAGTATAAATATCTAACCTCTCATAAGCTTGAACATTTTAATTTATAGACTAAGATTCCTATCTTCAGAAATTGGTTGAAATGAAAGTAGACTTTTAGTTCAAATTACTTAAAATTAACATAAAACACTTACTATTCAGAAAAGCTGATAAGCTAGTCCATCTGCAAAGCCAGGTCTGGTAAACCAGTTTTAAGTAAAAACAATTACTTAACTGTAAAAATCTATCTTTACTTCTATTATCAGTCATTATTGTTTCTTTTTTAACTGGGATAGTGAGCCTAACAGTTTTGGCCCATATTTAAAGGAACAATAAATTACTTGAAAGGACCCAGAGGAAAGTAATAAAAGTAATTATATACTTAGAAATTGGGTTCTATAATGACATGCAAGAGGAAATTATTTAGAAAATAAAACCCCAAGTAACCTTACACATTATAGGTTATCATAACCTCTGAAGAACAGAACAAGAAGCAAAAAATTTGAATTGTTTAGTTTAGCACTGGGAAGAATGTCCCATTCTTAATTTGTTATTAACTACAAGTCTAATATGATGGCTATAAAGACATGTAACCATTAGTGTTGCTAAAGAAAAAAAAATGACTTTTTTTAAGGGTCAAAGGTAGAATAATTATTATTCAAAGTAGGGGCTTACTATGTAATCCTTTAAGTTTCCCTCTATATTAATTTCCAGTCATTTTAGAATAATTATCAGAACATATCTCAGTTATACCTGAGGATTGCTGAAAGGGAGGGAAAAAAAAAGGATTAATCATTAAGGAATATAATGAAAAAGATTAAAAATGAGAGACTTTTCATTAGTAGTGAGGAAAATATAGCTATGGAATTTAGAAAATTATAGGCATGGAATACATTACAATATTTGATTCCATAAAGGCGGGGGCAATTAAAACTAAATCATTAAAGTTTGTGTGAGTGAGTGTGTGTCTAAGTGTTAAGTTTGAGTGTTTTCTGGTTGTTTTGTTTTTTAAGAGAGGAAGGGAGGGAGGGGAAAAGGAAGGACTGGAGATGAAGAAGAAGTACTTTTATTAATTTCTTTGTTTTTATTTTGGTTCCCTGGCATCCTCCCCAGGGCATAAGGGCTTGCCCAAGAGTGTGTGCATTAAACTTCCAGTTTCCTTTGAAAGTATAATGCAACACATGAATGAAGATAAAACAACTCTAAGTACACTTTAGTATGTGACATAAATTTGGTATATATTGGTTCTAGCAACAAAGCATTAGTCTTAAAGGGCCCAATAGGGAAAAAAAAAATGGATTTAATGTAAGAAAGAAATCCTCAGTTTAGGTTGTTGCTCCATCTTCCAAATAAGTGGCAACAAAATAATATTAGCAATTCCTTTAAAAATCAGAAAACTAACAGTAACTCACATGCCCCTCAAAATGACTTAAAAGCCTCTCAAAAACAAAAAAGCAAAATTTAAAAACTAAACAGTACACACCCATACAAGATATAATTTAAAAGATCTGCCAGAGCACTATTTCTTTTTGAGTAAAAAAATTAAAAATTTTTAACACTTAATGTTTATATAATAAGGTCTTACCATTTACCAGGTACTAATCAAGCATCTTATGATAATTCATGAAATCCTGCTAATTCTTGAGGAAACTGAGGCACAGAAGTTATACTAAACTACGGTCACATGTCTCATAATAAGTAAAGCAAAGATTCAAATCCAGACAGTCTGACGATACACACCATGATTGTGCTCCTACTCTGAAGAGTATTTACTTCATAGATTAACACTGTATAATAATTTTGAACTTTAGTTTGCAAATATTCACAGCCTGAGGAGTCAGAAGTATAAATCAGGGCAGATGGAAAATAACTTTTCCAATAAAAAACCCAAGTGGAAGAGATTTTCTTGACTAGCTTATGGCAAATAACATGTAGGTAGAAGTGAAAAGTGAGAAAAACTATTTATCTTAAATGCTGCGTGGAATGAACTTATTTCTTGGATAAGCAAAACATGAAAGATTTAAATTCAATAAAACCTGGGCTATCTTTTTTGAAAGACATACTTTAGAAATAATAATAGGAATACTGTTTAGGAAAAAAGCAGCCAGAATTTGATTAATGTTCAATTCTATGACTGACTTAAAATCTTTGTAATATTTTTAAGAAAAATTTGATTGGAATTTAGTTAAAAAACAAAAATAAGACATTTACAACATAAACAAGAGCTTTTTTATGATAGAATAATGATTTCTATAGGGAAATTATCATTGACTTAATCTGTACATTGAATACTAGATAATAAAAAAGGAAAACCATAACCAGGTATACTCTGAGCACAGAACATCTAACTAAAATCAACTGTGGGAAAAATTTAAAAAGTAGATGATTTTAAATACTCTACCTGGTTTTGTAATTCACATATTCTAATGCTGTGGATATGAAAAGTTGGAGGTACAACATAATTTAAGTCTCATTTTAAGGACATTTTAGTATTTGTTAAATGAGAGGTTTTGAACAAATTAAGTCCTTTTCAGTCCTAAAATTCTAAGTGCATCCAACATTAAAATTCAGAATTTTCCTTTCATCATTTCCTTTGCATTTCCTATAATCCAAACTACCATAGCTTGAGCAGTGGAGAAATCTCTATAATTCAAATCTTGATTTTGCCTAATGACTTAGGTAAGTTACACTATCTTTTTTCTTAAACCAAAATTTTCATCTACAAAATGGGGTTATACTATTATTTCTTCATAGTTACAAAAATTAAGATTTTTATGAATATAAAAAGTTTAGTATAGTTTTCTGGGCATAAATTCCCTACAAATGTTAGCTTATTATCCTCTCATGACTAATGACTGTAATTCTATCTTATCTTTCCATGCTTATTTTTATTCCTACCCAATCTTCTGCCCACAATATAACTATTTTAATAAATAGAAACCTGATTATGAGCTCTTTTATCTCTCTGAAAATTCTGTAGTGGTTTTATAGGACTTTTAGAATAGACAAACTCATTTCTTATCACTCTTGCTTCTTAATACCCATGCTTTAGCCAAACTGGCTTAGACAAGCCAATCACTACATGAGAGCTTTTTCGCATACCACACCTCCTTTTAACTTCCCCTGAAAGTTAATTGTAATCATCCTTGAGAACTAAGCTAAAACGTAACTTTCTCCCTGACTAAATGTGAGACTTCTATTTTGCATTCTCAGTGTACAATGTTCCTATCGGTCCTAATTATACATTTTTAAGAGACTGCCTTTTATGACTGTATATTTGTTTCCTCCAATAGACATTTCACACTCAGCTCCTGATATTTCTCTCACCCAAATTTGCTCTATTTACCATCTCTTCATCTTAGAAAAGAGCAACATCAGTCTTCCATTTGCTCAGATCAAAACGCATCACTCACTTTCTCACTCATGTGTCATCTTCTCAATGGGATTGTCCTATGAAAAAATTCACCCCCTTCTTCACACACACATATCCCATTCCCCTTTCCTTAGCACTCACTACCAGCCTTTATTTTACTTGTTAAATCTTATTTATTGCTTCTCTCTCTCACTCTTTCATACTCCATATCCATCAGCAAATTCTATTGCTTCCCAGAATTCAACTATTTCTCCCCATTTCCACAGCCACTCATCATGGTCAAAGTCACATAAATCACCTCCTGAAATGTGATACTGCTTAATATACCTTACTTCTTTTGTTGATCCCTACCACTTACTCCCTTCCATATTTACAAGGTAGTTACAATGACCCTTTAAATACATGCCAAATCATTTCATTCTTCTACTTAGACCCTCCAATAACTTGCCATTTTGTAGGAACTGAGTTGTATCCCCTCAAAATCCATGATGTTTAAGTCGCAAACAATGAATTATATTAGACATGGTACCTCTAAGGGAGTGATCAAGTCCACAGAAGTGCTCTGATAGAACTGGTGCCCCTTATAAGTAGAAACAGAGACACCAGAGTTTTCTCCAGCATGTGAGAACACAGTGAGAAGACTGATGTTTGCAAGTCAGGAAGCGACCAGAAGCTGACCATGCTGGCACCTAGATCTTAAAAGTCTCCAGTCTCTAGAATTGCAAAAAATACCTTTGTTTTAGTTACCCAATCTATGGATCTTGTTATGACAACCCAAGCTGACTAATATACCATCACACGATAAAAAAAAAAATCAAAATCCTAATTGACTTCCGGATGGTGACTTTTGGGTCGCTCCCCACAGATACTGCAAAAAAACAAAACAAAAAAATTAAAAAAACCCACCTATTTTCCTGAGACAAACACCAAGAAATGACTGCCACTTCAGCTGGAGACAGAACAGCTGAAGACTAACAGTGGGTGAGGACACCCAGCATGGTTCTGATTAGGCTGCAGGTCTGGATTTGGGACAGAGCTCAGGAGTCTCTGGATGCGCAGTGGGACGAAGCATAGGGATTTCGAGACCAGCTGCGGAGGCAGCGAGAGGTGGACCCAGTGGGGCTGAGACATGGATCCATGGAGGGCCGACTTGGGATGGGGTGAAAGGTGAGCCAGTGCACCAGGAGCTGAGCTGGAGCCTGCGTGGTGAAATTGCACTGGGCACAGCCATTAACAGAAATCAGCCAAATCGAACCCCTCCCACAACCATTTCACGCCAGAGCCTGGGGTCCACAGAGTGGAAATCCTGCCCATGGGATGCCCCACTCCCTGGATTACAGTGAGAAGACAGTCCCAACCTCAGTGCTACCTGCTAGCGCCCCCTTGTGGGTAGAGGAGAGACTGCAGCCTGACTGCCAATCTTGGGCAAGTCAAACCTACACAACACCAGGGAAATCGAACCCTGAGAAATATTAAGAGAATGCTAAATAGAGGAAAGGCACAGAAAAAATATACCTGAAATGATGGATCCAATCAAAAATCCAGGGGAAAATCTGAATACAGCAGATATATATATATATAAATTACCTGAAGAGGAATTCAGTATAACAGTGATTAACATACTCATGGGAATGCAGAAATTAGTAAAGGCAGTAAATGAGAATATCAGGAAGCAAAGAAAAAATTAAAACAAGACATAAAACAGGTAAGAAACAAGATAGCTGAATTAAAAAACTCAACAGAGGGACTCAACAATAGGACAGATGAAACTTCCAATAGAATCAGTGATTGGGAAGATAGGACAGAGGAACTCAATCAAGCAAACCAGCAGAGATACAAAAATTCAAACTCTCAAAGACAGCATTCGAGACCTCTGGGATAGCATCAAAAGGAACAGCATTCACATCATAGGGGTCCGAGGGGAAGAGAGAAAAGGGGGAAGAAACCATATTTGGAGTAACAATAGATGAGAACTTTCACAATTTGAATAATGAAGCAAGCTTCCTGATCTAGGAAGCTCAAAGAGTTCCTAATAATAGACACTCAAACAGAAATATACCTAGACACATTGTCATAAAAATGTCAAAAATACAAGATAAAGACTATTAAAAGTAGCCAAAGAAAAACGTGTCACCTACAGAGGAGACCCCTTAAGATTATCAGTGGACTTCTCAAATGAAACTCTACAGGCCAGAAGGAAATGGCATAATATATTCAAAATGCTGAAAGGAGTTTCAACCTAGGATACTATATCAGGCAAGATTATTGTCCAGAACTGAAAGAATGATAAAAATCTTTTCTGACAAGCAAAAGTTAAAGGAGTTTATCATTACAGAACCAGCTTTGCAAAAAATATTAACAGATGCTCTATAAAGCATGAAGAAACCACACAGCAAAATAGCAAGAGCAAATACACCGTAGTGGGTGTTGTCTGCCAGCCTTGGTCAAATTAAAACCTAACATAGTTTCTTGCTTCCAGTCCTTGTTCATCAGTACAACTCATCAACAGCCCAGTGTAAGTGTCCCTTTCTTGCGTGCCAGCTTCTGTTTGCTTTCCATGAACTAGTGGTGACCCAACAACACAGTGACCTTCTTCAATGGAGAACAACTACACCTTCTCCAGATGATAAGAAGCCCAACCCTGAGAGAGTCCATCTTTTCAACATGTTCTTTCCTTAGATACTCAGTTCTTGTTTCCAGGGTACATTTTAGAGTAGTCAACCCCTTTATAGTTATTGCCCCAATGTAATTCACAATTATATGTAAACTTCTCATGTTTTCCTTAAAAACAAAAATCTTAAAAAAAAATAAAATAAAATCCTCTCAATAGCTAAAGAGTTTCTAACACATACTAGTCTGCCAAGCTCCAAGATTCTCTGATCTAATTGCCTTTGATTCTCCTTATAACTTTAAGCAGCTTCGGTCACATTGGCCTACAGCAATTCCATGAAGATGTCAGACATACTCTCACATTGGAGCCTTTGCTTTTCCTCTGCTTGCAACTCTTCCAAATATTCACATCACTCATTTTCTCTCAAATGTCACCTTCTCAATGGGGCTGTTCTTTGAAAAAAATTACCACCTTCTTCATACACGCATACCCCATTCCCCTTTCCTTAGCACTACCATTTTATGTTGTTTGTTTCTCTCTCACACTTGACCGAATTCCATGAGAAGGGATTGCCTCTTTTGCTCACTACGATATCCTGAGAAAAAGAGGACCTCATAGTAGGTGCCATAGTAGTATAGTAAATTCAGGCTCAGGGAATACTTAATTTCAGCTGGCACTGAATTAGCTTTGGTGCTAAAAGATACCACACAAATCAACTACTGATGCAATGATCCTCTAGTAGAAACTGCACTGCCTACAGGACTGATTTCTCTGGCCTCTTCCAGTTTTTCTGCTAATACTACTAAAACATTAAAGGGGCTTTATTATCATTATTAACTTTATTAAGGGAACAAAGCAGAGAGGGATTTAAAAAATTGTGGTGGGGTACATTGGTGACTCAGGTTCTAAATTCACAGCTAAAGCATGAGCCACATAAAGTCCAAGCTCAAGGACAAGGGTTTGAAGAGGAGGGGCAGAGTACGGGAGAGAGGGCCAATAACTAAAATAACACACATAAATAAAAGTTTCTCCTCCTCTTCCTTCCATAGAAATGCTTCTTTAAAAAAAAAAAAAAAGACTACATGATTCAAGAGCGGTTCCTTCCTTTCTCCATCTTTACAATAGAGATAATAAAGTGAGATGAAATGTTGTGAAAGTCACTCCAAAGTTGTGAAAGTCATATATTTTTTAAAGCCACATGGTTGCAGCTTCCTTCACAGTATTTCCAAACAGTTCTGCAAACTCTGTAGCTCTTGATCATTCTTCAAGGGATCATGCAGGGTGTTAAATTCCCTAAGTACAAAATTAGAACATATAAACAAAGGACAAGAGATTGAAGAATCCATTCATTGTTATGTTTTGACATATGGCTGGGGGCAGAATTTTGGTTAAACGTGGTATCTGCTGCTAAGAATGCTGCAAAATAATTATATTCCCTTACATTTTACAGAAAACAGGCCTGCTGAGGACAGCGCCTTTCTGTTTCAATTAAAACAGAATTCTTCACAGCCTTCACCCTGCAGAAACTTCCCGGTTACTGCGCCGGGTGAGGGTTAGGTTAGTTACTGCTCAGTGTATCTTTGAGAGTTGAGCTTATTCTAATTTTTGGAAATGCCTGAAATGAAAATGTCTTGAACAATGAATAAGTTATTACAACTAAGCTCCCTTCTCACCTTCAAACATCACAGCATTAAAAATAAAGGTGCCATCAGAAGTGTGGACACACCCCTTGCATCACGGCTGGAATTAATCTCTGGTTAGCAAATCTAACGCGGCCAGGGTGGCGAGTTTACCGCCTCAAAGGCGGCGCTGAGGAAATCCTGCCTCCCCTCAGGCTCAGGCCTGGAGTCAGTGCGGCTTGTCGCCGCGCGCCCGAGCCTGGAGCAGGCCTCGCCTTAGGGCGCACGTCGCCGGCGACTCCGGAAGCACCCGCGAGCCACTCGGAAAACCCTGGGCATCAGCCTCAGCAGTGGGGGGTCGGCGGACGACTCCAGCTCCGCCGCGGGTACCAAGCGCCTTTGGGAAGCGGCGTGTGGTCATGCAGCATCTCGCGAGATCTCGCCGGCTCGGCCCAAGTACTGCGAGTTCAGAACTGGGCGGGGGGGTTGGGGGGGAAACCCAACAAAAAACGAGCGGGCGAGCCCCGGGAGCCGCCGCTGTGCAGGCAGCTGCCGCGGGAGTATCGGCTGTAGGCGTGAGCCGAGTCCGGGTCCGCGCGCCTCTAAGCCGGCCGGATCGGGCGCCGTCAGCAGCTGGTCTGTCTTGGCCTGGGCTGCCGGCCCTTCGACGCGCGGCCCCAGGGGCGGGGAGGGGAGGAGGCCTGAGGGTCCGTTCCTCTCCGCCGCAGAGTGGGGCGGGGGAAGGAGGGCGACGGAAGAGGAGGTAGCGGCGCGCGGAGGTCTTCCCGGCGACGGCGGTGAGGCGGCGCCCTACCACGCCTGCTCGCAGATCGCGCGGCTCGTGCGCCTCCCTCGTCCGCAGCTCTGAGCAGACTGGTCGGACGCGATCCTATCGCGGGCTGCTCTCGCGTGGGGTCCCGCGGAAGCCCCGGAGGGTCAGGGCGCCGAGGAAGCGACCGACGCGCGCCACTGCGGGACCCAGGGTGGGCGGGCTGAGGGGCGGAGGAGCTGCCGGCTCCGCCTCCCGCGTGCTGCAGCCGGAGCGGCGGCCGCGGCCCCGCCGAGGCTTTAAACAGCGGGGCTCGCCCCGCGCTCGCCCCACTCGCGCGCTGACTCGGTTGCAGCCGGCGTTCGTGACAGCTTCGGCCAGCGGCGGCGAGAGGGCGGTGGGGAGAGCCTCTCTCTCACCTGGCGCTACGGCCGCGGCCAACGCCGCCCAGGGGCGCGGGGGGCAAGCAGCCCGCGACATCCTCCAGGCTGTCCGGGTCCGTCGGGGATCGGACAGCGATGGAGCCGAGGCCCAGGGCGCCCTCCTCCGGCGTTCCGAGACTGGCCGGGGTCGGGGAGGCTCCGCCAGCCGCTGTTCTTGCAGGCTCCGGGGTGGACCTGCCCGGCACCGCCGTGCCCTCAGTGTCTGATGATGCTGCGGCCGCGAGTCGGGGAGTCGGCGGGGTCCGCGGAGAGGGCACCGCGGCGACCGGGGACGGACTAGGCAGACCCCTGGGGCCCACCCCGAGCCAGAGCCGCTTTCAGGTGGACCCTGTTTCCGAGAATGCAGGACGCGCCGCGGCGGTGGCTGCGGCGGCTGCCGCCGCGGCGAGCGCTGGAACTGGGGGCAAGGAGACCACCGCGGAGGGGAAAACCGGTGGAGAAAGCGGGCCGGCCAAGGGCAGCGAGGAAGCTAAGGGCCGCTTCCGTGTGAACTTCGTGGACCCGGCCGCCTCCTCGTCGGCAGAGGAGAGCCTGTCGGATGCGCCGGTGGTCGGAGGCGACGGGCCCAATGTGAGCTTCCAGAACGGCGGGGACACGGTGCTGAGCGAGGGCAGCAGCCTGCACTCGGGCGGCGGGGGCAGTGGGCACCACCAGCACCACTACTATGATACCCACACCAACACCTACTACCTGCGCACCTTCGGCCACAACACCATGGACGCCGTGCCCAGGATCGACCACTACCGGCACACCGCAGCGCAGCTGGGCGAGAAGCTGCTCCGGCCCAGTCTAGCGGAACTCCACGACGAGCTGGAAAAGGTGAGCCTTCCAGCCCTCTCTCACATCAGCGCTCCCTCTTTCCCCACCGCCGGTCCGCGCTGACGGCTAGATGAGGCCGCCAGCTCTGCAGGGGCGAGGTGTCTGGAATGGACCGCACGATTTACTGGCATCAGTGAATTCAGCTGTCATGGGTGGAATTGCAGAGGAATGTAACTTAATCTCTTAAAAGTTTGCCGCGGGCTAGGCTAGTTACGCGATACTGGAGAGGCTGCATTTAACAACCTCCCCCATCCAATTAATTCTGTGCGTTTTCTTTCTCACCAGTGTCTGGCAATTGCCATCCCTTTGAATGACAGTTGTACTTATGAGCCCCAAGAATGTACAGGAGGGTTAGGTGAGGACGTCCCTCGGGAGACAGTGGAGAGCACCTACCATCTGTGTCCTTTTTATGATTGTATTGTTTGGCTTCTGTACACCCATTAGGGGTCCCAAGAGTGTGAATGTTAGTGTTCGAAGGAAAAATCTTAACAGGGTGTGTGTGTTTGTGGGGTATGAATTATTAAAACAAAATATGCAAAGGATCATGGAAATCTTAAATCTTAGGACATGCTGTACCTGATAATGGCATAAATCTTTTTTTTTTTAATTAACCTTATAGGCGCAACTCTAAAAAATTGGCGGGAGATGGGGAGGGTAGGTGGCAGAATCTAAAAATAGAGAATTGGGTTTGTTTTGTTTTCCTGTAGAGGATGTCCAGAGGGACCACCTGAGGTCCTGTTTAAGTAGTTACTTGTTCTGAACAGAAAACCGTCCATCTAAACTATTGATTACTGTAGTTCAATGTTTTATGGTCGCATGCTTTTATGTCCGCAGGCTTCACAGTCATCGTTTGGAGATAACATTGATGCGTTTGAAATTGGTTTAATATTTAACTCTTTTATGAGTTGGGATTACTGAAAACCTACCCTTTCAAGTGTATAATAATTCCATTGATGGAATTTTGTGACTGTAAAAGTTGGTTCCATATAGGTTGGCACGATCAAGCACAGTGTGGAAAACTTTAAATACACAAAATACATAATTCTGGATATTATTATTTGATCTCATACAGTCACTTCATGCAAGACTGCACTTGTCCCAGTGTTTGATAATGTTAACATTCATACAGTTTGAAATAACTAGAGAGGTCACAACCCTTTGAGCTTATTGATTGTTTAAAAGCCTGACATCATTTAACTTTAGATAATACCACTGTTATTCCATTGTGGTATGTTGCAATATCAGAGAGAAACACTTTCTAAAACACTTATTTTATTCATTCTCTTTTAGTTTCTCTCAAATCTGTTATTTTTTTCCCTTTAAAAACTCAGTCTTTATAAACTAGATGTATAGCTGGTAATCTTCCTTTTTTAGAACATTTTGTTACTGAGACTATTGTACAGATATTTCAGATTTATTTCATCAAAACAAAGTAGATTAGCAGTAAAGCAATCTTTATTTACATACAAATTTTGGAGAAACTCTTTAAATTGAAGCATTACATAACTCGAACTTGTTATGCTTCCTTAGAATTTTATTTTAATTAAATGCTCTAAATAATAAAGTAGTTCAAAGTCTCTAAAACTTCAGGGTTTTTTGATTTGTTTTGACATGTTTTGATCAGTTTACAGCTTCCAAAAAGGAACACCTAGATTAGCTGTTTAGTGACTGAAGTCATCTCACATCTTGAACCTCAGCTTTTGGGATTATTTTGAAGATTAGAAAAAAAAATCCACAGAGAGGTGAATGTGCAGTGACTGAAAAATAATGGTTAGTTTACTTAGTTATGAATTCATCTTGTATTGATCCTTCAGAAAGTGTACAAACTTTAGAATTTAAGTTTTAGATTCTCTTAATTTGTACATTCATTATTAGATAAATGTAATACATAATATTATGGTCAAAGTTTCCTTTATGCAACCACAGTTTTGTTCTTTGTAGTTTTTTACTTTCTACCATTTGCATTCTTAATGACCAATGAAAACGAACTGTTTTAGGTTAAGTTAGTGTAGAACCTCACATTGAAGATAATACTGTTTGAAATTTTAGCAGCAAATTATAGAAATGTGACGTGTTAAGGAGTACAAATTTGGCTATAGAAATGCACCTCTGTTGAAAGGACTTGTGGGAGGAGTGAGCTATAGGTAAGTATACACATACACACATATGTATATATGTTGGACAGATCCCCCAAGAGTGGTTCCTCACCTTAACTAGATTTCTGCCTCCTTAAAACCTTTTCTAATGCTTCTAGCCCTCAGTGAATTATAATATTTAGTTAGCATTTTTGTAACATTTAATTCTTGCAATTGATTGTCATGCAGTTTGCTTTGGACACTGAGTGCGTTAGTAACTCATGGATATAACTCTGTGCTAGGATCTATGAAAGAACAAAAGAACTGAAACTTGTCCAGGGGAAAGGACTATAATGATAATATCTTCTGCTTGAATTCCTTTCATTGCCCAGTAATGTGACTATTTATTTATTTATTTATTTTCTTTCCCCTAGACCCAGGTTTCAAACCTGGGTCCTTAGGCTTAACATTATCTCTATGTTTGCTTCTGAGCCACATGAGTACACTGAGCACTGTGACTTTTTTAATTATTTTGCCTAAAAGTCCAACTGAAGAGGAATAATTAAAGATCCATGGAACATCTGGGAGTATTATGCAATGATTCTGGGGTCAAAAGTCATTAGTTCTCCATTTATCAGATCTGTATTGGGGAGAGGAGTTTCTTAGGTATTGGTGCAGGACTGTGGCCCTGTGGGATGCTGAAGTGATGGAGTGGTTAATGTCTCTGACTCCTAGGTGGAGAAAAGAGTGGCAGGGGCTAGAATGGAAGAAGGGGGACCCAAGCTAATACTGTGGTATGTGGTGAATGTATCTGCTTTCACTAATTCGTGCTTCATTTTGTCTCTCACCCCACTTGTTAAAATAGATCATGCTGCTCCCTTACAGAAAATCCTTCAATAGCTTCCACTACACATTTATAATAAAATATAGTAATTCAGTGGGTTCCATGCTGAAGTGAAATTAAAATGAATTTAATTATGAAACAGGTCCTTAATAAGAATCAAGAGCACTGTTTTAAGTTCTGGAGGTCCATCAATAAACACAACAAAGTCATGGAGCTTTCATTTAGTGGTAGGAGACAATGAACAAATGGGTTAGATAGGACTGCTGTGAAGGTTAAACGTGGCTAGACTGGTGACTGGTGTGGTGACTGTAGAGACTAGAGACGGTCTCCCCAGGGTGTGAGCGGACACCAGAAAGGGGGCTGGGAATCACCTAGAGCAAATACCTGGTGGGGAACAGCATTTTAGGTGGAGAACTGCAAACACCAGCACCCTGAGGTGAGAGCATGTTTGTCATGGTAGAGAAACCGGGAGTCCAGCAAGACTGGAGCCATGAGGAGAGTGAGTGGAGGAGGAAGACAGTGGTAGCGGCGGGTAAGTAGTGTAGGACCTTGAAGGTCACGATGAGGACGGGATTTCACTCTGAGTGCTATATGGAGTCACGGAGGATTTTTGAACACAGGCTTTACATCTGACTTCACTTTTTAAATATTCTGATTGTTATGTAGAGAATATGCTTTTATGTTGGCGAGGGTGGAAGTGGGGAAATCGGTTGGAAGACTTTTGTGCTACTTCGGTTAACATGACGATGATTTATTTCCTAAGACACTAAGATGATACTGTTTGGTAAAATGAGGGAGTTAGATGCTGAATGTTTCCGAGGTAAAATTGTTGGCATTTGCTGACGATTTGGATAAGTGGTTGTGGAGGGTTCCTGGAGGTGTGTGCGGAGATGTCCCCACACCAGGAAGCCGTTCTCAGACATCAGCAAGGTGCGGTGTGTGACAGTTCAACTCGGTTCTGACAGCATCTGCTTGGAGGTCATACCAGATGGAGACCTCAGTGTTCCCGGACTGCCCTCCTCGCTGTTACCGCTGCATCTTCTGGCCAACAAGCTATGCTTCAGAGTCTCACAACGAACTCTCGAGTCCAATTAAGTTGTTAGAAGCTCTCACAAAACTCGCTAGATCACCAACTTATTAAAAAGGGTAGTAAAAGGTAAGAATCAACAGCCAGATAGAGAAATACATAGGGCGACATCCACTGCAATGGAGCTTCTGTCCTCAAGAAGCTTGTGGTCAGTGAGGTAGCAGGTGGAAGCTCTACTGGTCCCAAACGGGGAAGCTCTGAAGTCTCACCTTTTTGGATCTTTATGGAGACTTCATTATATAGGCATGACTGATTAAATCATTGACAATTGGACTCAACCTCTAGCCTTTCTCCCCTTTCTAGAATGTCTGGCCCTTAATTCATGTATTCCTGGCCACCTGTTCCCTTACTCAGGCGTTTTCTAGAAGTTGTCTTCATTACCTTAGACCCATTAAGAATAACAAGATTCTTGTTCAGGCTTTTATGGCTTCAGCCAAATATGACAGAAGACACTCTGGTGCTTACCAGTCAGGAAGTTCCAGGGATTTGTGATCCAGAAATTGCAGATGAAGACCAAATATGTGAGAAATACGCTTTGGTCATCAGAATTGACCATATATTTATATATGTTTAGCCATATATATGTGCATATATTTATATTTGTTTATAAATCACAGTATGACAGAGTATATGGAAAGATTAATGCTGGACACTTTCTCCCCAGTTTGGAGCCGAGTTGATATTTATGGAGAATTTGTGGAAAGAATGGAGAAAGACTTCCACAAGGAAGACTGGGAAGAACGGATTCGAGAAGAGTAGTCAAAAGTTGGGTATCATTCTGTGGGGCAAACACTTATACAATGGCAGCTACTGGTTTGTGAAATAATAGAACCTATAAAAGCAGGTATTAATTTGTAGCAAAACAATGTGCTTTTATGCTGCAAATTTCACATATAGCCATGAAACCCAGTAGTTTTTCAAATAGGATACAAAAGGGTCCAGAAATAGTAGGTTTATTCCACAAAGCAGAAGCAGAGTGAGGACTGAACTACAAGGAAAACAGTTTTAAATAGTGAAGCTAAAAATCTGTCAGCGCACACTGATAGAGTCGGAGTTGGATCCAGTCCACATACATCCCAAGGTCCTGGGTTCGTGTCCCAGGACTGGCAGGAATGGCCAAGATGAACAACCAGATAAAATAAAGTGCTTCTTCTTTTCTTTTCCTGCCTGTCTGCTCACCTTCATTCCTACCTGCACCCTACACCTTTCCTAAAAAAAAAAAAGGCCAGTGATTTTCCATGTGAAATACAAAAGTTTTCATCTGCCAGTGGCATTATTCTTCTGTTTTTCAGGAGAACTTATATTACTGCCTTAAAGTTATTGGAAAAAATTTTGGCACTTAACTTGGCACTTAGAAATTGGGAATTTTTAATTAGAAGGAAGAAATCTGAAAAAGTTTAGTGGCATGTCCCTCAGCAGAAGCTAATTATGACTGATAGGTTTGTAGTACTCTCGGGTGCAGAAAATTGCTCTGGTTTAAATTTTTTACTAGGTTTTTCCTGAAGTTTCACAAATTAGATATTTATCTAGGTTAAGAATTCTAGAGACTTCTGGAATGATTCTTTGTTGGGTTGATGTGAATTAGTTTCTTTAACAATGTCACTTCTCACAGTGGCATTCAAGTCATTTTGGAGCCTTTTTGCAAGTAGGTGGCTTGGTAAGGCAGGTGTGAGTGTTCCAGTGCAGGAAGACGTCAGGGGCCCCGAGAGCCCCGACGATCTGAGAGCCAGGGAAAATGATGGGAAGGGGACTGATTAAAACAGACTTACATAAAAGTAGGTCAAAATTTGGACTAGGGCTGATTTTCTCTTGAGAAGAGATAGGAAACTCACTTCATAGGGTGTGACTGGGTTCCAGTCCCAGTTCAGACTATCTCGTTATGATTATGACTTTTTGCCATGTAAGGGCATTATCCAATAGAACTATAATTGTGAATCACAAATATAGCTAAACATTTTACAGTAGTTATTAAAAGAATCAAAAGCAGGTGAAATTAACTTTAATAATACATTTTGACACTCAGAAACATTGACGATGTAATCATCTTAAAAATTAACAACATATTTTTCTGTGCTGGTATTGAAAGCTGGTCTGTGGTGGCTGGATAGTTTTGCTTCATGTTTCAAAGGCACCCCACAGTCAGAAACTTCTCTTCCTCTCTCTCCAAAAACAAAATAGCTGAGGCCTTCTTCATACGCCCTATTGTCTCTGTGAAAGGTATCCTATTCATCATAAGTAAGAAATGTGAGAATCCTTGATGCTTTCTCTTACCCTCCCATCCCAGTCCACTATATCACCAAATTCTTCTCTTTACTTCCTAAATCTTGATTCTTCTTCATTGCTACCGTTGTAGACCAAACTACAGCATTCCCCTCTTCAGTAGCCTTCTCACTGCATCCTCACGTTGGCTTATCACTATGCTCTCCCATCACTATTGTGCCCAGAATGATCTTTCTAAAAAAATTCATCTTGTCACTGTTGCCTTAAAACTAGCCCTGTATTGTTTGGCTTTGGCTCACCTCTTCTTTAGTCCAGTTACTCAGTGTACAGTACTCTCACCACAGGGTCTTTGTCCATGAATATTATCCGTTAACTCTTCCTCCCTTCTCCCTTATGTGCATTGTTTTTCATTTTTAGGATTCACTTCCATTTTTATTTCCTCAGAGAGGATAGCTTTATCCTTCATTCCTGAACAAAATCTCTTTTCCCTAGGACCATTATTTAAGGTTGAGGCAGTCTATTTTTTAATGTAATGATTTTAAGCTCAGTGAGATGCAGATTAGGTCTAAGATTATTTACCATTATGTTCCTGATACCTAATTATAGTTCTGACACAGCAGACACTTCATCAATACAATGTCGAATAATCTAATTCTTTATAAATTACTGTAGTATGGTTGGTTTTTAGCCCATCAGAAGTAAAGTAGATAAGATTTGGACTTGTTCAGTTTACTGTATAGATGATTCTTTTCCTAGTAGAAAATTTAAAAATTAACTATAAGAAATTTTTTTATAAATAGAATCTTACTAAAGCTATTTTTTTTTTCATTTTCTTTGCCTTTATCTGTATCTCCCATGTAGCTATTTATATTCGAAGTAAAGAATTCAATTAATTACTCAAGCCATGCTTAAAGTGCTCAACATCCATAGGTGTCTAGTTGCTACTATATTGGACAGTGAAATATAGAACATTTCATCATCATAGAGTGATTTATTAGGCTGTGCTATCAAGAGAAATGATCTTAAAAGAAAATTCTCCTCTTTCTTCCACATTAAAAGTCACCATTATTTTAAAATTAAACAGTAACTTTTCTTCTAATTTTGCATAAGACCTCCCTAAAATAAAGGTGCCCAGAACATATTAGACCCTCAAAGTAGTGTTTGGAATCTATTTCTGAAAATGGAGATCTCGTTCTTTGATTAAAAAATCTGTAAAAGCATTTCTTAATAATGTATTAGTGCCAGAGTTTCCAAAGCACCCTTCACTTATTTGTATTTGGTATTCAAATTAGTGTTTGCAGGTGGTGAGATTTCAGAAGTTCTTGGAGTAGCAGTCTTCTTTTACAAGTTTGTAGTTAGCCTAAAATCGTGTAATTATTACTTAGACTGGAACATTTTATAACTAGGTTTCTATCTCCCTATCCTTTTCTTCTAGACTAGTGATTCCCAAATTTCAAAAATAATCACCTGGAGAAAAATTAGTGTTCTCTCCTGTATATTGTAGATCTTAAACTTCCCTGTGATTGCCAGAGTCTAAGAGACAGTGTTGTAGATCTCTTTGAGGATCGTACACTTTTGTTTTCCTTAAAACAGTGGTACGTAGTTGTTTTCTTTGACGTGCTTGTTCTCAATTTTGAAATACCCTCATATAGATAAGCACTAACAATCAAAGATTTAGACTTTAACCCTTAGATTCCTTTATACTGAATATTGCATTAAGTTACCAATTACTGAACATCTTCCATATTTTATGAACTCTGTATTCTGGGCAAAATAACCTTCCAAACCAGGTTTACAGATAAAACTAGTGGCAACTTGCCAGGGTCTCTCAGATAGTTAGTAGTAGATGCTAGATTTAAACATATTTAATGAAAAGCTCAGATGTGAGGTATTTAGACAAATAAGTATGTTGCTTATTAAGTGGCCTATTAAAATCTTACAGGGAAGTCAGACATACAGATCCATCCCATGAAGTTTGAATCCTAGTGAGTTCACATAGAAAAGTTAAGCCTAGTTACTACCTCTCTTATAGAATCTAAAGATTTCAGACAAAAACAATTAGGCTCTACTTTAGAAATTAAGCTTTATGATAAATTACTGTCAGCACTGGCCTACCTGTAAATTTTTAGAAGTACTATATTTGGCTTCTAAGCTTGGAGTAATAAGTGTACTGCCTCACCTATTTCAATCCCAATTATTTTGGCAGATTTGTTCATCAGAAACAAAGCTGCTCCAATAATTGAAGTAAAGCATCAACAATAACAACAGAAAGGCTTTCCCATGAAAGGGCTTCACAGCACCTGTACTTTGGAACTGCATATACACAGTTATAACAAATATGCCTGTGGTTTCCAGAGCTAGCGCAGGGAGGAAGGAAAATGAATACTTGCAGAGACGGACCAGAGAGACGTAGCATGTTGGAGAGACAGACAATGACACTCATGAATGCAGAAACAAAATTCTCAGAAAATAAGTTAGAATCCCTCATTAGGGTAGACACGAAAACAATCTTGAGTTTTGGTTATTGTACCATCTCCATTTAGAATAGTACTGATACAAAATAACTGCTTTCCATCTTAATGCAAAAAAGTCAGCAAACTACATTTTTGGAAAATAGCCACCTCAGATCAACTTATAATTTCAAATTTTAAGAGGTTGAGGATTAATCTTTTTCAAAACCAACACTTTAAAATTTTACTCCAAGAGTTTCATTGTATTTTATTTAAAATATGTATTATTTCATTAGAAACAAATTTAGAAGTTTGAAAAAGAGAAAGTAAGTTAAATACTGGAAATCTGTAATATTTTTGCTTTTATATACATTTTACTACAATTTTGTCTTAGTTTTCCATTTCTATTAAATAATCATTAGTAAAGTTTCCTATCTCCTGTAATAATCTATATAAAAGAATAAGTGATATACTTATGTGTTTGTACCATAACTTGCCATTTTCTTTTTGTTGTAGACTGTCTCGTCCATTTGCATTATTGCGATTTGATTTTAATTGGGCCTTGTATTTTGCTATTTGTTTGTATCTTATCTTTTTTTGTATCCCTCAAGGTATCTTCCCTGCCATATTTCATGGTAGACGTTTTTATTATTCATCTTAATTGTATTGATTTTTCTACTTGGAATATTGATTTTCTGCTAATGTATAGGAACCTTAAAGCAGAATATGTTCCTTTCCTTAATGCTCTTGTTGTCCTAAATTATAAACCTAGCAGTAGTGTACTTTTTACTTGCAACAGCAATATGACTTTAAAAAAAAAAAAGAAAACACATATATGGTATTTTATACTCACTTTTATTTTCATTTCTTGTAGATCTGTGCTGCTGATATTGTTTCCTTAAGTACATCTTGTAGTGAAGTAAAATGGCAACAAAATTCTCTGTTTTTGTTTATCTGAGGGTGTTTTTATTTTACTTGACTTTTGAATGATGGTATTGCTGGATATACATTTCTTGGTTAACAGGGTTTTCTTTTAGCTCTTTGAGTTTACCCTTCCAGTGCCCACCCTGGTTTCTGATGAGAAGACAACCATTTCTACATGATTCTGTTGTTTTTTTCTCTGGATTTTTTAAGAGTTTCTCTCTTACCCTCAGTTTTCAGCAGTTTGTGTTTGGGAGTGTTTATCTTTGCAAGGATCCTATCTGGGTTAAAATTTCTCCTATCTTTAAATTAATGCTTATCATTGTTTTCCCCTGCCACTTTCATTTTGATGTTGAGTGTATCTAATGATTTCTTTTATTTCAATTTTGATTTTCAAGCTTAGACTTTCTAATTTTTAAAATATTTTGTAGTTCTTTGAGATTCCCTCTTATTCATTATCAGCATATTTACCTTTAATTTTTGAACATACTTATTATAGCTGTATTTTTCTGTTATATTTTTAGGTGAAAATGGGGTATGAAAATTATACTATTAACAACTTTGGGGTAAGGATTATTTTGTTTGAAAATGTACACGTAGGTTCAGTCTGCTAACTGTGTCCTCTTTTATGTAGTAGCTGATGTTCTCTCTGTTCTCCGTTCTTTTCAGTTATTTATGTTTTTAATGAGGAAGGCGAGCAGGCAGGTAATGAAGACAGGTAGACAGGAAGAGGAGAGAGGAGGAAGAGATATGTTTATGTATTTGTTTGTTCATTTTGGTGGTTTTCTCCTGGCCCTGAGTCACAAACCTGGTCCTTGGCTTTACATGTTCTACATCCGGGCTGCTGGCTTCAACGTAACGCCTGAGCCACCAGGGTGCACCTCTGCTCTGGTTTGTTTCCAGCTGCTGCTACACTGTGTAATTTAGTGGTCTGCTGAAATTTGGGCTTACCTTCGCTGTCATTCCTTTTTGTTTTGTTTTTGTTTAGAGATTTCCACTTTCCAATTTCTCTGCTGATTGTGATCTCTTCTATTTCAAGCTGTAAGACTTTACTTTTGCCCGTTTAAGCTAAATAAAGATAGCAAACTCCAGGATCTTACCCATTGCAGTTATATCTATTAAGATTATTTTCTTTCTGGTCATTGCTTTTTTCCCATTTACTTTTTTTTTTTTAAGAGGGAATGAGGATGGGAGGCAAGGAGGAAAGAAGTGTCTTTATTTATTTAGCTGTTTATTTTGGTCACCTGCCACAGGGCGAGAACCCTGTCCCTGGGCTTTACGTGGTCCACACTGCTGGCATCTCAGTGGGCCACGCCACTGGTTATACCAGCTCTAGGTTCTTTTCCATGCATCTGTAATTTAGCTCTCAGGGATTTAAATGTTGGCCTTTCTACATAATATTGTATGGCCAAATTAATAAGCGCGTACTACGCACAAATATATTCTTTGTCAAGTGGTTCTTCAGATATATTGTTTTTGTAATATTTTAACCTAATACGATGCTACTAATCATATGTTTATGTTCTTATTAACACTTGATTCTTCTTCTTTTAAAAATCAAACAATTTTGCTGTGCCCTGGTGGTTTAGCAGTTAAGTTCAGGTACATCCTAAAGACCCAGGTTCACATCTCGGGGTTGTGGGGAACAACTAAGAAGAACAACTAAATATAATAAATAAACTGCTTCATCTTTCTCTGTCTTCTTGCATGCCTGTCTCTGCTCACCTTCATTCTCTTCACCTTCTCTTTCTTCATTCCTGCCTGCACCTTTTAATAAATAAATAAGTAAATGCCATTTGAAATTTAGATTATGCGAAGTGTTAATTGATACAGAAAAGAATGAGTTTTCTGGCTATTTGAGTTAAAATGTATTAGGCTGTTCATTGACAGCAATTAGCAAGTTGTGTGTGGCACTGGAAATGATTCATAAATTATGTCATTAATGTCTTGTAGAGAACACGATGGGCTAGTAAAGCACTGAATTCTTTGACTACAGTCAGCACTTCTGACTGGGTTCATTGTCAAGTCACATGGTCACACCATCTACTTTTATCTGTGACACTTGAGTTTTGAGCTTTGCATTAATGCCTCGGGATATTAATAGAGCATTGTTAACCAGACCAGATTGGATTCCTGTTAAACAATACTTTGTTTTGAAAGAGTAGCCTGTATGGGGAGCATTGCACTGAATACACCAATCACCGACAGCACGGACAGGAAATGTTGGCAGCTTTGGGATGATATAACTGGCTAATACTTAATGAAAAAAATGTGTAGAATAAACGCAGCCACTTTGGTATCTAATTTTGCATATGCGTACATCCATTTTTAGTTGCTAATTTGACTGTTTCATGATATTAATTTAGCACTTTGGCTTACCATAGTATTAAGCAGATGTTGTCAAAATACGAGAATTATTTTTCCTTGAAGTATCTTTATTATTTTAGTTCAGAAGTGTGTTTTTAGGATTTAAGTAGCATTTTTGCTAGAACTTAACATTTTGAAATATGATTTTTGTTTTATTTAAGTCAATAATAAGCTGCTTGTAAACAAAGCAATACATTTTTATATTAACAGTGTCCTAAAGTAAAGATCCCCACTATGCTGTCTGTATCAGCAGTGAATTAATTTGCTTAAAGCTGGGCACAGAATTTTTGGCTTCTGTTCTTAGATCATTTAATTTGATATTAATTTTTACTAACTGCTGTAAAGTACATATCAGTTGCCACTAAAGGAGACAGGCAGGGCATGAATCCATCATTTATTAAGTAAATATTTAGTAGTAGAGAATTTTCAAAATGCTTCTAGTGGTATGACCATTGACCGTTAAAGCCATGTTCTTTGCACTGAATACCCTGTTGGTTTGCTGATGTTGTAGACAATACATTCTTTACCACTGTGCTGAATAGTGGTGCCATATGTGTATGTGCTGTTTTAATTAGGCCATTTCTGTATTATCTTTTTCTATCTGTGAAATGACCTCTATCACAATCACCTCTAAATAGACTTCCAAAGTTTAAATAAAATACATTTTGACTATTTAATGTACAATTGCATGTTTAAACATTTGACATGCGTTCTCAGATGGATATATCTGGATGCTCGCACTTTGTCCTTCTCCATAGATTTTGGTGGAGGATCTGTAATACTCCTGTAGCCAGAGAGTCCTGTAGGTAGAACTTGGGGACGTTTCTACAAAGCACAAAGAGCTTTAGTTTAGTTTTGTTTTTCAAATCGCCTCTGGTGTCATCCAGTGCAAAATTTCTGCTATCATTTTTATGAGGACTGTTAGCTTCATAGACTTGGAAGAGGAAGAAGGGAAATAGGAAGCAAAGTGAAAAGAGAAAGTAGCTGAGGAACTGGCAATTTGAAGTAGGATGGTTACCCAAACTGGATGATTTGTCTGTCTATTGTCCCCTTTCCCAAACAGATACCTAAAATAATTCCCATCGGCTTATAGTTATATGTGGAATTCTACCGTTTAGAAGATTCTTGTACTCACTGCCACATCAAGAGCTTCATGATTTTGGATAAGTTGACCTCTCAAAAGACTGTATCTCCATCTGCTAAATGGAAATAACCATACCTACTCTTCAGAGATGTGCCAGTTCAAGGAAATAGGACATGTAAGCATTGGGGGGTAGTGTCTTGACACACAGGGTTTTTAGTAAACAGTGCTGTTATTAAAATCACCCAGATTATAAGGGTCTCACATCCTAGGAATTCTTAGTTTATCTCATAGGTAATGGGTAACTACATCTAGATAATGTATAACTATGCTATATAAGAAACGCCTGTTTCTTGAAGGAGGAAAAACTATTTCTTTGTATCTTGCTTATTACTTAGCACAAAAAGTCTTGTTTATACCACAATAATCTTGAACTGAATTGGGTTGGATTCCATGCCAGAGTTCATCTCACCCCCAAATCAAATGATTTCCTAATTTACAAACCGTTTCTTATCCAGAATTGAATTCTTTAAAAAATACAAGAAAAATCATCTCTTTACTGTTATTTTTTCAAAGTATTTGTGTATATAGGAAATAGTAAAGGAATCATTTAGAATAAAATGGAAATAAAGTAATTTAAGTACTAAGGCAGCATATTAACACTGCTTAATAGATGTTTCCATCTTGTTTTTCATTTAGTGCAAGTGTTAATTTGGGATAAAATTTAAAACTTCTGCAGGGGATTATTGTTTCCGTTTTATGTGTGATTTTCCTTAATGTTGGATTTGTGACTTTATGGTGGCTTGTAGTTAACAGTTTTTAAACATTTAGATAATATGATCTGCCAGAATAATTTGAAACTGGCTAACTTGAATAAGGGTAAACATTTTTATATGTTTCAGAATTTCTGTATTCTCTGCCAGACCTACTATCCTGTATATAAAACCTTCTTCTGAATAAGCAATTACTAAATGTACTAGCAACTTTATGTGTTTTTCCTCCATTCTTTTTCTCTTCGTGTTGTGTGTTTCTATAACTTTGGATTGTTTAAAGTTGATTTTTAAAGTCGATATACATATAAAAAGATACATCAGTTATGATTGGGTTTCAGATTTTATTTTATAGATCAAAGTGATAGAAAGCAGTATGCTTACCTAGTCCTCATTTGGCAAGGTGATTGTTTGACCCATATTTTGTGAAAGCAAGAAATTGATTAATGAGTACATATAATTTGGCTTATTGAAAATCTAAAGCCATCTTATATCCAATCTTCCTTTGTAGCTTTCTTCATCTATAATAAATCATCGCCTTTTGGGGGGTAAATGAATACTTATGTGATCCTCACAATCATAAAATGTAAGTTAGTGTAGTTTAAGAGCCACTTTCTAGTTCCACAGGTGATGTTTTGAAGGAAAACTGCAGGCAGGAATGAAGGCAAGTAGACAAGCAGGCAGGAAGAGACAGAAGGAAAAACCATTTTATTTAGTTGTTCATCTTGGTTGTTCCCGCAGTCCCAGGTCTCAAATCTGGGTCCTTGGTATGTATGTGGACTGTGTCCAGTGGACTTATCCACTTGGTCACCGGGACAAACCACACATGTGATTTTAAAAGCATATTTTGTTCCTCTAAATAAATGAACCTTTACACAGAAAAAGACTCACAAAGTGGGTTTATAAAACATGATCAAGATATAATGTTGCATATCTTTCAGAAACATATTCAGAACAAAAAGAGGAGAATCCCCAGTTGCAAGAAGGGTTAAGGGATACTCACTGGCATGGGTGTTGGTCCTGCTGTACTTTAATACTTTTCAGCAGATGCTAAAGGTACAGCCTTGGCTGGGCACTGAGTGAATGGGAATCCCAAGGATTCTGCTGCCCTAGCTCGGAGTGGATTACCTGAGTGCATAACCTTGTTCTTGGCCAGGCATTGAAAAGCCAGACCACATAGAATATGTTTACCGTTGAATTTTTTTGAAATAGATGCTATAGGTGAGTCTTACTCTTCATAATTCTGACATGCCACTGCACCTACATTTAAATAGCTGTATTATAATCAAGTTCTATCTGCAGGCTTTATAGCCAAGAGCAAGAAACCTCAGTTGCTTTACTGTAAATTGAACTTTTATTTAGAGAGGCAAAAAAATCCAAAGGGATAGTGCTCGTGGGCAGCAGTTATCTCCATTTTACAGATTAGGAAACTGATTGTCAGAGAGAGACTGTAACTTGAAAAGAGTATATTTTTGAAAAGACATACAGTGTATTTTGGGGCTGAGTTAAGCATTTAATACAGGCTTTTTGGTATAGTGGAAAATGACCAGCTTTAAGGTAGAAGACCTACCTTTCATCTCTATCTCTACTATGAATATATTAACACTTAAGAGGACTGGAAAAGTACTTACAGTGGTGCTTGATAAAACGGATTAATAAATACCCGCTTAATACATGAGTAGAAGGATGTGATGATAGTTTATGCTCAAAGTGCTTTTTGCAAATGCACAGTCTTCAAATAACAGAAGAAAATCAGAAATTGTTTTTTGACCTTTTCATGTGTTAAATACTGTTAAAGGATGGAACATTTCACACTTCAAAGGATGGTGAAAGTTTAAGCACCCTTAAATCTACCTCCAAACAGCATTGAGGCCGCCTTGCAGACACCCAGAGAGAGGTTCTGGTGCAGCCTCGCTCAGTTCTTCTCAACACCAGTAAAACAAAATAAGCATTTCCTCCTTTGTGCCAGTTTAAAAAGAGTGTGTAGGTTATTGTCCTCTGCCCACTATGGCATGAAATTCTTGAGCAAAGGCACTTTAGGAAGCCTTTACTAGTTAAACTATAAGGTGGAATAAATTTGTACTTAAAGGTGACTAGATGAGTAAGAAATATTGCCAAAATATGTTTTACTAGTATTTTAACCATGGTCAGAAACATGCTATTTAAATAGCCTGGATATTTTTTTGTACTATGATAAACACCTTTTTTACTCTGGAAAAATATCATAGACCATTCTGATCACTCTGCAATCATCTTTCATGGCAATTAACATCCTTGTCCAGTGACCATCTTCTGCTACATTGTACACTTGACATGCAGATTTTGTGGAGTTAATAGCTGGGATGTCCAAAGAAAGAAATAACTGACATTTTAACAGTGAAAAGTGAATTGTGGACACATTTGTAACCTGATAAGGATGTGCACAGAAGACAGTCCTGCGCTGTAGGTTACAGAGCAAATGAAAGCAATGTTAAGATTTTTTTTTATTTGTAATTTTTTTTTTTTAAAGGAAAGGTGCAGGCAGGAATGAAGGCAAGCAGAGGTAAGCAGGCAGGAAAGCGAGGAAAAACATTTTATTTATTTTATAAGGTTTTTCATCTTGGTTATTTCCACTGGTCCTGGAACATAAACCAAGCACCTTGCGATGTATGTGGGCTGCACCCAACTCACTCCTATTCCACCAGGGGGCACCTAATTGTAATTTTTTTTAAACTTGAATAAATATTTTTAATTAAGCTTGATTTTTGTCCATTATTTTAAAAAGAAATATGGTTTCTCATAAGTTGTTACTGAAATACTGAAGGAAATTCTAGAATTGGTGGGAAAAAAACTTTAAAAAAATTTCTTTATGAGAAAACAATTAAATTTCACTGTATATGAGTTGTGTTTTTGCTTTGGTCAGTTAGAACTGAAATACGCCCTTGATATATAAAAGATAATGAAAATCAGTGAATTATATAAGACAAATTCATTTTGGATATTAGAAACAAAAAACTTTGTAAATATTTAAGAATTGTACATTGAGGAATAATACATTTAAAATACATTAGACAGTATTAATGATTGAAAACTTAATGTCTTTCTGGTAAGATACTATGTTTGATTATTAAGTATTCATTGAAGAGTTTGGTATTTAAAAACTAAAGCATAAAAAGAAAACTTATTTTTCTCTTTGTTTCACTTAGAGGAAATTTTCTGTTTATGGAATATTGACAGTTTTTTTTCACTAATTGAGAATTAGAATAGCAAACATAGTGAAATATACAACTAGTGATATCAGCGTTTATATACAGGGCTGAAAATCAAAGGATAGTACCGTATGGAAATGAGCATGAGCTATCTATCACTTGTCTATCACATAGCGACAGTGATTAAAGCTATTGGTCTCTTGAGATAATCATAGAAAAAGTGAGAAAAGTAGATGAGTCTGGGGCCAACTGTTAAAGGTCCTCTTAACATTTAATTATTAGGTAGAAGAGATTGACAGAAGAAAGTGTGGTATTTCAAGAAATGTTTTAAGAAAGAGGCAGTGGTCAGCAGAATCATATGCTATTTCAATAGTCCAATGAGACAGGGGCTGAAAAATGTACCTGGGATTTGCAGCAGAGAAATCTTTGGATATCTTGAACTATTTCTGCATTGTGGCAGGGTGAAGCCAGGTTTGTGTGCACTGAAGAATGTGCTGTAGCATTTCAGGAAGTTTGGCTGGGCATTTGGGGAGGGGTGTGTAGTAAAAACTAACTGTGGGTAAAGGAAGAATGATCAAGTTGAGATAGAAATTTAAATATGAGAGAGAAGATTATTCATAGTGTAAAGTTTCTCCTTTTCGCTATACCATGCAAAGAACTAATGGCCACAGAGTAGAGTTCCCTTTCATTCTTGTGTTTTCTGTATCCTCAGAAATACAATTTAAATCCTCTTGTTTTCTCTCTGTAAAGTTTCCCTTTTCATTGTTTCCGTAGCTTCACCCATTAGCTCTTTATCCCTGGCCCCTCTCCTAAGTTCCAGTCATGAATTTTTTAACTGCCCGAAAAAAACTTCTTAACCAGTTGTCTCATGGCTCCTCAAATTGAACAAGTCCAAATACATTAATCATTTCCTTTTCACGCTGACATAATTTATTAGTATCTTTTTCTTTCTTTAAGAACTCCTTCGTTACTGAGGGTCTACCATTGTTTTTTCTTTCTTCCACATTCTGCTCTCACCATCATTCTTAATCCTGCTTGTAGGCTTGGAATCACAGTATACTTTGTAAAAGTTTGTTTTCTCAAATATATCCAGGTTAATTTGGTTTACTTAATATGGTTTTATTCATAAATCATTTGCTATTTTTGTATTTTAACTGTTGTGAGAAACAAAAAAAACCTACTACAATTTCTGTGAAAATTATAGGTAAATTGAAGATTTTGATGTACCTTTGTATTAGCATAACTTATAGTTCATAATTGTGTATATGATGTTATGTGTATCATGTATTTTCCCGAATTTAAGTTTGTCCGTTTTTCTGAGGTTGGACAATTTTCTTTATCTTTGAAGCTATTTAAAGAAACAAAATATGTGTCTCCTATGTTGGTTTCTTGTTATTTTAGGAAATTAATATAATAAACCACATGTAGTTAAATCAAGTCATCTATAAATATTTATTTGATTTTAATTTTCAAGTTGTGTGTTAGAGATTAATAACAAACATTTAAAAATAGAGATATCAGAACATGAGGAAGATAAACATTCATTTTCTGTGGACCTGTCTTTATTTTCAAGTACTTCTTCATACACACTGAAAAAATCTTACTTGATGTTTTGAATATGAATACAGTTTTTCATAGTATTATGAAAATCTACATAATTATTGCAAGATCTTTAACTTTGAGGTGGAATTCTGATAACCCCCCACAGCAGAAATTTTAAGATGCCTGCATGCTTTGGCATTGTTAGAAAGCCACCCACAACAATACTTAGCCTTGGGAAAAGCAGCCTGTTAAGTACATAAATCTTTCATTTTCTTTTAATAGAGTTGAGAAGAGAGGTGTCTTTTTTTGTATATACTGTAGACATAGTTTCTTGTAATACTTGGAGGTTGTATAGTATTAAATTTTTTTTTCTGTAATTAACTAAACAGCTGTAAATATCCTATAGCGAAAACTACAGATCTGCTTTACAATTAATTGAGTTAACAAGGCAAACATTTTTGTTCTGGTTTTATTTGAATCATTGAACAGTTGAGTCATCAGTCTCTTTGAGGAATGTTTGTTTTTTTAACTTGGTATCATCATTGTTGCTTTATTGACTAGAGCACATCGAACAATGGAAGTAAAGCCATAAAAGGTTTGCTGTTGTGATTGTACAACAATGAGCTGGTGAAAATTATTTTATTTTTTTTTACTACTTGTACACATTTGTAACAATGTTTACTGGTTTCTGTGTTTATACCGGATTCTAAACCAGGAGAAGGAATAATAATAGGTAGACACACAGACTAAAATGAGGAGTGACAGTCAGCAGTCAGTAAAAAAGATCAGAAATATAACCAGAAGTAACCATTTCAAAAAGTATTTCACGATCTAGCAGTTCCATTCCTAGATTAAACACGTGTCTGCACAAACACCTGCACACAAATGTTTGCAGCAGCAGTGCTCATAGTAGCCAAGTGTGGAACCAGCTCCAGTGTTCATCAGCCGAGGAAGAGAAAAATGTAGAACATCCATGCAATGGAATATTATTTGGCAATAAAAATAAGAACTGATAATACTGTAACATGACTGAACCTTGAAAAATGTTTTACTAAGTGCCAGAAGCCACACACATAAGCTATATATTGTATGATTCCATTAACATGAAATGTCAGAATAGCAAATTCATATAGAAAGTTGCAAAGTGATTACCAAGGGCTGGAGGAAGTGGGAGATGGGAAATATATCCTCAGTGGGCAAGTTGCCGCTCTTTGGGATGATGATAATCATCTAGAACTGAGTGGCGACGTTCATACAACTTTGTGAATATACTAAAACCCAGTGACTTATACTCTAAATTGGTGCATTTCATGGTAGGTGACGAGGAATTTCATTTTTTAATTTTTTTAAAGGAAAGGTGCAGGCAGGAATGAGAGCAAGTAGAGGCTGGCAGGCAGGGTGAGAGAGGAAGAAGAAGCGTTTTATTCATTTTATTGGGTTGTTCATCTTGGGTCTCCCCAGCCCAAGGGTGCGCGCCCTGGCACCTTGCAGTGCATCTGTGCTGGCGCCGCTCCTTCAGGACATACCAAAGAAAAGGAGCTTTCAGTTGTTAACACTGAAATTTCAGTTGGAGAAAGCATGCCTGCTAGGCAGTGTGAAGTTGTGACGCAAGAGACAGAATGAACCGACTGACCTAGCTAGCCTGTGCGTAGCAAATAATGCTCACTGTGTTCTTCAGACAACATCAGAATGTATTGGAAATGTGAACTCAAAATGTGTTTATTGTCATGATAAGATTTAAATTTTTAAAAATGAATAATTTCTTTACTGCTTTATGTTTTCTTTAGGAAAATGTTCAGAAATCCCTTGATTTTTGGAAATCTGTACAATGTCTTTCTAAACAGGGTTAAAAGTACTTAGTTATGTTTGTTTAGTAATATTCTTACACATGATTCACATTTCTTTCTATAACCAGGAGCCTTTTGAGGATGGCTTTGCAAATGGAGAAGAAAGCACTCCAACCAGAGATGCTGTGGTCACGTACACTGCGGAGAGTAAAGGAGTCGTGAAGTTTGGCTGGATCAAGGGTGTTTTAGTATGTGCCTGTAGATTTCATTTTATAGTGACAACATTTCTATCTGTTATAACATCTTCATAATACTCTTACCAGTTCTCAAGAGAAATCTTTCACTTTTTAAAGCCGGCTTTGTCTGAGTGTATTAGAAGGGCAAATCAGTAATTTGTATCTCCTTTCTTTGTGGATATTAAATTTAGTTAAAGGAATAATGACACACTTAATAATTTAATTTTACTTGATTATCTCTCTGAATTATATTTTATTACCTCTTGTAATCTCACATACTGTAACTTTTCAAAAGTTAAATATGGAGCTATTCAATTAATGGGAGCATCAGAATCAAGAAGGCTGAGGAGGATTAACCTGCCTCCTTTCTGCTATCCCGTTATCTTTTGAAGAGAAATGTGTAGAAGTTGAGAGGCAACAGAATAAAAGATAAATTGTTTTCTTTTCCGGAGGAGAGTGAAAGCAGGCAGGCAGGAAAAGAGGAGGAAGTAGCATTTTTCAGTTGTTCACTTCTCCTCTCCACCCCAGGTCTCAGAACTCCATTTTGCATCCTCAGGCTTTACATGACGTACCTCCCAGCCTGCAGCTAATGCCTGAGCTACCAGGGCATGCCAGAGAAATCGTTTTCTTAAGTACTTAATTCACTTGAGTAGTCAGGTTTAGGTAATTGAGGTTGAGATTTACCTCTTTTTCTGTTTCAACAGGCAGTAAGTATCTAACTAGAATAGACAGGCTAAAATGATTTCTCTTTTGGACTTTGCAAGGAGGTAATTGGAGTTGGATTGGCATGCAGGGGGAGCAGGGGGAGGAGTAGAAGCAAAATCCTAGTTTTATTAGCAAGCGTATTGCTTGATCGCTAGAGTGAGTGTGCACTTTCAGGTAGAACTGTCTGCGGGTTCGTGGAAGACTGTTCTACGAGTAGTAAATAAAAGTAAAGTAGATCGGGTAGACCATCTTATAGATAATTTAGATTTTTGAAAGCAATGTGAACAGTTGACATTTTGTGTTGACAAATTTTTAATATTATTAAAAATGCTATATAAATAATGAAATGAAGATGCTATGAAAATATAAGCAAGAATTAAACTTACTTGCCTTAATAAAGGGCAACAGTAGTCTTCCAGTCATCCTAAACATTCCTTATACCTTTCTTGTTAAGTTACTTCCACTGCTTCAAATAATTGTCGTGTGTGTGTGTCTGTGTCTGTGTGCACGTGCGTGTGTATATGCATATATACTCTTAAATAGTACTTTATACTTGCCTTAGCTCACCTTTAAGTTAACATTAAACTCTTTAAGAAACTGTGAAAGAACGGTAGAATTTACTGTTAACACTACTATTCTGAAGTGCTTTCTGAAAATGTTTCATGTTTATTTTGCCGTCCTCCCTGACCCCGGGTCTTGAACTTGGGTCCTTGGACTTTAAGCCACTGAACCACGGGGGTGTGTCTGTTTTCTGTTAGCTGAGCATTTGTTGTGTTGTATTTGATCATTTTTCTTCATCTGTGACTTGATCTTTTTTTTCTTCCTAGGTCCGCTGTATGTTAAACATTTGGGGTGTGATGCTCTTCATTAGATTGTCATGGATTGTGGGTCAAGCTGGAATAGGTACGGGACATTACTGCTTGACTCTTTTAAGAATAGACACAGTAATTGTGTGTGTCTTGGCTTTCAACCTTATAAAATTAAAGCAGTTGAAATCATTCTTTGTATCAGATTTCTATCTCAATGTTACTTTTTTCATAATTATGATTAGATTTTTCCAAAATGGGATCGAAATAAAGTAATTTCTAAGTTATGACGTAAATTCATTATTCTCAGACTAACCAGTTTTAGATAGAAAGCAGGCTTACGTAAGAGTATGATTATTCTAGTCTCTCTTTCTTTTTTCTTAAAGGTCTGTCAGTCCTTGTAATAGCGATGGCCACTGTTGTGACAACTATCACAGGATTATCTACTTCAGCAATAGCTACTAATGGATTCGTGCGAGGAGGTACAGTCTTTTCATGTTATCATTGGATTACTGTTACTAAATAAGTTAAGATTTAAATCTTCTAATTTTTCACCTTAAAAAAGCACCATGCTGAGTATAAATAGGCAGGGGTTATTACTACTTGGCACTTGAGAAATTATTAAAGAAAAACAAATGGAAACAAAGCGAAAAAGAAATGAAAAAAAAAAACAATGAAACAAGTATACCCGTTCTACCACATGGCCTCACCCCCACCTCCTTCTCTTCTGGCAGCCTCAGCCTCGCTGTCAATTTTTATTTTTATTTTCTCAGTTAATTTGCATTGTTTCTCCATATTCCAAATATGGGTGAATGTCATCAGGTATTTGTCCTCTTGTCTGCCCTGAAGTTTTCTCTATGTTGTCATGAATGGCAGGATTTTATCTTTTTTTAAAAAATGGTTGAAGCATTTTCATACTAGTATATTTAAATATAAAATTTTATATTGATTCATGTGTAAACCTCATGCTTTATTTAGGTTATTCACTGCATTTAATATCAATAACATGCCTCCTGTGTTTGATTGGTATTGCACAGGCATAACCTCATTCCTCCCCATTGAGGGAAACTTAGGCAGAGAACCCTTTCCCCATGAGCTGTCAGCTTGTATGTTATACCTGAGACTCTGAATCTGTATTCATCTAGCTGTCTCCTTTGGATGCTCTGAGGCCTCTATCATCTGAGTCAACAGATTTGCCTTGTGAGATTTTATTCTCCCCAAGGAGAGCACCCAGGAACCAAGAGATAAGCAAGAAGATTCCCCTTTCTAGACAAAAACACAGAATTTAGCTGCAGTGAGGCGATTACTGGAGAAAGGAGAGAAAATGTGTCTCAGCTCCTATAAAATCATCTTAGCAGATCAACCAGTTCCATCTGTTTCAGCTATTTTTACAGAACCATATTAGGACTGCTGAGCATGCATCACTGTTTGCTGATATTTTATGTGTACATGAGTCTGGTTTCAACTGTATTAGGGGTATAAGATCAGGTATGTCCAAAAATTAATCATACAGCACAGATTCTTTTTATCTTCTTGTGTATTGGCTACCTCATGCTTAATTTCTTTCTGCTACTGTCAGGGAACAGAAGTGAAAGGAGAAATAGAGCAGGGTGTTAGGTATTTTTAGAGGATCAGCAAATCATCAAAAAATTTCTCCTGATCTTTAGTCCTTTGAATATAGGTGGTGAGCATCAAGGGAGAATGGGGCATGAAACCATTGGCAACATAGGCCCCTGGACTTTCTCCATGTAAATTTAAATTTATGGGAAGCTTAGATTTTTCAGTACTACCAATATAGATATTTACAAGTACATCTACTTCAGACATTTTGTGTCTAGTCTTCTGTCCTGGCATACCAAGAAATTTGAGAATGCAGAAAGTATGGAAATGTTTCATAACAGATTACCATATGTTGCACTTTTGCCTGAGTTCCCTCAAAATGAGGAGTCAGTGTACAAAAGAAGAAACTAGACACTCTCTAGTGGCTTACCACTTAAGCTCACAGCCTCTGGCTAGCATAATCCACAGTCATCCCAATGACCCAGGTTTGCAAATCAGGGCCAGGAGAAACAGCCAAGAAGAAAGACTTAAATCAATAAATAAATGCTTCTTCCTCTTTTCTCTTCCTACCTGCCTACTTATCTTCATTTCTACCTGCACCTTTCCTTTAAAAAAAAAAAAAAAAAAAAAAGAGAGAGAAAAATAAAACCTAAGAAAAACAATCTTACGCAATTCTGGATTCTTTTGTTCTCCATAAGGCTATTCATATATATGAAAATATAAGTGTATTTGCTGAAATAATGAAACCTATAGAAGACAAAGAGAAAGTCATTAATTTAAAGAAATAACCAAATTCTTCAAAGCTTTTCTAGATGGCATTCATTTTTCAATTGTCAGTTGCTAACTTTGGAAAACTGACTGATCCTATAGAAAATATAAACAAGCTGCGTAATATCCATTGAAAGTATCCTCGAAAATCCTTAAGTGAATGTAAGTCCCTTCTTTTCTCCTTTTGTAAACTTAATAGGATTTATTTTGATTTTACAAAGAAACAGCATTTTCCATTTGAGAGAAGATAGATACAGGCATAAAACTGATGAGATTACAGTGCACCCTGTATTCATGATTCTGAATTGTAAGTATCAGTTTGACTTTATCCCAAAACCACATATTAACTCTCCATAAAAATCATTTGTTACAAATGACCAACCCTGTAGCAGTGAGCACCCCTAGTGACCATATTGTGAATTTTCATTTTAAGAAACTGCGAACCTTGGAAAATGGATCGATACCAGGTACAGGCAGAAAATGTGCTAGAGGAGTCTAAACATCTTTTCATGTAGAAAAATAAACAAGGTAACAAAGGCTGCTAGTTTCATGTCAAAAGGACCTAGGAACCAGATTGAAGAAGTGAACACTGACTTATGTTTGTTTCGTTTGGATAACAGGACCAGTACTAATTATATTGACTTGGATGAAATCGTAACATATGATAAAATCAGTGTTTGTAGACACCACAAAAAAAAATCTTTTTCACCTTTGAAGAACTCTAACAAGGGAACTGTCTTACTCTGAAATTGATAAAGGTAAAGAATCTAGGGTTGAATCAAGTTTTCCTGAATGAACATTTCCTTATCTGAACTGAACCAAAAATGGATGGGGTTTGTTCTCTAGATGATTATTCTACATAACTAGGCAATAAGTGAAGAAGTAAAATTAGAATATTCTAACTTTGTAAACCCTTCACTCAATAGGAGCACCTGTGAAGTGCTATTTCCCAGCCAGTGGAATCTGAAACACCTCAGGCCCGTAGCTCCAGGAAGCATCCTATCGCTATGCAGGAGACAGAGGAACTTATTAAATGACAATTTAGGATGACAGCAGCAAATTACAGACTGGGAATCTCTTTGAAACAAGGAATCTTCCTTCAAAATTTTCCAAGGGGCATAAAAGAGAGGAAATTATAGATTAAAATAAAGAGATTCAAACTTCAACCTGAGTGTTTGTTGGCCATTCTTAATATGAGCTATTTTATCTCTGAGTGTGGTAGGCCAAGAGTGCCTGCATTGGATCTCCTCTAACCCAACCACTGAGCACTTGTTTTTTTTCTCTTTTTTTTTTAAAAAAAGAAAGATATAGACAGGAAGAGAAAGGAAGAAGCATTTCATTCATTTCATTTAGTTATTCATCTTGGTTACTTCCTTGGTCTCGAACCTGTGTCCTTGGATGTATGTGGACTACATCAGGACACACCGAGGACTTGATTTTGACTGTCTCTTTTGAAAGGGCTCCTCAGAGAGGAAAATAAAAGTTCAAACTCTTCAGAGGGTCAGGGTGCCAAAGTCTGTGATAGGAGAAATGGAGAGAGATTATGGATATAGAGATGACTGTAGACCCATCTTAATTTTCTGTGGAATAAAAATTGATTATTAAGGGAACTAGTAAGATATTGCTTAAAATTTGTTTGCTCCATTTAGTAAGAACATTTAGAAGAACCCCCTTTTAAACTTGTATAGTTATCTTATTAGTAAAAAGAACTATTTGGAGAAACCTCAAAGGACACCCTTTCCAAAGCCAAAGCAAAAGTTTTGAAGTCTAAGGAAACAGTGTACACACACATAAAGACCACTTCCAGTGACCTGAGACAATTGTGGCTCTGATAGCAGCCCACAGATCCTTGGAACTGTGTCCTCAGGAGAAACAAGCTTGACTGCTGTGCCATCAAGTTCCCCCGACCACCAAGTCAGCCGTGAACAAGATAGAGGACAAGAAAACAATTGTGTTCTTTTTGACGTCATGGCCCACAAGCACCAGATTAAATAGCTGACCGAAGCTCTAGAACTGATGTGGCCAAGGTCAACACCCGGATGAGACCTGAGGGAGGAAAGGAGGCACGTGTTTGACTGGCTCCTGACTGTGATGCTCGGATGGGACCAGAAACCTGCGATCATCTAAACTGAATTCAACTGACTGATTCTAATTAGCATTTTTTATCGTTAAGAAATTTAGAGCCGTATGTGATTTAAAGAACGTTGGTTTTTTGGCATTGTTAGTAGATATTCAGAAAACCTGATCAAAAGATAATACTCTTTCTTCCTACCTACCTATAGTTGTTTTTTTTTCTTTCTTCATCTTATATTATTTTGAAAATACTATTATTTCAAGTCATTATTCAGTGTGTTCACAGTGGCTGTATTTGGTAATGCCCCTTTCCAAAATGTAGGCCTAATCACAAATAAGGCAGGGTGTTTCTCTTGACCACGTACACTGACAATAGTTTATCAAGGGGTTTTTACATTTATTGTTCTTATCAGAAAAAACAAACATAAATATTAATGAATTATAAAAATATTAGTAAGGTAGTTCTCAGTGACATAGAGCACTGAACGGTGAGGTATCAACTCTTAAGGACTCCAGTTAAACGAAAACACAGGGTTTCATTTTTTGTTACATATTGAATAGTTTGCAAAAGCCTTTGTAAAATCTTACACCATTCATGAAAGTCTGACTTTTTAGGTAATAGCGAGGAAATTGTTTTTAGCATTTTGCCTAAGTTTAGAATGGAATGTTATAGGGCTTTATATTTTTCTTCTTATCATTAAGAGATAGATGAGGCAGTCACTATATTTCTGATTTTACTTGTAGAACTAATTAACAGATCACTTGGATCTTTTTACAGCTTTACCACTCACCTATTGCTTGAAGTTACTGACATTTCTGAATCTCTGCTTACTCATGTAAAATGAGGAGTTTGGCCTGATGACTTATGAGATCACTTCTAGTACTAGGATGCTATGAAGGTCATACATATGAACCACAGTAGAAGAGTATGGAGAGAGTGGTAGGTGGTGATGAGAAATTTGGGTTACAACTATGTTTATTTGATTTTGAAGATGTTAGATGCTGATCCTGCACTAGGGTTGAATTCCTTATTGTTTTTTTTTTAAACATGTAATGGGTTTAATTGCCTTAGAGGAAAAAAAAAAACTTTTAACAGGTAGTTCAGCTTAAAAGTAATTGAAATTTTCAACCCCTTTTGTTATAAGCATTAAATTGATGAACTTGCTTAAAGCTAGGGCCTAATATTTTCTTGAAGTCTAATATACATGAATAATTTTTTGCTTTATCATTTTTACTAGCGTACATCTTTTAACGTGCTAGTGGTTGAGAAGAATTAGTTTGTTAATCAGTGTTATTGAAATAAAATTCACATGTGAAATGCACAGAACTTTAGTTAACAGTGAAATGAGCTGTTAAGCATATAAAACGACATAAATCCTAACTCATACAAAATATATATTTCCACCACACTGGAAAGTTTCTTTGCAATTACTCCTTTACCTCCAGCTCAGGCTGGAGTTATATAAAATAGGTGTCTCACTTAGTTTTCTCTTGATGTTTTGGGAATTCATACATGTTATTCCACATGTTATTAGTTCTTAATTGTGTGGCATCTCATTTTTGACTTTATAACTTGTAATTACGATAATCTGTTTAGTACCTGTTGATGGTCATTTGGTTTAATTTTAGTAAGAGGCTATTATGAATAAGCTAATACACACATTCATGTAACAGGTCTTTGTGTCTTTGTATGTTTTATTCATTTTGAGAGAATACCTAGGAATGAATTCGTTTAGTCTTGGGGTAAATATGTTACATTTGTAAAAATTGCCATATGTTTTCCCAAAGTATTTGTACCATTTTATACTCTCACCAGTCATCTATGAGACTCAGTTTTTCTACATTCTTGCAACATTTATTATATTAATTTAGCTATTTTTCTGGGAGATTAATGATGATGAACATCTTTTCATGTGCTTATAACCACTTGTATATAATCTATTATATACATCTATAATGTATTTCAATCTTTTACCACGTTTTAAGTTGTATTATCTTTTTATTTGTAGGCGCTTTCTTTTCATATTCTGGGTATGTCATATAGAATATATATGTTGTATTTTTTTTTCCTTGTTTATAACTTGCATGATCATTTTTATTTTTGAAAATTTTTTTTAAAGGAAAGGTAGAGACAGGAATGAAGATGGGTTGGCAAGCAGGCAGGCAGGAGAGAACAGGAGAAGCATTTTATTTATTTTTATTTAGTTGTTCTTGTTGGTTGTTCCCCTCCCTTCCCATCGCGACCCGCCTCATGACCCTTAAGCGAGAACCTGGGTCCTTGGGGCATATACTGACTGTGCTCGGCTAAAGGCTGAGATGCAAGGAATAGCATCATTCTAGACAATATACAGACACTGATTTTTCAGCAACTGTAGTCAAAGTAAGTCAACAGGGAATAGATAGTTGCTTAAACAAATGATGCTAGAACAAGTGGATATCTGTATGGGAGAAAGCTGTGTAGGAGAGAAAAATACAACCTCTCTCACATGATATGTATTCAAAGAGTAATTTGAGATTACCAAATGTAAAAAGTCTAAGAAATAAAACTGTAAAAATTATAGAGGAAACAGAATAATAAAGGCCCTACTTATGAAAGAACAAGATGACCTGATTTCATCAAAATGGTAAATATCTGCTCTTGAGAAGATGACTTCAATTGCGTCCTGGTGAAGTAGTGGTTTGGTCCATTGCCTCCAGCTGAGTGGGTTCTAAACAGCCCTTACTCCACCATCCCAGCTGCCCAAGCCACATGAGTGTAACCATAATTTCATCTTTTAAATTGAAAGTATTTAAAATTCCCTGAAATCTCAGCTTTAGGTGTATCCCACTAAGTTTGATATGTGGTATTTTCATAATGATTCAATTCAAAGTACTTTTAATTTTTCAGGTACTGGATACACCAATTATAATGATTATTTGATATATCCAGAATCTGACTCATTTATGTTCTCTGCACTCGGCAGTTAAGATAGTTGCTTATGGCTAAGTTATGGGACCACATAAGGAATTATTTTTTCCCCGTATTGAATTCTCTATTCTGTAAAATGGGAATGATAGGCACACCCTGGTGGAACAGCAGTTAGGTCATTCACCTCTGAAGGAGCAAGCCACATGCCCATGGGTTCAAGTCCCAGGCCAGGGAGGAAGGAACCAATGTGAACAACTTAAAATAAAGATGCGTCTTCCTCCTCTCTTACTGCCTACCTGCCTACTCACCTTCATTCCTGCCTATAACTTTCTTTGAATTAAAAAAAAGGGTCAGAGGAATGATAACAGTCCTTTGTTTAAACTAAGTATAATGTGTAATTTTTAACAAAATAAAAGTGTAAGATATACACCTGGTTTATTCTGATTAGAAAAAAATGCCAGTTTTTTTGAGTAGTAGTCTTTAACACTGCATTTAGAAGCTAGGGGGGCATGGGGAAGGAAAAAAGCTGCTTTTAAAACTGATTGCCTTTAGAAACCATGAGTGGAAGTGGGAAGGAATAGGGCAGAGAATACTTTTACTGTTTTTGAGGATACTCATAAGGAGTGAAAGTATTAGAAGATGAGCATATACTTTTATATTTATTGTCCACCTGTCACTTTTTTACTTTGAAAATACAGATCTTTTTAAAGTAAGAAAGGTGGGTTTTAGCTTTTAAAAATACAGGTATGCCAATTTGTAGAAGTTTAAAAAGTAGTTCTGAAATGTCAGAATTAGCATTTTATTCGTCCTTTCCAAGATGATTTCCCCTTTGCATTAGCTCTCTTCATGTTAAATGCATCTTACAATGTATTTTTCTTTTCTTAGTAGTAGAAAGATTTCAAATTTCATATAATCAAAACTTTAAAGTGTAGAAAAAAGTCAATTCCTTTTATAAGTCCTTTGGTTATGATTATCATTGAAATTCCTATTTTTAACTATTGACACATGAGTCACTGATGTCAATTAACTTTATTGTGACTTTATACAGTCAGGGCAAACAATATTCATTTTAGTCATTGTTGCTGTTGGCATTAAATGAAATAAATTTTGAAATCATGTAAATTATAGTCTGTGATAATGACAGTTTTCTACGTATCTTCATAATGATCAGTTTTAATGTGATTCACTGTCTTCAGGATGTACTCTGAGATGTCTATTTGACATAAAAAATTTTCATTATGTAAGTTCATTAGAATTTTTACTGTTCAAATGTATTTCTGGAAAAATTTAAGTCATTTCACTGAATTCTTAATTGCTAAAATAAGTATGGAAGTTTTGGGTGGATGGGATTAAAGTATACAGTATATTTTGAGAGAATTACTATAAAACCTATTAAAAGTATTTCCCAAATAAGGTTTGCATGTTTAGTACTTTATCATACTAAAATTTTTGTTCCATCTATCTTCATCATATGGGTAGAAATAATCAACTGTTCAGTGGCATTTTTTTTTTTTATTGTTTTAGGGATTAAATATTTCACCAATGTATAGAAAAATGTGTATATAAATTTATGTAAATCAGTATTATTAAAACTAAGTAGAGGCCAGAAATAAATTAGAATTTTAAAAGAGCGCTTAGAGACTTCATTTCAGCAATAGAGTGACAAAAAAATAACATAATGCTTGTTTATTTTTAAATTAGAAAAATACTTGCTTCACAATAGCTCATTTAATGTCTTTGTTTACTCTATTAGGCAGAATTTATTGGAATACAAATATATGTCTTTAGGATGTCACAATATGGTGTTCTTTGCATTTTCTTGTGATTCTTTTTTTTTGTCTTAGTATTCATATTACTAGTGAATTACCATGCTAATTTAAAAAACTGAAATCATGTCAACTGTGATTATAAAAGTTAAGATTAAAAATATTACTTAGAAAATCACTGGAAATTATCTTGGTGTATCTGAATATGAAGAGGGGGCTGTTGCCCATTTTAAACTAAACTTTAGAAGAGAAAATGGAGATTTAAATAGGATGATTTTAGATTTGATATGGGAAGAATTCTCTGGATGTTGAGAACTGTTAATGAGTGAAGTGAGTTGTAAAAAATTCTTTCTGGTTATTTTTTTATGAAAACATGCTCACCCACTGGCCTGTTAATTTAACGGCAGTGCTTACTGGAGGCATGTACTTTGTGAATTCTTTTGTGTAATTAAAAGAACCATTTGACATTGAAAATCCTAACAGTAGTACCTTTCTTATTTTTTTCCCCTTTCTTCAGGAGGAGCATATTATTTAATATCCAGAAGTCTAGGACCAGAATTTGGTGGTGCAATTGGCCTAATCTTCGCTTTTGCCAATGCGGTTGCAGTTGCTATGTATGTGGTTGGATTTGCAGAAACTGTGGTGGAGTTGCTTAAGGTAATTCAACTTTCTTTTAGTCATATGTTCGCCATATCTTTGCCGAGTGAGGGTTTATCTGCCACTCACCGTATTAGAGTCTAGGAAAGCAGATGTGAACATGAAACTCGTTTTTTAAGAGGTTTGGTGTGGGAAACAAAAGAAAATAATTATAGGAGTGGGTATGGGGGCCTTAGTATCATGAAGGGTTAGGGAATCACCTAACAACACCCAGGAATGAGGGTGACAGAGGAATGTTAGGAAAGGTTTTTCAAGGGAGTCAAGAAATGAGGAAAGGTGGAGTGTGTGATGAGGGGAATAGGATAGAAAAGGAAGCACTGCTTGAAAGGGCTGGAATATGGTCTGTTACAAAGATAGTAAAGACTGGAACTATTTCAATGTGGTTGGAGCATAAAGTAGCAAGGGATTAAAGAATAAAGGAGAAAAGGATCAAGTCAGGAAGAATCTTGCTAAATGAGGTCTTGATTGGTGTTGGGGGCCATGCCATAATTACATTTGAGACATAAATATCTGAACACTAGAGAAGGAAACTGAAGATGGAGATCATTTAAAAGTGTTGTCACTATCTTGGAAGAGGAAGTGGTAGATTATGATAAAAGAATATTCAGTAGGATTGGTGAGATGGAGGTGGATGGAAAGAGTTTTAAAAAGTGACTGAGGTGTGCACCCTGGTGGCTCAGGGATTAAGCAAATGTCTGGAGCACAGTCTACATACAGCCCAAGGTGCCAGGGTTCTTGACCAGGACCTGGGCAGAGGGGGATCAACTAAAATGAAAATTAAATAAAGTCTTTCTTCTTTCTCTCTCTTCCTTCCTGCCTACTGTCTGCATGACTGCCTGGTTGCCTGCATTCCTTCCCTCTCTAAAAGAAAAAAAAAAGTTCAATGAGTGATTAATGAGGTGTGGGAAATTAGAGAAGGGGAAAAGAGAATTTCAAGTTTATACACAGATTTTTTAACTTAGGGACTTAGATGGAAGGTAATATGCCATTCACTATGAGATAGGTAGGATACATAGGATAATTTAGTTTTGAATATCTAATTTGAGGAAATAGAGGTATATCTAAATAGAGCTGATCAGAAAGTTCAGAGGAGAACTTGTTTAAAAAGTTATTTGGGTATGCAAAATTAAAGCAAACGTGAAATAGGACTCATTATTATTGAATGAAGGGAACCTTCACACCTATAGTTGTTAATGTTAGGCTAGGTTGTGACTTTCTGGCATGTGGAGCACTAGGAAGAATAAACTATGAAAAGGACTGACACATTTAATTGTTATTGACCTTTCCTATGTAGGCCACAGGGATTGGAGAAAACGAAGTCAGCAAGCAATATAATCATTAAGGGTTTAGGAATTTTCATGGTTTAATTTAGTGTATATGTTTTAATTCTGATAGTAAAATATAAAAAAATTTGCTCATCGAATGGAGTAGTGTTCGTTTTTGGACAACTGCATGCAGGCACGTTCATCTGTTATGAGAGCATAAGAAACCATTGAAAGCATTAGCTCACTAATCAAAATGAGTACAAAATGTTTTTCTAACTTTAAAAGATTATCTAAAATAACTAATATCGCTTATTATGTTTGAAATTCCTTTTCTAGGAACATTCCATACTTATGATAGATGAAATCAATGATATCCGAATTATTGGAGCCATTACAGTGGTGATTCTTTTAGGTATCTCAGTGGCTGGAATGGAGTGGGAAGCAAAAGTAAGTCCTATTATTGGAACATTTATAAATATTTAAAATACAGACTTTTAGAGCTTATGTTCTGGGAACACTATAAAGTGTGGCGATAGTTTTAGAGTTTGAAGATTCTTAAGGGCCATTTTTAGAGAAATTCATATATAAGGTTATTTTCTATTTGACAAGACAAAGAACATTTGGAGATTGTAATAAATTTAGCGTCCAGTTAAACATAGTACTCTTTACATTTTTAATTTCTCACTTACTCTCTAATCTTGGTTTGTATTATGTAGGTCAGTATATTAGGTAGCCCAAAGTAAACACTAGCTTTGTAATTTATTTAACAGTTCAATTTAAAAATAAACACAGTGACAATAAACTTCAAGTTAATACCCACATGAGGTTCGAGAATCTAATCTTGCTGTTTGCTGTTGAAATCTCAGAAGTCATGACTACCAACGCCAGTATCGCTGTTTCTGAGAACAATTTATAAAGTTATAATAGCCTATAGGCAGAGCATCCGAAAATGTTTCTGTATCTTTGAGAGAATGTGCTAGAGCAGAGCTCTAGACTCCTGAGTGATGGATCCGTCAGATGCTACTGAGGAGGAACCTGAAGGCCTTTCTAAATTTCTTCATGTTTCCTGAACATATTTGTACCAAACATGAGCTGTAATATATACTAAGTAAAAAATGAGGAAAGTCCGAAGAATGTTTTCCTAAAGTTGTTAGTATAAAATTAAATCATTTAATTGAACAGCCACCAAATTAACTTTGCTGAGAAGAATGGAATTTCACACTACCTGGGACATGATTAGCCTTCTTAGTTCTTATTCCCATTGATGAAACGGGTTTTCATGATTATTTGCTCAGTGTTACTGGAGAGTTAAGAATGGAGGGAGATGGCAGTTCTGATAATTCCTTTATTCTAGTCCCACTGATACTGGCATTCCTCTTCTGTGGGCCTTGTTGTCTTTAGGTACTCTTTCTTCTTTTCCTGTAGCAGTCATACTTCCATCGTTGAGTTTGGACTTGGTACATAATTTGTGTTTGTATGAAATAGTTTGTGTCAGGAGTGTACTTGTATATGTGGTGGAGGGGACAGAAAAGAATGATACAGGATAAAAAGCCTGCACTATTTTGAAATTTATAGTGATTTGGGGTATGTACATTTTACATTTATTTTAGAAATGTATATGATCCAACTTTTGCCGACCGTTTTCCCCAACGTATTAAACATTCTAGGGTCATTCTTTAAAGATTGTTCCTTTAACAAAAATTCATTCAGTACCGACTTTGTTCTTGGCACTGGTTCAGACAATAGGGGGAAAAAGAGAAATTCTTTCCTATATTGAAGTTACATTCTGGTGGAACTGAATCAATGTATAGGTATGTTTGATTCATTCCAAATGTTTGTTCCAGGCGCAGATTGTTCTTTTGGTGATTCTACTGCTAGCTATTGCTGATTTCATCATAGGAACATTTATCCCATTGGAGAGCAAGAAGCCCAAAGGTTTCTTTGGTTATAAACGTAAGTACAATGATAGCATATTATTTAAAGGTATATATTCTCTTCCTTTATTAAATAAATTTAGTACATTTCAGATATTTAATAATTGAGTTTATTATAGTTTCATTCCCTTTATATATAAAAGTGCCAAGGAAGAAAAGATTTTTTTGTTCTCTGGGGAATTTTTAACGGAAATTATGTCTTTTATCGTAATATGGCTTTTCCCTTCTTTTACTTGTATTTAAGAATAGATAAGAGTGTAAGATTGTGAAAGGAATGTTTTCTACAATATATATTGCTTATTGAGAACTTCCCCCCATTTCATGTTCCATAACCCTTTTCATTCTGTATCTAATTGTCACTGCTGGTGAAATTTACTTGTCACTTTTTATTTCCTAAAGTGTCTTATTTGTATCTCCCTCCCACCTCTCCACCACCTCATTCTAATACCCTAATGCTCCCACCCTCTTTCCACCCAATCCAGAAGCTCTGAACCTATTTTCACAAGGTAAAGTGGAAACTAGAATGATTAGTCGCAGTAACATGAGAGACATGTTTTTTAGGGTAGTAGGTCTAACAATAAACTTTGTTTTTTTCTTTTAGAAATAATATAATAATTTTATTATTATTTCCTTTTTTATACAAAGCCGTACTCATTTTAAGATGTTGAACTCGTTTCTCAGTCTATGGATATTACACCCCATACCCACCACCAGAGTCCTGTGTCTTTTACCACCACCTCGTTCCCTCTCTCCTTCCTTCCCCCTTACTCCCCTTGACAGTCATCATCTTGTGTCCTGTGGGTTTTTGCTGGGGTTAATTTGTTTCATTTTACTACATTCCACAAGAGTGAAACCATCCTGTGGTTCTCTTTTTCTCTCTGACTTATTTTGCTTAACATGTGGCTTGCCTTCTTTTCCCCTAAGTGGTATAGAACTACTCATACAGATCTTTGCAAAGAGACAGAATGTGACTCAATGCACTCTTCCTTCAAAAAGTCTTACTGAAAAAAATATTAGCTAAACTTTAAAATTCTGGAAACTAGAGACCTAGATGATTTTTTTTTGTTTTCAAGGAAAGGTGCAGCAATGCATGAAAGAGAGCTGAGGAGGGCAGGCAGGGAGAGGAGGAAGAAGCGCTTTATTTTATTTAGTTGTTTATCTTGGTCGCCCCCCCTGGCCCCAGGACATGAACCTGGCTCCTTGGGATGTATATATATTTGGCTGCACTGGCCAAAGGCAGCTGACTGAACTGCTACTCCACCAGGGTACCCCAAGACCAAAATGATTTACATCCTGGTGTTAGCTCCTTAATCTGATCGCTGTCTGGTAACAACTTTGAGTTCTTGTGAGTAGCGTTGGTTTGGCCTTTATCCAACATTGACTGGACTTAGTTGGCCTGGCAGTTTTCCATTAAAGTCCTGGTTTCCTGGATTGAGGGAAGAGGCGTGCCTACTAGGCATGCCAGAAGTTACCATTAATAGCATCAGTTGGGTAAGTAATTTTCTCTATGTTGTCCCCTCAAATATATTTGTGACATTTCTTTTGATAAATGATTTGTTATTTCAGTTATGTTTTGCCTTTTTTTTTTTAAAGGAAAGGTGCATGTAAGAATGAACGAAAGCTAGTAGGCAGGCAGTCAGGAAGAGAGCAGGGAGCATTTATTTTAGTTGTTCTTGTTGGTTGTTCCCTGACACCCCCAATCCCATTCCCCGCCCAGAGTCAGGGACCTCGGTCACAAACCAGGTCATTGGACCTTACGTGTACTTCGTCTCCAAAGCAGCTCCATACATACCTGCTCAAGTCACCAGGCTGTGCCACATTATACATCTTTTAGAAACAAATGTGACAAAAAGAAATGTTAAAAGGAGTGTTACATTATAGTGGGTGATGATTTCTAAAAATATCAGTAATTTTTTTCTGTTAATTACTTGATTAAGAAATTCTCCAAATACTAAACCATATTTATTTTTCCTTTTTTTTTTTTTTCAGATCTTTGACAGTGTATAAAACATTACACAGTTATCTAGTGTAGTAATAGTTTAAATTGTATTTAAGTAGTATTCTGGGCTTATCTCAATCTGAGATAGATCTAAATATGCTATTGAAAGTGATTTTTCTTTTTTAATAGTATGTATTTCTTGGCTCTTCTCTTGCTCATTATACTAAGATAATGTCAGCAGGAAACAAATTATATTGATAAACTTGTTCATTTGAAAGCTACCTAAGAGGATATTCATTATCTTTCCTTATTCTTTTGAAACGATCAGTGTCTCCGACCAAAGACCAGTTCCTCTGCCTAGTTCTGCATCCTGTTTCTTTTATTGTCTCAAAAGCAGTTGTCCTTTAGTCATCCACTTGCTTTCCTGCATCAAAGTTCTCACCCGTGCTTAAGCACGTAAACTTACCCTAGTCATTCTCATCCTTGAGAATGCTCTCTGTTATTCCCTCCAGTTGTTACTTAACTTTCCTTTCCCTTTTCCCTTTCATAGACACATTTCGTAATTTTTTCCCTCCAGGTAACTTATTATTTCAAAATAATTTAAAACTTACAGAGAACTTGAAAAATTAATAGAGTAAAATCCTTTATACTTTTAGCCTAGATTCTCCAACAATGATCAGTTTTATATTCTGGGTTTTTTTTTTTAATTCACTACATTTGTTTGATCACTCCATATTAGCTAAACAACTATTACACTTGCTAATAAGCCTTTTGAGAGAAGCTGCAGAAATCATGACAGCTCTAAATACTTAAGCATGTATTTAAAACTAAAGAAAGGAAAGGACAATTCAGGAATTTTAACTTTGACCAGATACTAATATCTACACTTTTTTCAAATGTTCCCTATTTAGAGCTTTATAGCACTCTGCCTTGTTTTAGAAATCAATCCATCATCATATATTACATTCAGTTATCATATTTCTTGGATCTCCCTTTTTTTTAGTAATTTACATAATCTTCATTCTCCTTTTAATCTGAAGCATCTTCTTTTGATCTTTCATGACACTGATATTTTTAGGAGTACAACCATTAGTTTTTTCCAAGGTCCCGCCAATTGAGTTTATCAGATTTATTCCCGTAGATTCACGTTGTTCATTTTTGCCAGGAACACTGCATGATAGACATATCTTCCTCAGTGCATCACATCAGAAGACTCACATGATGTTAATTTTTCCTATCACAGATGGTTTTAATTTTGATGGCCTGATCAAAGTGGTCCCTAAATGGTTTCTCTGTCATGAGGCTGCCATTTTCTTCTTTGTTAACTAATAATCTGCGCAGGCATACTTTGAGACTGTATGTAGCCTACTCCTCATGATACTTTCACTAAACAGTTTCATTTACCTCATTCTTAACTCTTCTTGTCTGGCTTCTGTCAAGGTTACCACCACATGGTGCTGGATCAGTGGGCCTCTGCCTTTCAGCATTACACTTCATTGTCCCATTTGCCTTGAAATACTTTTCTTGACTTTTATTTGCTATCAGATACTGTTGGTGTTCTATGTAACTCACTGGTCACGATGTCTGTCATTCCCCTTACCTCTTCTTTCTTCTGTCCTCTGAACGACAGAATTGTTCAGCATGGTCCTGTGCTTTCTAACTGTAATCTTTCCTTTGGTGTGATAGTCATTGTCGTGGCTCAAAATACTGTCAAGAGACTGACATGTTTCTATTCTCTTCTTTCAACTGTAGACATGTATACATTCAACTTCTTACTTGATGTCCCTCCTGCCTAAACCTTTTCATAGCTTTCTGTCTCAGTAAGTGGAAGAAACCAGATCTCAAATGTTTCTTACTCCCTACCGTGTTTTCATATTAATACCCCCATAGTAGATTGAACCACTGCAGGAACCTCCTAACTGGCCTCACTGCTTTAGCTGTTGATGCTCAGTCAGTTGTGCACACAGCATTCATCACACCCTGTCTGTTGTATTCTGTCTGCACTTACCTTCTTCACTTTCCATCATATGTAGGATAAAATCTAAACACCTGTAAAATACGGCACAATTTTACTCCTGCTGATCTCTCCAACCTCAAATCATCCTCATTCTTACTATGGGAACCTTACATTCATTTAGGTTCCTTAAAAGAGCTTTTCCCCATGTTGGGGCCTTTATACGTTTCCTTTTTTTTTAATCTTGCTATACTTTTCCCTTAATCATTTCATGTCTGAATTTTTTGGTCATTAAAGTCTCAATTTAAGTATAATCTCCTTAGTTATGTATCTTGACCTCTGTAACCACATTGAATTAGATTCTCTCTTTCACTCTTTATCACAACACCCTGTTTCCATCAGTACACTTACAGCAGTTTAGAATGACCTGTTTCTTATTTTGTAGCTCCCCTTTGAAACTCTTTAAATTTCATGAAGGTAGGAACCAGGTACAGCCTGTTGCTATTCTACTTCTAAGCACCTTTAGGTACTACATGGCTTTGATATAGGACGTGGCACATGGTAATACTCAAATATTGAATGGCTGGTTGGATAAATGAATTATTGGTTGTTGCAGTGTCTTGGCTTGTCTTTTAGAATAGATAGAAACAATAGGACTACTTGAAGTTTTCATAACTATCTACTGGAAAGGACCCTTGCCTCAGGTGCTCTAGCTAAGATATTTGGAAACCTGAATAGCCTCAAAAATTAAACATCACCACTAGGAATAGAGAAAGCTATACAGATAGTATGTAATCTGGATGTGTGGGAAAATGGTTTCAGATTAGTATAATATTCCTTTTGTTTTTCTACCTCCTTTCATGTATCTTGACCTTTGAAATCTAGGGGTTGATGCGCATCTCAACCAGTGGTAATAATTGTTAGAGGCACTTGAATTATAATTAGTAAGGTATACAAAATAGTAGGGCATTACTGACATCAAGTCATCATTTTGGTTGTAAACTATTCCCTCATATAAGAAAAGAGAAACACTAATTAATACTTTAGATTAGGAACTGTTCATGAACTTGCCAATTACTTGAACAGAAGAAAAGTTGGGGATAATATATACCACTTACTTTTGACCTATATTTGGTCAAATCTTCTCTATGAATTACCAAAAACATTTTTTCTCTGCAGCTGAAATATTTACTGAGAACTTTGGACCAGATTTTCGAGAGGAAGAGACTTTCTTTTCTGTGTTTGCCATATTTTTTCCAGCTGCAACTGGTATTCTGGCTGGAGCAAATATCTCAGGTGATCTTGCAGTAAGTATTATAAAATACTTAAAATACCAATTTTGTATTTTAAAAGTGAATACATTTATTTATTTTTAAAGATAAACTTAAGAAAATCTTCTTGTCTTCTAGGATCCTCAGTCAGCCATACCCAAAGGAACACTCTTAGCCATTTTAATCACTACGGTGGTTTACATAGGAATTGCAGTATCTGTAGGTAAATAGCATTACATTTCTTTGTCTTTCAGAAGTTTCATGAAGTATGTACAATAAATATTTATCTTCACGTTATTATATTTCTAACTTTTAATTCATAAATATTTGAATAAGCTAATAGCATATTTTAATTCAAAGAGTTTTAAGAAAACTAGTAGTAATTTATAGATATTATCTAAAATGTTAACTGCTCTGTTGTTTCTCTTCCAAAATTGTTTAAATTATACTCAGTTAAAATATTATATGAAATTTTACATGCAAAATTTTAAATTTCACTGATATCTGTTTAAAGAAAATATAACTATGTAGAAGTAAAAGCATTTTACTCTGACTTTACAAATATTTTAATCTTTTATGGTGGATTATCTATGTCTTCATCATATCAAGATTATTTCAAGGCCATTAAGTGCCCAGTATTTTTTTTTTCACCATAAAAACTAATTTTGATGAATAGTACATACTACATCAAATGCAAAGTTTTAGTAAGTTGAATTAAAAATGACTTTAAGCCATTTTATTATATGCATATAATCATTGCATTTTAGAAATTAGAAGGACTTTAAGTGGTCAATTTGCCTCTAAATCTCTGTTTTAATGGTGATGGACCTGAAGCTCAGAGATTTCAATAGCAAAGATAACTCACATTTGTTATAAAGAACTGGGAAAGTTTGAGATTTTAATTTTTTTTTTTTTAAAGAGGAAGGAAGCATGCTGGTGGGAGTGAAGGCAAGTAGGCAGGAAGGGAAGCAAGCAGGCAGGCAGGGAGGGAGGCAGGCAGACTGTTTTTATACATTGCTGCTAATCTGGGTAAACTGTAACAATGAAATTTCACTAAATGATAGCAATGCTAATATTATTATTATGGTGGGCTCAAATTGATATTTGAGAATAGAATTGGATTTTATTTATCCTTATTATCCATAAATATCTGAAATTCCATTTTGAAAAACCATTGTATTTATATATATGCTTAGTAAAATATATTTGTGTTCTGCTAAAAAGCTTCACATGCTTATATATATTATATATAAGCTAACTAAAGAAAATCGTTAGCCCTCATAGTCATTTCATTCTGTTTGTACAAACTTTTGAAGCAATAGTTATAGCTTTTTGTCCCTGGTATTCCGTAAATGTGCCAGTAAAGAGCTCCAAACCAGTTGGTTGTGTGACTAGTTCAAAGCAGTGAAATCTCCTACCCTTCCCTCAACGCAAACAACTGCAATATAGAAAGATATGAAACACACACAAGATTAGGTGCTTTAGGGCCAGACAGCTCTGCTGTTGCCCCACAATGGTTTCAGAAGTATTTTTAAGGAAACATAGTATTGCAAACCCTACTCTGAAAGTTATTTGAAGAAATTTAAGGATAAAGAACTTCATATAGTCTGTGGAGTAATTAAACTATTCTCCTTTTCAAAATTAATGTTAATTGTTCGACTTTGCTGTGATGCCTATAATTTTTACCTCATATATGATGATGCAGTTGTATTAAAGTACTTCAAAAGTAACCCTGAAGTTTATTAAATGGTTAATATTAGTTGTACATTGTTATTACAAATAAACTGTTTAAGAATACTTTTTTTAGTTTAATATTTATTGAGCTAACTTTGATTTACAAAATAACATAAACCCACATGTGCAGATTCATCATTCCTCAAATAAATGAAAGAATACTTTTAAAATATTTTATTTTGGAAAATTTTACTTTTGCACAAGAGTAGAGAGCATTTTCTGCTGAGCACAATATAACCACCACTCCACTTCAAAAGAGTTATCAAGACTTGGTACGTGGTGAAAGCTTCTTAAATCTATACCTATTCATTCTGTCCTATGAATTATTTTTAAGAAAATATGCTTTTGCTTTTTCTTCTTTTAATTATCAGGGTAGACTTATTTGCGACAACTATTTAAATAGAGTTATAATTCATTAATGTTCAGGTTGTTTTCCCTAAAAGAAGAGTATAGGAAAATATTTGTCATTTGGGACTCTGAACACAGTGTTTTTATATTTGCTGAAGACATCTAATCCAAATAGGCCAGGAAGGTTTTTGCTTACAAGCCTTTTTTTTAACTATAAGGTTTTAGGAATATATGTGCACATACTACTTTTTATAGTGTTCCATTTCACTATTGAAAACGGTGCTTTCAAATTCTTTTCCAGTACTAATGTCAATGTACTATATGCTCTCAAGAGCAGGTATATATGCAGTGAGACCGTAATTTCTTCATGCACACATGTAACTTAGAAACTGATATAAATGCTATTTATATTATTCTCATTGTCACTTGTGCTTCAGGTTCTTGTGTTGTTCGGGATGCCACTGGGAATATTAATGATACTTTTGTAACAGAGCTATCAAACTGTACGTCTGCAGCCTGCAAATTAAACTTTGACTTTTCATCTTGTGAAATAAATCCTTGTTCTTACGGCCTAATGAACAATTTCCAGGTAAGACTCAACTGTATAGTACACAGACATTCTGTACTTACCTCAGTGTCAGACTGCTGTCAGATATGATCATTCAGAGTATAGCAGTAATGTGGAAGGGAAGATTTTTGTTATTATATACCCAGGTAGCTATTTATAAAGACTGTGGATAACTAATTGAGTAAACAAAAATATAAAAGGATAATATCTGAAGTCATGAAAGAACATAGGGCCCCTGATGGTAACGTAGAGTGTAATGCTCATGCACACACACAGAATCTACTATTTCAGAAAGCAAGGACGCATCCAAAACATCTCACATGTTCATATTTGTTGTTCGATATGTCTGGATTCTCTATTCTGTTCCCTTGATCTTTGTGTTTATCCCTCTATTAATAACATTCTTGACTACTGTAGTTAGAGAATTCTTGAAGTTAAGATAGTTTCCTCCCACTTTATCCATTTTCAAATTTTTCTATTTAGTTCCTATGCTTTTCCATATAAACTGTCTCTATAAAAAGTCAACTATGATTTTGATAAGAACTCCTTTAATCTTGTGGATCAGCCTGGGTAGAATTTATATTTCCAATCCCTGAACACAGTATGTTTCCCCATTTATTTAGATCTTTGATTTCTTGTATACCTTGTATAGTTTTCAGAATACAGGTTGTATACATGTTTTGTTAGACTGACTTCTAAGTGTTTCATTTTTACTTTGGACAATTTAAACCCATACTACTGAATTGAGTTCAGTTTTCTAGTAAAGGTGTCTTCATAATTGGTTTACATATAAATAACTTTTTTAAAAAAGATATTAAATCAGTGTCAGTAGTGTTACTTAATAAGAGATGACCCATATAGTCATGGTGTGCTAAAGAATTAAATTCTTTAACACTTAACTAAAGAATTAAATTCTTAGTAGATGCTTGAAAGTTGGTGAATTATTGAAACATATGAATCAGTGTTTCTCAAGTAGGAACTATCAATACTCCTTTATACTACTAGCTCTTTAATGTAGTGAAAGCGAAATGAAATTTTTCTGAAATTTATGTGTTTTTAGACACTGAGAATAGATTATTTAAGAGGAGAAAGGATTTCTAAAATGTATAGGGTAATTCTTACTAGTTGATTGATAAGTCCTAGGATGCTAGAAAGTAGAGAATACACGGGTATAGACTCAGGAGATTGAAACAAAATATTCTGTGGTAAATAAATAAAACAGATTATATTAATTCAAAGTAAAAAATAAAAGTATTGCTTCCTGGTATTTTTCCAGTATTGTGTAAACATAATAACAGTAATTGGGAATCTAATATATTTCTAAATAGTATAAAGTTTATGTAGAACCTGTAAATTTTATAGTAAAATTTTCTCATAAATATTAATGTAATTTTTATTTTCTGTTGTATAGTTTCTAGCAATTAACTGTACTTTCAGTGGTTATAAATATTGAATCCAATTATGTAATAGAAGTTTGTTTTTTCTAGTCATAAGACTAGGCAGAATTGGAGGAATAAAAGAAAGTATTCATGTCCAGCTAAAGAGTCAGACCAATTCTGACACTGATATTATGTATGAAAGGCACAAATGTTGGTCTTTGCCCAGTGACTGAAAATGACAACCAGATTTTTGTGTTGTTACCTTAAAATATAAAAGTATGCTGTCTTAATGAAAACTAGTATGAACTCAATCAAGCGAAGAGAAGTTCGGTATATGTAAAACTTTTTCTAATTAAAATACATATATATTAAATACTTTGTAAATTAATACAAAATGGAAAATAAATTTCCTCTGAAAATAGATATCACCTGTCCTTTAAAGAATGAAGAATGACGAATTGTAGGTAATTGAGAAGCATATAACTTGGTCTCCATCATGAAATATGTACAAAGCCACACTTTATAATGTTGGTTAACAAATAATTGACTCTTAATACCTTAGGAGAAAAAGTGATGAGTGCTGCCTTATTTGTCCTAAAATTTTATACCTATATTATTAAATTTATATACTTTATATATATATATATGTATTGAGAGCGACAGAAATAGATAGATATAGGTAGATATATAGATATGGATATATAAATAGATATCTATCTACATAGACAGATGTCTATATGTGTATATATAACATCTTGTGTTTATTATATTTATGCATTTCAGTGTTCTCTGAAACCTTCGACTCACCATTGCTTAATAAACAGTGTGAGCTTCTTTGTTCTGTCATACAAAGCCCTTTATACCCAATTTTATGGCCCACTGCCGTCTATTCACCCTGGACTTCAATCACTGTGTATGTGTGCATACACGACACACATATGTACACACACAAGCTTATCCTTCTCCGTTCCTTCAATGATTTCATGTTTTACCCTGCTTAGAACGCACCTGTTTTTTCTTTTTCATATGCCCAAATCTGCCTTCCTTCATGGAAACTCAGTTTCATGAAGGGTTTCTCGAACCCCAAATCCTCTTGAGTACACACACATCTCCCACACATAATCTCAACATTTATTTTACTTGCCCTTTTTTTAACCTTACATTAGACTTTTGTCTTTTATTACTTTATTAGAGACAAGATAATCTTTTTTCCCACCTTTTTTCTACTACAGAATTGTGGATAATACTGACATTACTGTTATTTGTACTTACTATCATTATCCTTGCTACCCATGTTTTAGCATAAAATAGTGGGAAACACAGGTTATTAGGTAAATAAATAACTGTAAAATAGGAAACCTGGCAAATCTTAAAAGCATAGTGTTCCAGATGCTAAGCCTAAATTATAAACCTCAATTCAGAGGTGATAAAAGCCAAGAAAATACATTTTTCCCCTCAAAACCTGAAAGGTGTGAAAGGTTATATTATATGTAATGCTGTTGGTATCAATTTTACCTTAATCAAGCAATGTATTATATTCTCTGCCCCCATTTATCTCCTGTATTTCTACTTACTTGACTTTGAAGTCATTACACACAAGAAATTTTGTATTATCTGATAAATACAGTAGTAAAAATTAAATCTGCCATTTTTATTTTTGTTCACCTTGTTGTCTTTTATTATCCTCCCTTAAAGAGGACTGGATTTTTGAGAAATGAATGGTCTGTATGTATCTATTCAGTTGTTACAAAAGGGCTGAATAGAAAATCATCTTTTCAAGATTTTTTCTCCCCAAGGTTCTCAGAGAAGTCAGTGTTTCCTAAAGTACTTAAGAAATGTGTTCATTTTCCTCCCTAAGTCGACTTAGAGATACATGGAGAGACATTTAAGCAAAATAAGGTAGTCTGCATACACGGGAAACTCAGGCTTGTGCTTTATGATCAAGGATTGTTTCATAGCTGACTATCAAGTCTAAAGAATTTCATTACAGTCAAGGGCATGATAGTCACGAGCATCTTAAAATCTGATTTCCTCATCTCCTTAGTGTCACTTGGCATGCTCTTAGTAAATATAAATGAGGGTAAATCTCCATGAATGAAGTAATCTAGATGATGATTATCACTCATTACTGGTAAAATTGATAATGGATTGATCACAGTGGCAGTACTCGAATCCACTAACGAACTCTTCCACCTCAGTTGTTGTATTTTGGTGAATTTCAAGGATACAGAAGGAATAATGCAATGAAAAACATGTTTCTGCCCTTCATTTTTAGTTATTATCTGTTTAGATTTTGCCCCATTTGCTTTACTGTTGCATAAATGCACATTCTTTTTCTCATGTATGAGAATAGACATCATAGCATAAGTAGTTTAAAACATTCTTTACAAGCACAGTAGAGTTCTTGCACTCAAGCAATTTAATGTTGATGAAATATACACACGTGCACGTGCGCGCGCGTCCACATATATTCCATTTTGTATTTCCCCACCAATTCTAGTAATGACTTCTATAGCTATTTTTTGCAGATCTGGGATCCCAACTGGAATTGCACATGGCATTTATTTATCATGTCAATTTAAAATCCTTATATCTACAGGAGTCCACAGCTTATTTGATTTAATCACTCAAGTTTTGACATTTTGACAGGCAAGTTATTTAGCAGTGTGACTGTTTGCTTTACCTGATTGCATCTCATGGTCTAAGTGATGAGTCCTTTTCTCTTTTTTGAACTTCATCATAGGGAAGTGCAACAAGATAAAGGAAGCAGTATCATATACCTAATGTACACATTTTCCAGCTCCTTCAGTTTATAGTGCATGGCTAACTTTGTTTTATTTCTAATTTTCCATGTCCCAGGTTATTTAGAGATAAATATGATATTTAAATAAACCCTTTCAGCTAAAAATACTTCACATGTAGGTCTAAAAGATAGGGCTCTAAAAAAATTTTTTTAAAGTGCTTCTTTGGCATTATATATACTTTAAAAAAAAAAAGGAAGTATAATTGGGGATAAGTAAGGGGCAGAGAATATAATAATTTTATGTATAATCTGCTATCACTAACATCAAAAATAAAATAATTTTTCTAATAGAAATGTGTCATAACACCTTGAAAGATTTTTTGCTTGTATCTCAGGTGTACTCTCTACTTGTATCTACCAGTTGACTAGAAATATACGGGTCAGAGGAACAGGTTAAACAGCACAATGGAGATGCAATCAGCAAAATCCAGTGTGGGTTTCCTATAGGAGAAATGATATCAAAGTGATAAAATGTAAAAGGATGAACTTGAACATTGAAAAAAACCTTAAAGAGACAAATCAGTTAAATATGTGTAATCCTTTTGTAGATCCTGATTTGAACAAACTATTTTAAAAAGCAAGAAAGGAGTTGGGAAATTTTCATGCTAATTGGTTATTTGGTGCTGTTTAAAAAATTAAATCAGTTTTTAAGATATGACAATGACTTTTGTTAAGATTTTCAAAAGTTCTTACCCATTAGTTTATAAAACTTTTATACATGAAATTATGGTATTTAAATCACATTAATGCTTGGATTGGCTCTGAATTGAACATTGCTGATACTGGGTGATGAATACTTAGTGGTTCAATATACTCACTTCTGCCGTTGTGTGTCTTGGAAATTTTGTGAAATTAAAAAAATTAAGGTAAGAGTGGTAAATCAGAAATTTGGAATGCATGTATTATTACTGTTTATTTTATCAAATCCTCCTCAGGATTAACCTCCCTTATAATAAAAAACATACAGTATTTTGTTCTTTTTTGATTACATGTAAAGTAAGATTTATTTTTCCATTTTTGTTCTTTTTTTTTAAGGTAATGAGCATGGTGTCAGGATTTGCACCATTAATTTCTGCAGGTATTTTCTCAGCCACTCTTTCTTCTGCATTAGCATCCCTTGTCAGTGCTCCCAAAATATTTCAGGTAAGTATTTTCATACTAAAGGGAATGTTAAAGAGAATGTTAAGATATCTTTCAATTTGTGATTATTAATGTTTTCAAATTATATGTTTACTTCCATTAATCCTACATGAATATGATAGACACACATGCAATTCTATATCAAGACAGATTTAATTTTATGTATATGTATAAATATTTGTGTATTTACCCACTGTCAGTATAGTCTTTGAGTTGTCTTTCTGGAAGTGGTGATAGATTTTTACTTTCTTGACATACTCTCTTAGCATAAATTTTCATGTCTTACCAAAGGGTTTGGAATGCAGTCCAAGACCATAAAATGAGGAAAATTAAGAGTATCTTGTTTCTATTAGCATGATGTCAGCCTAAATATATTATTTTACAAATATATGAATGCCTAATATGTGCCATGCATTGTGTGACTCAGTGTATAAAGTATAGTGATGAAAGACAGACATTTTCCTTTAATAATCATTAAACAACTAATAGAATTTTTATTAACTAAGTCAAGCTAATGAAATACTGATTCTACAGCCTTGTTTTTAAGTATTATATTTGTAGCCAGTGAGTTCAGTAAAGGTGTTCAATATATTTATTTCATAAAGTAATTTTTAATGATTTTTTATGAGTAGTTAAGTTTTATAATTAGGATTTTTATCTGTTTTAAGTCTAGGAATGGATCTGATTTTATTCAAGCAGGTCACACCTATGTCATACCTAACAAATTTCCAAAATTTTTTTATTCGTATGCTTGCTTCTCTGACTCCTTCTTCATAAAAGAATTTCAGTATGGGGGTGGAGTAAGGCAGATTAAAAAAAACTTCAGTGGTATTCTAAAGTAACTACTTTTCTGATGCTTGAAATTTTTAAATCTCCTTTACAGTTTGTAGATAAATAGTGTGAGACAGGCAAAGGAAAGCGGACCAAGAATTAGAAACTTAAGTTTCAGTCCTGATTAACCTTTTGTAACTGTATGCAAATCTGTATGTCTTATTTTAGTATATTTTATTTTAATGTTGACATTTCTTCATTAGGCTCTATGTAAGGACAACATCTACCCAGCTTTCCAGATGTTTGCTAAAGGATATGGGAAAAATAATGAACCTCTTCGTGGCTACATCTTAACATTCTTGATTGCACTTGGATTCATCTTAATTGGTTAGTTATATAAATAGTAAGCTTACTGTAGATTTTGGTTAATCACTGAATTATTAAATTGTGAACATAATGTTGTTTTTACTAGTATACTGTTAGTTTCTTTCTGGTTAAATGAGTATGTTTAAAAAATACTGCAAATGATAGCATTTAATACATATTTGCTAAAGTGACTACACAAAGTCCCCATTAGGGCTAGAGGGAACTCCTAGGTTCTTGTCCATAAAATGAGCCGGCAGCTGCATAAGGAAAAGGATATCAGTATCCCCTGAAGCCAGAGCACCTACTGATCTGCTTTTTGGCACTTTGCCTTCTTAGGTCTTCCTCTTCTAAAGAAGACATTCGACTTTTATTAAATGTGGAAACGAATTCTCATATAGTGCTGCTAGTTGTATCTTTTGTATAACTAATTTTGGAGAACAAGTTGGCAAAATTTAAATATTTCCATCATCCAGCAATTCACATGAGAGGAATCTTGCATATATACCCAAAGAGCCATCTACAGTGATTTTTTATTGTCTTTATACTAAAACATGGAAGCAACCTGAATATCTATCAAAAGAAGAATGAACTTGCAGAATAATATTTAGCTGTAAGAAAGTGAATAAATTTGGTTGTCACATAAGCATAGATAAATCACAAAATAAATGTGAAAAATCAAATTACAGAATGATGTAGTATATTACTTACGTAACTTTTGAAACATCCCAAACTATACCACACAATGCTTGTGGATTATATGCTTGCATAGTAAAACTATATCATATCATTGGAGAGTAGTCACCAGTTTTGGGAGGATGAGGTATATAAGTATGTTCAATTATGTGTGTAAAGTTTGATTTCTGAAAGTGAAAGTGTATGAAGTATATTACAAAATGTAAGTATTCATTCGGTAAATCTGGATGGTGGAATAGGGAGTGTTCAGTGTGCTGTTCTCTAAAGGTTTGAAATATCTCAATTTTTAAAAGTTTAAAGATGTTGAATGTATCAGTAATTGTACCTCATGTTTCTTTTGCAGCTGAACTGAATGTAATTGCTCCAATTATCTCTAACTTCTTCCTTGCATCGTATGCATTGATCAACTTTTCAGTATTTCATGCATCTCTTGCAAAATCTCCAGGTGATTTTCTGTTTTTCTTGAGGTTTTATAAATGTGTTAATTTCTTTAACTTCAGAGAATATAAGACTGAAAACAATTTAAAAGATGGTGTGTGTGGAATTAGCTCATTAATGTTCAGTCTGCCTGTACAATTGAGTCAAATTAAGGGAAGCCTCATGGATTTCTTTTATCATGAAGTTTGCTGCTGATATTCTGTTTCTTGCCTTCAAAGTAGTTAAGATAGTGTTAATCGCAACTTCTAACATTTTGAATTATTTCACTTCATCTTTTGTTTTTATTATTTATTTAGTTGATTCCATAACCATCCTGAAAATATCATGGTATAATTAAACTATTTCAAAATACTTTTAATAAAATGAGTTCTGTGGAACACCAATATAAGGGATCTCCATCAACTTTAAAAGTATTCCATATATTTTTGTTTATGGTGTTTTGTTATAAATCATGAGAACAGTTGGACATCAGAGAAGTTAACTGAGGAACAAAAAAATGTTTTTCATAAGGATCTAAAAATTTCTCAGAAGAGAAAGGCAGAGATACTTAAGATACAAACATCTTAGCTTCAACTTTTACTTTATTTTTAGAGGTGAATGTGGGTATGACTATATACAATAGAATCCCTTGTGTTGAAACTTTTTTCCTATTATCAGTATCTCATTTTTCATACTGCAAAATGTTATCATTGGGGAAAACTAGGTAAAGAATACCTGGAATCTGTTTTATTTCTTGCAGTTTCTTGAAAATTCTGGTGAATTTTCAATTAGCTCAAAGCTAAAATTTTAATTTAAAAACATTATAAATTATTGATATGATTTAAAAATTCTTATTTTTGGCTTTGAAACTCCACCCATGAATAAAAATGTTTTTAAATGGTTTTCAGCATTTTTTTAGAGTGAGCTTAATTCATAGATACTTAACCAAATGTGAAGATAATCTTTCCGTAGTCAAGTCTAAATTTTTCTAGCAAGTAGATGAATTTTTAATGATTCTCAAGAACATTATGTTTGGACCGTTTTGTGCATTCCTTAGAATATATATCCATGCTAAAAAATAAAGCTATATTGTGTGAAGGACTCAATTTGAAACTTTTCTTTTTTAATGTCTTTTCTAATTTCTAGTGTCACTAGATTAGGTTAAGTACACTTTTTTTGGTAGAGTTTATTGAATACAGAACTAGCAAATAGAATAATGTACACATAGATATGTCTACTTTCTGGCCAACAAGAACTATGAAATTAAGTTCTGATCAATAATAATATATATTAGCTTTAGAGTTGATATTTTAAAGCCTTTTCTGCCTAGCAGCTATAAAGAGTTGTTCTATACATACACATGTACCACTATCTAAAGCAGATGAAGAATTGCCTATTTTTCTGATCTATTTATTTGTTATTCTTAGGATGGCGTCCCGCATTCAAATACTACAACATGTGGATATCACTTCTGGGAGCAATTCTTTGTTGCATAGTGATGTTTGTCATTAACTGGTGGGCTGCATTGCTAACATATGTGATAGTCCTTGGGCTGTATATTTATGTTACCTACAAAAAACCAGGTCAGTGGCCTGTGTTGTTCAGTTTTTCTTGCTCAAAAGCATCTGGAAGTTCTTTGTTGCCTTTTATATGTAAGAATTATCTTTTGCATATTTGAAAGATACTTCTTGTAAAACCTGAAATACTTTATTAAAAATACATGTAGTTTTAATGAAATAATTATTATGAAAATGTTTTTATTTTATAGAATTCTTACTTGAAAATTAAATTAATCCTATTTGTGGAAAAAATTAATTTATGTAATTAACATGTTTGTTGCACCCAATATATTTTTAAATTGTTCTTGAAAACGCTTTGACTTGGAGCATAGTTGTGTTAGCATCAGCTACCATGGCCTTCGTACCTATCATAATAAGTACCATGGAGTTCACACAGTACTGAGAGGCACAGTATAGTATCTCCCAACCAGCTGACTGTGTAGGAGGGAAGGCTGAGCAGATATCTTAACTGAAAAGAGGTTAATGATTACCTAGAATGTATCATATCGATAACTGCTGATTATAGTTCCATATAAGATGATGGATTCTAAGGTATTGTATTAACTGTTAGAAGCAATTATTTCTTTAATATGCCTATTAAGTTTCTAAAGGAGCAAACATCTAAAATAATCATTTGTTGTCCAGGTTACTTATTAATACAAAGAAATACAATTTGCCAGTTTAAATAACTTACACTGTTAACTGCTGTAAGAGTGCTTAACAACTAGACATCATCCATTCTTTCCCTTTAGACCTTTAGCTATATAAATAGTAAGTTTAAAATGTTTTCATTATTTGTGACTCTTTTGAGTTGCATGTTCAATGTGTCTACACAATGTGTCTACACATTATCTCAGTTCTTTATTTTCCTAATTGTACCTTTGCTTTAAATGCAATTATAGTTAAGATTAGCATTGTCCTAATACCATGCTATGGACTTGAACTATTCAAAGTTCTGATTTTAATAATATAGTAGATGACCTTTTAAGTATAAAAGGATTGTTTACCATTCACGGTACCTCAAACAGGATATTCATTGATGGTTAGTATGGGTGCTGGGCTGCATGTGAACACTGTCTTCCCACAGATGTGAACTGGGGATCCTCCACACAAGCCCTGACTTACCTGAATGCACTGCAGCATTCAATCCGCCTTTCTGGAGTGGAAGACCACGTGAAAAACTTTAGGTAAGCAATAAGGTAGCATTAGAGGACAATCATTGTCTTCTTATTAGTTCATAACATGAAAAAATTCTCTAAAAGCATAGTTTTTGTTTTGGTTGGATTTTATGACAGTTTGAATATCCCTCATTTTAGGAAACCTTTAAAAAAATGGTATGCTGTCTTAAAGTGAGCAGTTTTTCCCCTCTGTGGCCATTAAAGTTATATAACAACTATAGACCTTTTAGGTATAAAATTCGTCAGGATTTTTGATTTAACGTCTTTTGTAATTTTACTAAAGAACTAAATATTTTCATGTTAGTTTCTTCTCATTATTCACTAAGTGGAAACCAGTTTTAGTGAAAATCAGTGCCTTAGAGTAAAAAGTATTTATTAATATCCCTCAAGAAATGACTTTATATTTTATCCTAATTTACCAGTCATCAATGTAAAACTTCATTAATTCAACCTGCTTCTAGTAATTGATGAGATACAGTCACTTAAGCCCTATGGATATATACTTCTCCTGGTCCAGATATATTATTAGGTAGAGGTCTTAAAAATTACAGGTTATTATTTATATTTAAATGTACTCTTACTGTCTTTAAAAAGTAGATCATCAGTCATTCTCATACTGATTTTTACTGTTTTTTTTAAGAAAAACATTTTTAAAATAGTTTAAGATGTAAAATAAAGAATTAAAACAAGATGCCACAAAAAAAAAAAAAGGCAAGCAAGAATACAGAAATATCTTGTGAAGCCTGATCAGGGAAGCTCAGCATTGGTGGGTGGGGCTTGTCAGTTAAGCTCTTAATGTAGATTAACTGGCTTTGCTGGTTCTTCGAAAAATTGAAGTCATCTTAAAGACTTTAGATTTCCCAGAAAGGAATCTTTTAATCATCTGTTGGTAGAATGCTGGCTACCAGAGTTCTAAGAGCCCAGTGGGGCAGCTAGATCTTGTTATTCTCAGGATCCAGCAGGTCAGTTGTCTTCTAAATCTCTATTTAAAGTAACTGCTTCTGCCTCACCTGTTGCTGGTGTCCTCCAGACCACGGGCCCTCTCTTGCAAAGAACCCTGCCCATCATAATGGTGGAAATGATTTGTGTTTATCAGCCTCTTCTTATGCAAACTTTAAACCACTTCATTTTATTTAAATTTCTTTAGCACATTTCCTCTGCGACTTCCATGGATACCTACTGCCACTTACTTCTAGGCATTTTGGTGATCAAGTGGCTTTGCAGCTTTCATTTAGGATTTAGCCTTTTTCTGATTTGTCAAACCCTGTATTGTTCTTCCATCTCCTTTCTAGTTTCAGTATTTCAGTGCTATTATATCTTTTACTGTTCTCCATATTTTTGTAGATTTGTACTATGGACATTTTTGAAGAAGGAGCTAGAAATGAAGGCAGATGCTCACTTTATCATCATTATTGTCATCGTTCACATATTTTTATACTGTGTCTTTTTGGTATGATAAGCTATACAAATTGTGCCTTGGCCTTTCTGGTGTATTTATTTAGTAAAGATAGAGACTACAAGTTAACTCTGCATAGTAATAGGTTAGGTTAGGTTAGAGGCTAGATTAAACTATCATAATAAAATGTCAAGCTGCAGGGACTCAAACAAGCCAGACACGGTGTTACATGGTATGCAGAGGTAGGTGGAGGGTTTGGGCAGGCACATCGGCTACACTTGGCTGTTCAGGATCCACTTCTTCCTATCTTATCAGTTTGTCATTCCTTAGGAATTGTTTTTGTCCATGTAGTCAATGATATCACCGCATCCATACGTGGGCCAGCTTACAAGAAAGAGAAAGAAAATACAAATGGTGGACAGCTTCATTTTTCAAAGTTATGATCTGGAGATAGGAATATCTTACGGACTGCAAATCAGTCACAGGGCAACTTTTAGCTTCTAGGAAGGCCCGGAGATGTACTCGCTAGCTGGTGAGCCGTGCAGCCTGCTAATGCTCAGCAGACACTGGCTATTGAGGGTAATTTCACTTTGGGTCACAGGAAATGATTTTATTGGATTTTCAGGTATTCTAAGTTTTTATTTAGGTTTACATGCCTTACGAGTGTAGTGAGGAACTACCTTAACAATTACCTTCGTGGTTAAGAAAGAATTTTCCTTTTTGTTAGCTTTGGTTTTATGAATTCTTGTTACAAAGAATGTTTGCTGGCATGCCCCATTGGAGTCACGGTTAGGAGCATGGCTCATCCATCCTAAGGTGTATGAGGTTTGTCCTAGTTTCAGTGGGGAGAAACCAGGATGAACAACTAAATACAGTAGAGTGCTTCTTCTCCCCTCTGTTCCTGCCTGCCTGCATCTGCTTGCCTCAGACCTGCCTGCACAGTTCCTTTAAACAATAAATTTAAAAAATATTAAAATTGAAAAATAGAAGAATTTTTGCTAAACTGAACTTACGAAATGAATACTTACTATTTTTAGTCAGCAATAATCAAGGGTTAAGTATCAAAGTCCTGCCACTGCCTTGCTTTTACAAAGGCAATTTAATTCAATTTTCTCTTTCACTATAATTATTTAGAATTAAAATACTTAGTTCAAATAAACCCTTTTTCTTCACCATAAATGGTTTTACTCATGTGACAAGTCGTTAATTAAGTTAGAGCTGATGCTACAAATTAGATGTAATTATGATACGACCAAGCTAAGGAGGAAAGTGACCGGCTTTATAATCATGCAGGCGAAGCCACGCTCTCATGAAGTTTTGTGAATTTTCAGAAAGAACTCAGTTATCTTTAGGAGATGCAGTTTTTAACTAGATGATCATTTCTTTCTGCAGTATCTACCGGAATCTTAATGTATGATGTTGCCCTTTGTTATAAGATATTTGACTTGATGCTTATTCGAAGGTGGTTTCTGCATTTAAAAACTCAAATTATCTATTTATTTTGAGGCAACTTTGATTTACCAAGTATTTTTAGATGCGAAGGTCTACATTTCTTAGGTACCAAGAAACCCTGGTTCAAACTTACCTTTCCTCTAAGACACCCCTGGCCTGTGCTGTAAGGACTGTCACATAAAGGAGACTCTAATAATTTACGTTAGAGAACTACTTATTAAATTGCTTAAAATCATGTGCTTATTACTGAAAGACTCAAACTTCTCTAATTTTGTTTTTCCTTATAATCTTAAATCAGGCCACAGTGTCTTGTTATGACAGGTGCTCCCAACTCACGCCCAGCTTTACTTCATCTTGTTCATGATTTTACAAAAAATGTTGGTCTGATGATTTGTGGCCATATACATATGGTAAGTGTCAGTTCTGTATTAAACCCTTTTCACTCAGTGTATATCATTTGTAATTTGTAGGCCTTTCTAGATCTGAAACAACTTGACAGGATAAATAAACCTGTTGAGTTTGTTTTTTTAAGGTAGTTACTTTCTTCAGAACTCTTTGCCTTTATAAAATATATATTTTTTAAAGTATGTATAAAATATATACTTTAAAAATGCATACAAAATACATTGTTTTAAACTAGGTTGTTTTTCCATTTATTATGAGTAGATTTTAGCAAACTATATTTCTCTTTTAGAATGGCTTGGCTAAGATAATAGCCTCTTGGTGACTAAGGAGCCTGTATGAAATCCTGTATGGTTGTTTTCCTAATGGTATTTTTCATAAAGTATTATGAAAACTGGGAAAATTTATTTATCAGAAAAAAGACAGAGGTTAGAGGAGGCAGACAAATCATGGCAGATGTCTAGTATCTGTTCTGTAAAAAGAGCTGAGTGAGTGCTGAATTACCAAGCACAATTTTTTTTTTATTGCCTATTCATGGTTGCTTTGACCATGAGTAAAAGAAATACTAAAAAATTATTAAAGGCGGTGGTAAGGGACGCTGGCGTGAAATATAAACTGAGATGCAATTTCAGTGTCCTGAAATGAATTTAACATTGTGAACTAAAGAAATGCTACTATAAAAAAGAAATAAAATTATTAAAAACAGAAATAAACTTTAATCCAAATATAATTTTCCGCTTTTGGCTTCTTACCTACTGTAAACTAGATGATGGATACCTATTCTGCATTAGAAAATGAGAATACTTATTTGTCAGATTACCTTTTCTCTCAGGCTCTATTTTTGATCTTCTTTTGGCACTAGAAAACGTGTGCTCTGTGGTTCAGTCTTTGCTAGAGTTGTCCTGCTCCTTGTAGAGTAGCAAAGTCAAAGCTGCGTGTGCATGCGTGAAAGTGTGTGTGTGTGTGTGTGTGTGTTTGTGTGTATGTGTGTGGAGGTGGAGGTGCAAGGACACATTGAGACACTAACCTCACTTGGAACCTGTATAATTTTCAAGTTTGTCTCTAAGTCCCTGACTTGAGCCCAAGAAATTACAAATGGACAATTTCTCTACTAATAAAAGATCACTTGTATTTTTCCTTTACTTTTTCATGCTAAATTAGTATGTGTACCAAATGTGTCATTAACCTCAGTAACTTAGAAATATCTTTGAAAGTCAAAGTGAACTAACACTCTTAAAACGCTGAAATTTATTTTTAGTTGTTAGCTTTATACATTAGAATAAATTTTTAAGTCTTGCTTGCAAAAATCAGAATAGAATTGCAAGTTAAAAACACTTTATTTCCTTTTTTCTGTTACTTCATCCTTTAATAGAAGTATAAAGTACTTATGCTACATAGCACACTCTGATTTTCTATATTTCTAAGTTACTGAGATTAATGACACATTTGATACACATACTAAGCTGGAAAGCTTTTCTGTAGGAAAATAGAAGGCTCTTATTTTTCTCTGCATAATCTCATTTTTGTTAGTTTCCAATTTCTCTAATTTAATTAGTATTGAAAATACTTGCGCATTTCTCAGTTTCTGTTTATTCCTTCTTCCCTCTGTTGGCACCCCTGTGCCCAACAATTTCATCACTCCCATCTTTTCGTAGAACTTAAATATTGGAAAAAATTCATTGACCTCAAAATGAAATGCTCTTTATATTTCTCTCTCATACCCAAAATGATTGGGCCCCTTGTTTCAGCCGCCATTAACAGGATGATTTTCTAAATGTTTTACATATTACCTTTCAGTTAAAGATGTTATTAATATTTTTACTTTATAGGGTCCTCGAAGACAAGCTATGAAAGAGATGTCTGTTGATCAAACCAAATACCAGCGATGGCTCATTAAAAACAAAATGAAGGGTTTTTATGCTCCAGTACATGCAGATGACTTAAGAGAAGGTGCACAGTATTTGATGCAGGTAAATTTCAATTTGTATGAGCTTTGAAAAGGTTTCCTTCTATGTTTCATTCTTGAATTCATTAATACAAATGATACCTCTTTTAAAATGTTATTAAACTGCTAAGATTTGTGTAATTTCAGAGTGAAAGCATCTAAAGAATAGTGTGCTATGTCTCCCTGCTCCTCTTTTGTTTGCTGTTTTGGTAATTAGATAATGTTGAGTCATGGGAGTCCTTATTTAATTTTTAAAATTCTAGCTCCCTGTTTTATCACTCACTATTTGCTATTACACAACTTAGGCCTCAGTTTTCTATATCGCATGGTTGTCAGAACATAAGACTTGGAGTCTTTAACTGTAAACTTGTGTTTAAATACTAGCACTGCAACTTCCATCTTATGCATTTCGAAGTGACTAATTTACTTAACTTCTGTGAAACTTAGTTTTCTCAGTTATGAAGGTTGTAGGGAGAAATAAATGAGTTGAAATAATGTTTGCCAAGTTATTTTCATAGGAAATCTCTTCAAAGGAAAGCTTAAACCAGAAGCCCATTTGTTGCGTAAACTGTAGAGCTCTGCTTTGCTAAATAGAGATGGGAGGCCCAGAATGAGCTCATCTGAGCCTTTTCTATTTTGAGTTTCTTAAAAATTGACAAGTTCAGGGTTAGGAAGACAATTCTCAGGAGTAACCATGAGGATGGTAACCACCCACCAAGGTTGGATTTGCCTTTCCAGATCTAAGACCTTTCTAAAAACTAAAGTAATTAGCACAATGTGCTGTTGTAATAGCTATAGACAGACTAATGGAACAAACAGAAAAATAGAGCCACTCATATAAAAAATTTCAGAGATGACCTGGAAAAACTGGGCAGAGACTATTGATTATCTATGTGAAAAAAACAGTATAATACATCCTGACAAAGACCACATTTTAAAAACCTTAAAGATATATATATGTAATGCAAAATTTTCAGACTTTTAGAATATAAAATAATTTTATGACCTTGGGCTCAGGAAATGTTTTTTTTTTTTTTTTTAATGAGACAGAAAATGATGAACTGTGAAAATCAATTATTTTTACTTAAAATTTAAAATGTTGTCTTCTAAAGAAAACATGAAAACCTCAAAGGAAATCGTAAACCATAGAAGATAACATGTGTCTAGCAAAATAACATGATCCAAAATATATAAAGAAATGCTATGAATCAATAGATTTTTATTAAGGAACAAGTATGTCAAGAAAGGGAAACCTAAATAACAGGCATAAAAATTATAACCGCAATACAATTTTTGCTCCATACCCATCAGATTAGCCATAATTATGTCTGTCAATTCCAAATGTTAGAAACAATACAAAACAACAGGAAATCTTTGAGCTGATCTAGTAATGTAGATTGGGCAACCACTTTGGGCAGCAAGGTCCTTCAAATGTGAAAGGTGTGGATGTCCTAGGACATTCTGTTCTGAAGTCAGTATCCTAGAGAAACTTTTAATAGTGTTATGAAGGCTCTATGAAACCTTGTAACTATAATTTGTAGTCATGAAAAAGAAGTAGAAGTAACTTCAAAAAACCTGTCAATGACAGTATTGAAATTTATGGTATAAGCATGCATTAGAATTATATAAAGCAATGAAAAGAGCTATACAGGTGTGCCCTGGTGGCTTAGCGGTCTAGTACACTTGGAAGCAGTCTCACATGTATCCCAAGGTCCAGGGTTCAAGACCCAGTCCTGGAGGGATGTGTCCCCAGTGTGAACAACTAAATAAAAATAAAGTGCTTCCTCCTCTCTTCCTGCCTCCCTGCCTATTCTCCTTTATTCCTTCCTGCACCTTTCCTTTTAAAAAAAAGAAAAAGAAAGGAACCAACCAATGATAATTTCAGACCATAACTATTAGCTGATCATTTCAAAACTAACCAGAACATGGAATCAAAATTCTACATTTTTCCCGGTGATTCTTAAAGTAATACAGATATCATGGCAGTATTAAACTGACTTTAATAGATAACTTTAATGGTTGGAAATGTTTTCATTTAATAGCAAAAGACAAAAATAAAAAGCTACATCTACCATTGGGGAAACAGGTGTTCTTTCTGCTCTAATAAAGATGGTTATGATACACATAAAAATATAAACGAAATGTACTTCTTGTCGGCAGATTTTGGCGGGAGAGGCATAGGATAAAAAACAATGCTAAAGACTGAAGAAACATAACAATGGGAATGTTTAAGATAAGCTTCAGATGATTACCTTTTACTAAATTGGTGTTCATTATGAAACCCATGAAAAACTGATAGTCTAAGAACCATTAAGGAACTATGTGTCAGAGAAGATAATTTTTCAGTTTATGGAAACTAGAAACATTACTTCTAACTATAGTTACTTTGATTTGAATTTCTGAAGGATTTTGAGATGAATGATATTAGTGAAAAAAATTTTCTCTCGTTATTTACTGTAGGTTTATTGGGGTTGTAGGTTTTTAAGGTTTTTTTTTTTTTTTAGATATAATCGACATAACATTATATCAGTTTCAGGTTATAACATAAAGATTCCTTGATATTTGTATGTATTATGAAATGATTATAATAAGTCTAACAACTTTCACAAAAGTTGCAAAATTTGAAAATTCTTTACTCAGTCATCACTATTGCAATAATGACTTTGAAAGCAGAAGTACATGGTTTCACAGAGTGTTATTGTTAATTCTATAAAAATAAAGCTTTAATTATAAGATTTTAACAAAAGCTTAAGAAACAGTAACCCTCACCTTATTATTAAGTAACCTTATTATTAAGAAATTACTGATTATGTTTTTGTGTTTGTTTTTAAGAAGATATAAAAACTTTATTTTTTGCTTCTCTTTTGCTCCCCCCCCACCCCACCCTGTCCTGTCACCCCAAACATCAACGTATGCTGAGTAATTAGGGACTAACTAGCTATATAAAGTTTTTTTTTTTTTTTAAGTAAATATATTCTTTATCTGTCCCTTGAAGGCAAAGGGTTTTTTACAATATGGGTGGGAAAAAACTCAAGTTTTTGAAAGAAACTTGTGCGTGGATAAAACATTTTGAAAACAAATATAAGTTTACATGGTTAAGAATATTTCTTTAATTCCCTAATTATCCCAGGTTTGTTGTCTAGCACATGATCAACACTAATTCTAATTCTTTGAATTTAGTCTTTTGTGAAATATGATTTAAGTATTTCACCAATAAAAAACTTAAATGTGAACACACATCACAGGTAAAAGTAAACAGAAATTTACATCAGCAACTTAAATAGAAACGCTGAAACCATAAAGCTATTAGAAGAAAACATAGAGGTTAAACTTCGTGATCATTGAATTTGGCATTGAAGTCTCAGATGAACCGAAAGTACAAGCAAGAGAAGAAATATATAGATAAATTGGACTTCCATCGAAATTCACTTTTGTTCATCAAAAGACACTATTACAAAAGTGAAAAAATAAAGAGTGGAAAACAATATTTACAAATCATACATCTATAAGGCTTAATATCCAGAATGTTAAATAATAAGCATGATTTAAATACTGAATGAAGTTATTACATATTTACTTACTTAAAATGATAATGATCAGGTTGACTATTAAACATATTAATTAAGTTGCATTATTTAAATGATATTAACTGATGTGAAAACCAGAAGGTGTTTTGGCTGAGGCATGAGGAGGTGGAACCTGTGCGGCGCTGTGGAAACTGAGGCGGCTCCTCAAAAAGCTAAACATGGGAGTTAAAATTTTTGTGTCGCAATTCAGAACTACAACCAACAATGTGTTTAATTCTACTGTTTTGTAAATGTTTAATCATGTGTAATGATGAAGGTAGTATATATAATTTGTAAATATGCATGTGTTTGGATGCGAAAGAATTTTTGCTAATAAGGGTGCCTGATTTTAAAATGTTTAGAGGCAGCCCATTTGGAGGATTTCATCATTAAAACATTTTGTTTAATAGGATATCTTTGAAGTTGTATTTTTTTATATATATATTTTAGGCTGCGGGTCTTGGGCGTATGAAACCAAACACACTTGTCCTTGGATTTAAGAAAGATTGGTTGCAAGCAGATATGAGAGATGTGGATATGTACATAAATTTATTTCAGTAAGTATCTTTTAAATTTAGTAACTGAGTTGGTTCAGAAAGTTCATTTTGAAAGCCTGCACTTTTAAAGCCTGTTTTTCATATAGTCTTTTATAGTTTAGGAAGCATAAGAATGAAAAGAAACAAAAGGGGTTATGTTGGATTTTAAGTTGTGATGTTTTAACAGTTTTGTTGTTGTCGTTGAAAGAAGAGGACTCCTTGTCACCCTGCCTCACCCACACAGGTGCTTGGGCTTTACATGGTCCACATCACAGCTGCCCGAATTAGTGCCCGAGCCACAAGGATGCACCTTAAAATTTTTTATTGTTTTTTCTGTGCATTCTTATGCATGCAAACACACACATACATCTGTCCATACTCTGGCTTCCCATTTAAGTTAGTAAACATTCTCATACCTCTTCCGCTGTTGCTGACCTGAATCCTCAAATGTCAGAACCATTACCTTCATAGTTAGGTTATTAGGGAAGGACATTTCATCACTGATGTCAACCACAGAGGTCTAACTTTGTTCCCCTCTCATAATAATTTTGCTGTTTATTATTTGCTTCATCAATTGCTACTTTTAAAAAAAAATGGACTTTAATGTTTTCTTTTTCTACCCCTTTGAAGTATTAGTTCTGAGTTAAATATTCACTTTTCATTGTTTTTCCCAGTAATCTTTATCAGACAGCATGGTTTTGATTTATATGACTTTTAATTTCCCTCTATGGGTTGTGTAGTAGGTTCTTTCATTCTTTTTGTTACTTTGTCTTTCCGATTTTTACTCTATTCATGTTTTTACTGTTTTACATGTGTCTGTTTAATCTACCACAAATGATTTTGGAACTGAGTCATTTAATAAAAAGAAAAAAAGATTTTAGTTTTTGCTAGATTTGCTTCTTAATCTTGAAAAATACTTCTCTTAGTATTCTGGGATTTACTTAACAAGTTTATCTCCTTCAGACTATTTTAAAGAGGATAAGGATTCCTTTTCACTACTCTATATTTGATGAGCAGTCTTTCTTGTGATAAGTGCTGATTAAGTAGAAAGTAGAACTGTTCACTCCTGATAGCCTATTTCTGCATATATACTTGTCTCTTTTTTAAATATGTATAATTTAGCAAAGTAAATCCTATTTCTGTCAATTTAGATCTTATTAACCTCATCTCACTATGGTTAATTCTTTTACTGGAATTTCTGTTGTCTGTAGATAGAACTAGATAAGTATTTCCCTGTATTTTCTTGTTTGTTTTTTTTTTTAAGCAAAGGTGCAGGAAGGAATGAAGGTGAGCTGAGGCAGATAGGCAGGGAGAGAGAGGGAGAAGAAGCACTATGTTCAGTTATTTCCCTAAACCCCAGGGACACGAACTTGGGTCCTGGGGATGTATGTGGACCTCATTTGACCAGAGGTGGCAGAACTAACCACTGCACCATCTGGGTGTGCCTGGTTTTGTTTTTCATAACTATCTTGAAACATCTTTGTGGAAGTAACCAGATCTTACACATCACTTTCACACATCTCGTGTTGATTAGTAAATTATACAGTGAGTAAGATTTTCTAAGTAATTATTAAATGTTTTTATTAAAACTAAAATTCAGGTGGTTTGTCATATTACACTTTGCCTTTAGATTTACTACTTTTTGTATAAGTAAGATTTCAGTCCTACCTTTCCACTTCTGTTCTCTGTACTTGTTATATATAGGAATTAGGAAAAGAAGGGACAGTGTGAAGGATTAAATGATACGGTCCATGGACTGTGCTTTTTTCCTCAAGATACAAGACCAACAATATGGAGTAACTGTCCTAGAAAATAGACAAAGTGACATTTAGGAAATAATTTTTTCATTATTAGTTGTAAGTTTCTCAGAATGGAAGTACTGAAAGGAAGGTATTTTTCTGCCTCTGACCCTGTAGGAATGGAAATGAATGATTTGCTCTTAGAGTCAAGTTATCCATTTAAGTAGCATACAGTTAAATGATAAAGTATTGCTTTCTGATTTCAAGAGCATAAAAACTGATTGTAGTTTTAAAACTGCTCGATACTGTTTATCCTTATATCTTGTGACACTTATGATTTGGTTGTGTTTCTAAATACTAATACTAATTACTAATTACTGAGTAATTGAGGTTTACTTTATTCTGTCATTAGCTGATAGAAAGTTGTATAGCCTATAGCAAAAAATGTAGCTATTTAAAATTTTTTATTAAGTAATATTGCATTTATAACATTGTATGTTTAAGGGGTACATCAGTATAAATCAACATCAGTATATGATACGTTAGTTTCATCACTATCAATTTTCTTCTATCCATCACTGTATAATTAATCCATTTTACCCAGTTTGTCCACCCCACTTACCTTCAGGTAATCAGCAGTGACTTACTTCACTAATCCTAATACCCTCTAGGTCTGTTTTAATCCCAAGAAAACTCATGAAGCTATTATCCTGGGGTTTTTTTTTTAAAGAAAAATGATTTTGATTACATTTGTTTATTAACTACCTTTTAAATACTAGTAGTTATTTCATCTCCCGTATTAGGTGGCTGAAGAAGGTTAACATTTCTTTCAGCTCATCATAGAAATGAAATGTCTCCCTATGATTTAAAAACAACAATAAAATACTTTATAATGACAGACTGAACACATTGTTGTATTTGTCAGATGGAATCATTTTTATCATTTTTAAATAAAGATTAAAATATGATTTCAATATGTATATACTAAATGTTGATTATTATAATTAAAACAATAAAAGTTAAGATGCAGAAGAATAGACTTGAAGGTTTAGATTTTGAAAGAAATCTTTCTGTAATTTGAGAAAAACGTAGCTCTACGTGATTATGATTTTAAACTTTCTGGAAGGTTGAGTCTGATTTTAGAATCATCTTTGAAGTTATAATGCATTTTACATGTGTGTACAGTATCCTCACTTGTGTTTTAAAAATAAATAATGAATACATGTATACAAATACATATAAAATCTTTGGATTACTTCTTAAACCTATTTTTTAAAAATTAAAAAAATGATTTAAAAATATCTGTCTCCAATGATCATGTCATACTCTACCACCTGCTCTCATTCTCAGTAGAATATATTTTCTTTGTTTTCATGTATTTCTCTTGAATTTAAGGCTATAAGCCTAAATTAAATATGGGAGGTTACTGAAAGTGTTTTTCCATAATTATAGTTTTTTTGTTTTGTTTTTTCCTGATAGGATAAATACGTAGCGACTGCTTAAAATAACTGATGTTGGTAAAATTTTATATCATAAAGATCTATACTTAAGTAGTTTCTAATGGTATAAAAAAAATGGAAAAGGAATAGTATAGGATTTGAAACTAACAGTATACGGATCACTATAATTTTTAAAGCGTTTTTTTAAAAAAACAGATATTTAAAGTTGAAAGTAATTTCAGAGAGTCATCTATTACCTTCACTTTATAGAGGAGAACATAGAAATTTATGTAACTTTTTTCTCGCCCCATTATAGTGACGCCTTTGACATACAATATGGAGTAGTAGTTATCCGCCTACAAGAGGGCTTAGATATATCTCATCTACAAGGACAAGGTAAGTCTTGTTTGAAATAAATTTTTTGTTTAAACAATCTCAATAACTTTGTTATAAAATCATTTAATTCCCACGAAGTCTTCATTAATTTAATATATACCACCTATTCTCTGATGTGTACTTATTGTATGGCATTTTAAGGTTAGAGCTATTTGGTTCCACCAAAATTTGTGTTTTCTCGTACCAGTCTGGATGATGCCTAGTGATTATCAATGGAGAGAATAAAATTCAATCCAAATTATAAGTTTAAGACAAATTTATTGTGGGTTAGCCAAATTTAGAAAATCACATGATGAAAAAAGTTTGAGGGAAAAAGATGATTGATTACTAAATCATTCGACAGTTTCATGTTTATGAAAGTATGCTTTTTGCATAGAGCTATATAATAATACTGAAGAACTAAAATCTGATATCACTTACTGTGTCCTCAGAAATGACTCCATAAATCATTTTTAAATGTTTTGAAATAATTATAAATTAATAAAAAGTTGCAAAAATTAATGCACAGAGGTCCTATGTACCTTTCATCTAGTATCCCCTTGTGAGAATATCCTACATGTCTGTAGTTCTATATCAAAATCAGGAAATAATCATTGAGATAGTCTGTGCTGCTTATTCAGATATCACCAACTTTACATATATTGTGTGTGTTTACATGTACACATGTGTAGCTCTATACCATTTATCACATAATGTTGATTCAGGTAACCACCACCATATTCTATCATAATTAAATTATCAGGAAATTATACTATGAACTTAAGAAAATGTACGTACTTAATATTTTACCCTTATCATTTAATCAAATCAAAATTAGCTAAGTATCAACTGAGACTATTAATGAACTTTTATCTTTCTTTATATATTTTAATTGTTTATGCTTCCCACTCCCTCCACCATTTTAAGGTATTATTCAGCTGTAAAAGAATATTTTGGGGTCCATATATATTCATGAAACAGAAAACTGTGGCTAGCTGAAAAATGTATTTCCTTACTCTAGAGTATGCCTTGCAAAATATTTCTTCTCTCTTACTTTGTGACTGAGGTTTGATACCTGGTAACTCTCAAAAATACCACAGTTTGGCTAGTATATCTGTATACAGTGTGTGTGTATATATGTACACACATACATATAGTGATATAGTTTTCCCTCTATATAGCTATATTTTGAATGTGATTGGAAATTGAAGATACTTTAATGTGTTTATAATCATTATGAAAGTGGTTTTGAAAATCTTGTTATTATCATTAGAATTTGGATAATTTGGTTTGGCACAGAGACTAAGAGTTGATTTAATTTAAAAACCACATCCTTTTCCCTTTGGAGTTTTATAGCCTGGACACATTTCTGACTTCCAAAGCTTAATTTCCTCATCTCTTAAAATACAATTACTTCATAAGACTGTGGTAGAGATTGAGAAGGAGAGATGGCTGCGAAATTCTTGGCATTAAGTCCTAACACTTAGGCTCAGTTCTTCTTGTTATTTCTCTTAATACACAAATATCAGCGATGAGAATCATGGATGTAATTAAAACGTCTGACACTTAGTTGTGGCTCAGGTATAAGCCTATAGTTAATCAAAACGTCATCTGAGTTGCATAAGCAATCATGTATAACAACATACTATTTCATAATAAATATTGCTTTATAATGTCATTTATTTGACGTTATACCATGATAATTTTCTTGAATGGTTAAAATAAGATTTAGGTAATTAGAATATTTTCATGTCTGCAGAGGAATTACTGTCATCACAAGAGAAATCTCCTGGTGGCAAAGAAGTGGTACTAAGTATGGAGTACAGTAAAAAATCAGATTTAGATACTTGCAAACCATCTGGTGAAAAAACTGTTACACACAAAGGTAATTTTTATTCAAAAAGAAATTGTATTAATGACTGTGCTTTCATTTGGGGATAAATGGTTTTTATTGTATGTCTCTTAGGAACTTGTCCTCAGGCATGTGCTATCCATTTCTGGTTGCTCAGTTAAAATTCATGGCTTCAGAATGGCAACAAAATAGCTAAGTTTAAGGTATTAAATTATAAAACAGAAACCATGCCAACATGTTATGTTATACTAATATGCTGTTTTTACTCGTGCTTGTTTTAAATGAAACATTTTCATTTGAATCATAGGTTAAATCAAATTGGGAAGGAAACATGGCAATTGAGAGTAATATACACATCACATACGATGACACAAAACAAAGAAGCTACTTGGTCAGTTACACCAGGGATAAGATCCTTGGTCATGTGATTTAAGTCACAAAATGATTTCACACGTTCTCATCAAACGTTCAGATAATATCATCTGCAGATCTGTCATATTTAGAGAAGGAAGACGGATGACTTCCAAATCTTACTCTCCCACCTCACTCTCTTACCTCTGGTTCAGTCTAGTATCTCCATCTGTCCTGTCCCAGCTGACATGCAACAAGAGCAAATCTGCACTGTAAATCATCAAACCATATCATTCTTTTGATTCTGCAAATTATCATTCTTTTTCTGAAGTTGATAGCCTTGGACAAATTCTTTCTCTGTGAAATTGATCTAGATTATTTGGAAGCATTCTCGTTGCTTTCTTATTTCTTTCCTCCTTATTTACTTTGTTTGCATGGAGAAATTGTAGTCAAAAAAGAGTTTAGTTGAAACCCATTTTTCCTTTCAGTTCTTTGCTGGCTTACCTTTTTTTTTTTCCTGTTTCATCTCAAACTGCATCAACTAATTTTGATAACTGATTTTATATTCCTGCATTTATTTTAGTTTTTGATATACATTATTTTATTTCCCCTTACTTTTTAATTTTTTTTTCTTGGTCTAATTCTTTGACCTAAAACAGACCCTTTCTTCAAAAAAATCTGCTAGGAATTAATAAGTAAAGCAAGCTATGATTATGGGAAGAGAAGGAATGTATTTATCAAGCATCTACTCTGTGCCTCCCACAGTGTAGTAGATGTTTTATATATATGAGCCCATTAATGTGTCACAGTCTTCAGTCATTTTTATAGAGTAGGAAACTGAGTCAGTACATTTCTGCTCATCTTATTATAAAATGTAAATGCCTTTAACTTAGTTTAAAGTGTCAAGATTTCCCTGACATATCTTGAGCTCTTTTAAAGGAATAAAGAATGTCCATAGTTAAAAGTATTTTTATTCTCATCAAAGACAGATGCTATCAAGTATCTATTTTATAAGAACAATATTTAATACTATAAAATTAAATGTAATACTTGAAATGTTTCTTGTTCCATAATAGGCATATGAAATTGCCATTCAGAATTAGCAATAACTTTATTTTGTGTTTATCTGTGTTTAATTATTTTCAAAATCAGTGTAGAAACTATAGAACAATTTATGCAATTTTAAATGCACAGAATTATAAACCTTTTGGTTAGTTATTAGTCTCAGATACTGAGTATGTCTGTCTTGGTTATAGAGGCATACAGTTTGGAGGGGGACAAAAAGTACCTTTTGAATACTTGTTTTATGCCAGGCTCTGAGCTAAGTGTGTCAATGCTTGCAGTGTAATAACCTTAAGAGGTAGGTATTGTTCACCTTTTCACAAATAAGGAAAGTGAGGAGCTAAGTCACTAATGTAAGCTCACAGAGTTATAGCAAAGCGGTTAGCGGTAGTACTGGAATGCTGGGCTTCACTCAAGAGCCCAGTGCTGCGATATACTCTTTCCAATCCAAGTTGGGATTTTTATGTGCTTTACAAATAATACAGGCTTATATTTTTAAAAATGAGATTAGGAAAACTGCTAACCCCAAGGAAATAGTTCTGGCTATTTAAATCTAAAAGCATATATGCATATACTTATATATACACATATCTGTGTGTCTATATAGATATATGAATATTTTTTGATATATACAGATGTGTATATGTAAATGTATTTTTAAAATCACTCCTATGTAAACTGGCATTTTATATAAACCAAAATACTCTGTTTCTGATCAAATGCCTTAATATTGCCAGCAGTGATTAATTTCTAAAAATATAAAATAACCATTAAGTTTCCTAAAATACTTTGTCATTCGTGGTGCTGCAGTAGCATGTTTTAAAATGTATCTGCAACATCAGTTTTTAAGGTCATATCTCTATAAACAGTAGTTCAATATCTTCAACTGATTTCAAGTATGGAATATGAAAAGTTTAAAAAAATTCCACCCTAAGATTTTTTTTTTTTTCAGTTTCACAGGAATAAGATATAGGGGTGAGTGTTATTCAGTAACCCTGCTTGTGAGGGGTCTAAAATAGGTTTGCTTTTTAAAGTCTTGAACACTCAGTATAAAAATATTCTTCAGTCTTGATATTTTTCAGACTGTTACTTCATACTATGTTTTGTTTATAAATGTAGTCGATTTACATTTTCATTTTATTAATATCAAGGCAATTAACTTATATTTTGTGTTTTTTAAACATAATCTAGATGAGGAAGAAGATGGCAAGACTCCAACTCAACCACTGTTGAAAAAAGGCAGGCATTTTTCATCATTTTATTTTAATCCCTTTTCCATACTGTTAACTCTTTAACTCCAACCTTATTATTTTCTTTTTTTATACCTCAGTTTTCATTTCCATGGTGAGGTGATGTTACAGTTATTTATTACTGCAGATCGGAAAAGTTATCATTAGTCCTGTGAAAGAGTTAAATTGCCCTAGGAAAAGATGATATCTCAAAGACAAATTCTTTTAAACCATCATAGCATTTCTGCATATTCCAACCCTGAAAGTTAATATTAATTTTTTAATTTAAACTGCATGGTTTAGATGATAAGTAGAGACACTGATATAGGCTCATTTACAGTGTCACTTACATTCTTTACCATCAGTTATACCCAGCCAAGTCCTTAATTTTGATACTAATATATTTCTCATTTCAAAAATTACAATATTTCTCACAGTCCTGCTGCGTTTGGGAGATACACAGTCATGTCAACATACATGAATTTTATGAGAAGGAGATAGAGGTGAGAGTTATGGAGCAGTGTGGTTTGGTAGCCATATTTCATCATGCAAAACCATTCGTCATGTTTGCGTACATCATGGCAGCATGAAAAGTGAATAATATACTCTGCAAACGTGATCAGATTTCCTCTATGGATTTCTGCTTTTAAAACTTTGGTGTAGGGATTTCATAATAGCCATTTGCTTGCTCATAGAGCCAATGCTGATTTTTTTTTTTTTTTTAATTCCTGGGAGTATAAATGGGAATTTCTTTGGTATATTGTTCTTAATCCCTGCAGCAGATGGAGCCCTTCCAAGGAGTTCCCACCATCTTTCTATAGTTCAGAGAAAGATGTGGTTATATGGCATCATGTACTGAGGGGACAAAAGTTAGGTAAAGCTGAGTTTTTTTTCCATGGACTGAGAGATTTCACTGTGATGACTGTAAGATTGTATTGGTGTGTCTTCCATTTCTTTCTGTCTTTTATATTAAAGATAATAACATTTTATTTAAAAAAATCTTGTTTGAACTTTAAACTGTTGAGAAACCAGATTACAAAGAAGTATTTTCATGGAACAGGCATAAACTTGTCTAGTTAGTTTAAACAGCTTTTCAAAAATCAAAATCTGTTTTCTTGATATTTATGAGATTCTTTCAGAATATTTCAGAATATTAGACATTTGGTAAGACAATTGAGTTGAGTTTAGATATTATAAAGATATATGAAACTGTTTTAAAAGTATATTTAGATTACAGAAAATTCAAAGATTAATAGATGCATTATAAACATTTGAATTTACCTAAGTTAGGAATCTGTAGGAATTCAGCAAAAGGAATTTCTGTATTTACCTTCCTTATATCTTATTTTTCTATTCAATCCTTTAGAATCCAAAGGCCCTTTAAATGTAGCTGACCAAAAGCTTCTTGAGGCTAGTACACAGTTTCAGAAAAAACAAGGAAAGAATACTATTGATGTCTGGTGGCTTTTTGATGATGGAGGTAAGATTGTTAATATTATTACAATAAATATATTGAAGTTGTGGGAATAACACTAATAAGTATGGGCATCTCTTCACCAGCCAATCCCACCCTACCCCAGTTTTGCCAGCATTTCCTAAAAGCAGCAACAGGATCAATTTCAGAGTCAGTGTCCTTCAGTCTAAAAGTTGTTCAGTTCTTCTTGAGCTTCTTGAGACCATGACATTTTGTTTTAATAAAACCACTTTTATTTATAAAAACAGACCACTTTGTAGAATGACACTCAGTTTGGAGTGCCATTTAATCATCATCAGTTTTAGGTTAATGTGTTTTTGGTAGAACTATCATAAAAGTGACGATGCTGTGCTCTTCTGTCATGCAGCGGGTGGCACTGGCTACCTGACTGGTGTGTGTCCTCACTGGTGAACTTAGCTTTGACCATTGAGTGAAGGTAGTTTTCTCCAGATTTTTACACTGGAAAGTTCCTTTTTCCTTCATTTATAAGGTAGATAAGCTGTTGTTCCTACAACTGGTTACCATCATCCTTAACACCCATTTAGTTTGCCTGAATTTATTGTTGTATGTGGTGTGTGTGTTGCTGCCAAATGATTTTCCAAATCCCATCACTTCTACCTCGGTGATATTTTCATGTAAGAAAGATCTTTTTATTTCTAGCTGTGTGGGTTCATGGATTCTTGTTTTTTTACTCAGTGGAATATGATTTATCATTCTCAGTATTATTAGTAGTATTCTTAGTCCCAGATTTGGACTTTTTGGCTAACTTCAGTGTCCTTTTATCATTTTTATACAATAAGATGTTTCAGACTCACTTTGGTGCTTTCCCTACACCAGCCATCGAATCATTGTCTAGGAAGACCTGATTGGCTTTCAGTAGAGAAAAGTATGTAGAAACCAAGAGCAGGGCATTGGATTGGCACCTTGCCATTGCTCAGAGACGTTCTCGGGGGACAGAACTGGAGGAAAGTGTGTGTGTGTGTGTGCGTGTGTGTGTGTGTGTGTATGTGCGTAAAACTACCTCCTATAGGATTCACTTCAGCTTCTCCTTTTTTCGTGTTTCTCATTTCAGAGAGAAACCTGGCTCCCACTATTGTAAATGAATATTGTCATATCCTTAATTCCCGTGTTCTCTCCAACTCTGCCAGGCCACTATCTGATGTCATGGCCTTCCTCCAATGGTCCTAACTCCGTTGGGCCTCCCTCCTTTTCCAGCCTAGCTGATGGCTTTTAAATGCATTGCCAAGGAAGGAAAGAAAGAAAATGTTTGCCCTGTACTGAGTTCTAGTAATAAACACATTTTCAAATGCTGAGTTGAATTACACTGTTTAAGTGAGAGTGTAATATAAGTATTTGTTACATTTCTGTGATTCAGGTTTGACCTTATTGATACCTTACCTTCTGACAACCAAGAAAAAGTGGAAGGATTGTAAGATCAGAGTTTTCATTGGTGGAAAAATAAACAGAATAGACCACGACAGGAGAGCGTAAGTTTATTTTAAGTTGAAGTGCATTCACCTAGTAGTACTTTGTTATCAAAATACAGATTTAATAAAAATTAGGCCATCAAAAAAAATGTCATTCATGTTATTCTCTTCCACACTGCAGCTGAAAAATTCAGTTAAACAAATAAAACCTCATTTTTTAATTAATTTTAATGTTTAAGTTGTGCTTCTCATTGCCTCTCTGTATTTAATTTATTGATAATTTAGAAAACCTGTGTTAAATACTTGTGGCATTAATATGTTAGGTAGTTTCTATTTTTTAAATCAAGGGAAAGAGTCGACAAAAATTACGTACTTGTAAATAGGATGTATCAGGATGTCACTGCCACCCATATGCTTATTTTTGTCTGTACTATTACCTGTCATGATTCTAATTCTGCTGCTTCTAAGCACCTATGTGTCTTGTCTCGACCTTTTCAGCATATATGTACAGTGTACATGTTGCTACCAGTTTCATGTTTAGAAGCAGAGTTTTAATAATGATTCTTCTGCCCCAAATATTTTGGACCACTAATGTTACATACCGTGGCAAGTCTAGTGGCTGAAATGTGATGGTCAAGACCCTTTACCATCTGTTCACCTTTTCCTTTACTCTTCTTATCTCGTTCCCCCAGATATATCTTTTACTTCAGCGTAGACTTTTCTGCATAAGCCCTTGCACATGCATGATTTTAGACTTTCATCTTTTACCTACTCTCCTCTCTACTGTAGGTAACTCCTCACTTGTCTCCCTTCATCTGTTAAAAGTGCTCCATTGTTCAAAGCCCAGGACTGTTACCTTCTTCACAACACCTTAAATTTTCCCCCCCTAGTGCCCCTTCTCAAGTTGTCACAGTTTCTTCATGAATCATGACATGTTGGATACCAGTCATCGTATTCTGGGACTTGGTTGCGTTTTCTTGTTTTAGATTTGAGTTTGAGTCTATATCAGAATTTACCTAGGTGTGTATGTGTTTCGAATAGTTTCGAATAGTGTATTCCATAAGAAGAACTAATAATTTTAAGAGATTATCTGTAGGTGATCTGTTTTCTGTTACCTTAATTTAGAAAACTCCTTTCATTAAAGTTTTTCCTGCTTGTGTTTTATTTATTGCTGCCAGGTGGCGGCCTTGCCAGCTGTGCCTCCAAAAAATGTATTTACTGAAAAAATCAGAGCTTAGCCCTTCCTTCCCCTCATAAAATGCTGAAAACTGAATCTGCCATCAGATGTAGTTTCATTTTGACTCCAGAAGTTATATTTGGGTCTTGAGATGTACATTCTCAGGGACAGAGAACAATCCAAAAATAATTAAACAAGTAACAGTTTAGTAGTTTTACTCAAATCCATATACTTACTAATATAATTTGACTAAACATTTAAAAACCTACCTGCCAAACGGATCTCATTATTATTGTCTTGCTCTGTTTATTCATTATTGGATACTAACAAGAATGTCAGTAAAAATGAAAGAATCTAACAGAAGTCTTTACTTGGAAAATATAAACATCTACTTTGTGAATGTACAGTGTGAATGAATTCAGATGGGCATTTAGCACCTAAGAGACTTTTCCTACAAAGCATGCTTTTCAGATATATGAATTCAGACCTATATAGAAGAAAATTGCTTAATATACAGTCTTCCTGTATCTAAGTGCCTTTCATTTTTTTTTTCTAGGATGGCTACATTGCTTAGCAAGTTTCGAATAGATTTCTCTGATATTATGGTCCTAGGAGATATTAATACTAAACCAAAGAAAGAAAAGTAAGTGTTAGATAAAAAATTTCAGATCCCTTTATTTGACCTACATGGACACTCTAGTAACAGATTGTTCGACATAAACTAATTACCTGGGATTGCCTTGTCATTAGTTACATGTAAAGAAAATTTCTTTTTTAAATCTGGCATTGATAGCTTGCATTCCTCTAGTAGGAATACATTCCTTTTTACTGCTATATTATTAAAAGAGGAGAATCTAAGATTTTGCCTCTAGTCATTAATCTAGCATTCTCAAGAATCAAAGGTAGCCTCTTGGAGTACTGTACTGTACCTGATTATAGAAGTTGTTATAATGACATGTATATTTATTAGGCATCATTGTAATTATTCTTAGATAAGTGCTGAATGAATTATGGAGCAGGTATAAAGAATTTATTTAAAATAAGGAAATAACAAATTATGTCCTGTAAGGTTATAGTCAAGGACAGATTTATTTCCTCTTATAAAACATTATATAACAGGAGCTTAGTAAGAAACTTGAAGAAAATCACATTCATAGAAGATGAGACTGCTATTCTAATTTTTTTACAATCTTTTGTCCTTTTAAATATCTTTGGACATAGGAATTAATTCTGCATTTTTTAAATGTTTAGAATCTGTCACTTCCTCCCTTCAAAATGCTCTACATTTTCTTACACTATTTGTATTTAATGGTTCTTGAACTGGGAAAGCCTTTGAGAGTTTTCAGCAAAGGATTAGCACAATTTTGACTGACTGCTCAAAAGGGTCATTTTGATTACTGTGGTAAAAACATGTATAGGTTGAGGGTGAGCAGAGCGGCCAGAGGTAGATACAGAGATACCAGAATTAACAGCTAAAATTGCAGTTGTTTTATGGAGAAATATGGTTCTAAACTTCTAACTGGTTTGTGATTGCTATTTTCTGAATACATTGCCCAAGTGATTGTTACAGTTAAGGCATGAATGGGAGCAAAATAGCTGGGAAACACTGACTTCTTAATTATAACTTAATTTTTAAGACCTTACTGTAGATTAATTTTAAAAGGTTAAGTATCGGTGTTCTCTTTTTTAAAAGTATTGTAGCTTTTGATGAAATGATTGAGCCATACAGACTTCATGAAGATGATAAAGAACAAGATATTGCAGATAAAATGAAAGAAGATGAACCATGGCGAATAACAGATAATGAGCTTGAACTATATAAGACCAAGGTATTCTTGCCCTTCTGCTTCCTTTGCACTCATCTTCCACGTGACTTTTTCACATGCTTGAGACAATTATCAAGACCTGCAGTTTGATATGGGAGGAGCCAATCGTATAAATTAAATCTACTTTAAGTTATATGTAGACAGTGTAAAGGGTCAGTACTTTAAAAAAAATACAAAACAGACATTTTCATTATCCCAAAACTCATTTTGGCTTCTGTTTGTCTGAGAGCTGCCAGATTCCAATTTACAATTGTAGTAGGAATGACTTTCTCCTGTTTCATTTCAGACATACCGGCAACTCAGGCTAAATGAATTATTAAAGGAGCACTCAAGCACGGCCAGTATCATTGTCATGTAAGTAACACCTGACTGCTGGCTTTATGGTAATTCTGATTTATCGACCAGGTACACATCTGTAGACCACCCATAATGGCTAAGTGGTTATAAGGGACCGTGTGGAATGAATTTAATATGTATTGCTTTAAGTATATGGTGAAGTCATGTAAGATAGAGGAAACAAAAACACAAATCTTAACCTTAAACTTATATTAATCTAAGAAATTATCACAATTTATTCTGGGATATTTTCCTTTTTTTAATCCTTCCCATCCTTTCAGAATTCCTTAGCTTTGGAAAATCTAGAGCATAGATAGCAAACGTGTGGTGGGTATGAGGTCTGAGTTAAAATTTGGATCTCAGTTTCTTTAAGTTATTTGGGGGTTTAAAGTATTTTTTAAATTGATTTCTGTGTGAATCACTACCCTAGGTTCCCACCTACTTTAGAGAAACATGCTTTGCTTGCTATGGCTTTTCATGGACTAATTAAGTTAACAAACACTACTTGAAGCCAAATTTTCTCAGTCCTGGAGCATGAATTCTTAAGTAGGTAAAGAAAACTTAGGCCTTGAAAAACATACCAAATGTGAAATAAAGTTATTATCAAAGGACTTGTTATTTTGATTAACATCCAGAAAGGCTCAGGTTTTGCTGATGATGACCGATATCTGAAATTGGAAGACATTAAAACAAGTCTAGATAGAAACACTACAGAGCAACTGGTCACATTTCTACCATCTACAGACCAGAAGCAAAAGCTCAGAGAGAATAAGATAATAATTAATGTCAAGAATAAAGTAAAATACCAGTGCAGTATAAAGAATGAATGGACAAACTAAAACACACAAACACAATAAAATTCTCTTGCACTCTGAAATCAAGTCTGTCATTCTGAAAGGGACAAGCCTGGGATCGCAGCCATGTAAGTACATGCTGGCGGCGGCTAGAACTCTGGTGGTCGGTGCCGTGAGATATACCCTTGACTGAGGTGTGAATCTATTCCAGTAAAACATAGAAATTATAAACTAATAAAACACAAACATTTCTGCCTATTGTTTTTAATTAATCCATGTATAGTTTTCACTTTCTAAACTCAGATAGAAACAGCCTTTTCTCCTAAAAGAATTCTGTCTGTAATGAAAAAGGGGAAATTTGGCATTTAATGTTAGTTACTGAATGCATTACAGTTATAGAAATATGTATTTGCTATTCTTAAGGAATTTGAAAGCATTCTTTGTTCATACTTAAAAATGTGAGACTAGTGAGATGAGCTTGTACTTGTTACTATGGTGGCTTAATTTATAACTTTTATTACATTTATTCTTTAGCTTAAATCATTGCTTAATTTCTTTTCTCTCTGACATCAGGAGTCTCCCAGTTGCACGAAAAGGTGCTGTGTCCAGTGCTCTCTACATGGCATGGTTAGAAGCACTATCTAAGGATCTACCACCAATTCTCCTAGTCCGTGGGAATCATCAGAGTGTCCTTACCTTCTATTCATAATGTTCTACGCAGTGGACAGCCATCCAGATGGTACTTCTTCAGTGCCTAGTGATGGAACTGAAATCTCCAATGACATGTTAACACCACAGTGGCGAACTGACATTTTTTCACTGTTTTATTAATTTGAAAGCACATGGGGAAGTTGCTCCGTATCTTTGTACATGGAGACTTCGGTTTTAGTCAGTTCCTTAAATGAATGACGACTCCTTGATGTTGGACCGAAGCTCATGAGAGTGAAGATTTTCTTTGCTACCTGAACAGCAATAAAAGCATGTTTTACCGATTGATGAAAGGTGTACAAAAAGCCTTTAGCCTTGAGGTGCCTTCTGAAATTAACCAAATTTCATCCATATATAGCCTTTTATAAATTTATAGAGTCAGACTTTGCCTTCAGCTGGTTTTATTTCTAGTCTCTTCCACCTTAAAATGAACACTGCTTTTCTTCTTCCATTGACCAATTAGTGTTGAGTACTGTATGTTTTCTATTACTTTTGTACAGGTATCTGTTAGATATTAAAAGTGAGAATTAGGGCAAGTTAATGAAAAAAAAAAAAAAAAACCAAAAGTGACCCTATGTTAGGTTTATATAAGTATGTGTAAATGTAGACCTACAAAGAAAAAGGATTAATTAATAAACCTTTCTTTTTTAACTTCTGATTGGTTATTTGTATCTTTATTTTTCTTGAAACCTTAGGAAAGGTTGAAGATTTATTCAGTACTTATATATACCATGCAGAAAAATCACTGTCATTCTTAAAAATTCTCAAAATCATTTTTACTTCTTAGAAAAGAGATCTCTTTAGAAAATTTTCCTCAAATCTGAGAGACTTTTAAGAAATGCTAACATATTTTTCTGGAAGAAAATGAGACAATGCAATACCGTTTAATAGACCATTTCAATAAATACTACATGGGATTTCACTACACTGTACATCCTTTATAAATCATTGAAATATGTAATGTTCCATCAAATGGTTAAATGGACCACTGGTTTCTTAGTGAAATGTTTTTAGGCTTAATTCATTTAATTGTCAAGTACAGTTAGTCATAATTAATACTCAGGTTTGAACAGATTATTCTGAACATTTAAATTTAATCCATTCTTAATACTTTAAAACTTGTGTTAAGAAAAACTGCCAGTCTGTGCTTTGGAAATGTCTGTTTTGACATCATAGTCTACTAGTACAGTTTTGACAGTGCACGTGCACTGCTACTAAAAGCTTTATATACGATGATTAATGTGAAGTTTTTTTTGTTTTTTATTCAAGGAAGGATTTCCTAAAAACATTTCAAGGGATACATGTCTACATATCTGTATGTGTGTGTGTGTGTTCGTATATACACACACAGATGCATGTATGTATATAATGACATTTATATTGCTGGGTTTTTTGCATCTTAAGTGATTGAGATACATTATTATTCTGTTTTAGTAAATATAAGATTCACAGCTAGAAGTTAAATGAAGAACAAAGGTGAACTTTTGAAGGGCATGTAACTTGACACGGTTATCATTCAGTTTGCAAAGGGAGGACATTTCATCTCATGTGTTCGGTGGGCTCACTGGTGTAAGCTGCAGACATGAATTTATGTCAGTTTTCATGAATCTTGATAAAAATCAATAATGTGACTGTGATCAGTGGTGCAGTATTTTTGCTGCATGAGTCTGAGCTAAATGAATGCAAAAATGGAGACCCTAATGATAATTCTGAATTCAGAATAGGAAAATGAAACAGCTGTTTTTCCAGAAATTTTCCCCTGCATTATAACCCACCACATTGCTGTACTTACGGCAGGTTTTGTAGTGTTTAGGGGGAAGACAGTAGAAATGTCCTGTTATTCAGTAAACAGTATGTTTGAACTTTTCTGGTGAATAATAAGGCATGAACTGAGTGCTGCTATCTTGAAATGTGCACAGGTACACTTACTTGTTTGTTTGTTTTTAAGTTTTTCCCGTCCAGGAAAGCATCACTGTGATCTGTACTGCAGGAACCAAATGTCATGCATCATATGTATGTGTATAAAGTACATAGAATATATCTAAATATGCATAATGGGGGGGAGGGTAATAATGTCTGTGATATAATGTGTAAGACATTTCACTTTTTAAAAAAATGTATTGCTTTCACTTACCATTAGACAGCAGGTCAAAATTTTCAAGTTTGTTGTAGTGCTCTAATAAATTTAAATAATTCTTAGATATGCTAGATAGTGTTGAAGCTGTTCTAGTTTATTTATACTAAATTTGATTCTTTTAATGCCAAATTTGTTTCATTCTAATCATTGATAATAACTTGGAAATAATTGTGCAATGGCATTTGACAGTTCCTTATTCCTATGGGTAAAAATTCAATGGGTTAGAGAGAATGATGGTGTTAAGCTGATTATTAACAGTTAAATTAAATCAAATATTTATTTGTTACATTATTTCATTTGTATTTCAGGTTTCCTTTTACATTCTTTTTATATGCTTTCTGACATTACGTATTTTTAAAGACTATGGAAATAATTTAAAGATTTGAGCTCTGGTGGATGTTTATCTACTAAGTTTGAAAATGTAATATTTTGATAATACTGTACTATAACTGTCACACAAATGCTTTTCTAATGTTTTAACATTGAGTATTGCAGTTGCTTTGTACGGAGGTTACTGCAATAAAGGAAGTGGATTCATTAAAACTAGTTGGTGTCTACTCATTTTATAAATCAATGTTAATTTTGTGATTCAGTCTCATTTATACAACTACTGTCTCGGTGATGTCTGAATTTTTAAAGGACTACTTTTACTTTACTATTCATGCCTTGGAAAATCTGACGTAGTTCATCATGCCTAAGCTTTGGCGTAATCATTTCCTATGGATACTGACCACGTGATTGATCCATGTGCGTCACAGTCCCTGAGCATAATCTGATTCTTCCTAAGAGTTTTGTCTACACTGATTTATAGTTTTACAAAGATTTTTACTTTCTCATTTGCATGTTTACAGTAGGTGTTTTATGTATGCGGGACAGCAGCTTGAAGCAGTGCAGGGAGTTTCGTAAGGTAAATCAGTGAAGGGTGTTGGCCTAGAGTCTAGCGCTTCTCCTGGAATATCGCCATATTCACTCCGTATTCACTGCTGCCTAACTCATAACTTAGACTGCACATTTCCAAACTATCCCTGCCTGTCTGCCCAGCAAGTGTGTGCTCCTGGGGTACAAGTTACAGTAAGGAATTCAGATTGGCGGCAAGGCTACTGTTGGCCTAAAAGACGTGAAACCAAATATAAGTATCCATGGTATGACCTTTGCGTCTTTCTTATTCTCCAATAAGCTACCATTCAGGACTTACTTCTTTGGGAAGTTAAAAAGAGAATTCAAGGGCAATTATGAATATGGCATTTTCTGACAACGGCATTAACAATATATAAAACAGGAATGTCATCCAGTAGAGTCAGGAGATTTTGTCGTTCAGCACCAGGAAGAAAAGACAGATGCATCTGATATACTTCTTTATGTTTCAAGATGCTGTAGGGCCAGAGGAAATGGATGGTGGTAGGAAAACTGAATAAAGCTGGCATAGGATACACTCACCAGCAAGCTGTTTAGCGCATCAGAGAGTAGGTGCACCGTGTATTGGTGGGTTGACCAACCTGGCATTCTTCTCATTGGTCTTTAAAGCATCAGGAATCTCTTTTAATGATAGGCATTTCAGAGAGCCTATTAAAGGGTAGCATTAAGACTCATTTTCCCCTGTCGAATCTTTGAGTCATTTTTTTTTTTTTTTTTTATTAGACAAGGTAAGAGCTAGAAACTATTTCATGGAAAATGTGAAGACCTCTGAATTTGCCACCTATATTGTGCAACCTTATTTGTGACTGCTGTCCCTGCAATTCAGGAACTTGGCTACAAGTTCTATAGCATCTTGTTACCACATAAACTTTCTTACCTAACTCTTCTAGGATATGAATGCAAATTACCAAGATGATCTGGCCATACCTTTAAATGAAAATGAATGCTCTTTTTTGATACACAGAAGTGGCTCCGCGATCAGTCTTTAGATATTGAATGCAAAAACTGAGGAGGCCTCTGACTTGGCATTTGCCAGAATTTCATTGTATTCTTTTGAACCCTTTGGGCTGGAGAATTGTGGAGGTTTTGTCCTCCACAATAATTAACTTATCCAGTGTAAACAAGAGAAGCAAATTATGGGATGATTTTCCCTCCAGTTCCTATCTTGGAACAATAGATATGTCCCCCAAAACTTTAAAATTAGTAAGCAGTGTTTATATTTTTTTATTTTTGTAAGGCATTCCTAAAGACATGTATAACTGCTACTATAAGATACAGTCATACCTGCTCTTTTACACTAAATAAAATTAAACCCCAATTTAAAGAAGATAAGCCACCATTTGAAAAGCAGCAAAGCATTAGAAGTCTAACTGAATGGCCAACCAATGGCAGCCTGTGTTTATTTTAGGCATAAAACTCCTTTGAGTACCTAAGAAATAGCACTAGTTAAGACATTTAAGAGATGACAGGGACAGTCTGGGAACGGGGGAGTTGGCAGTAGGAGGGAAAGTTATGTTCCAAGAAAAGAGGTTAATGAATTGTGAAAGATTGGCCACTTGAAGTCTTGCAGTCCTTTATCCTTTTGGGAAATAGTGGAGCATGGAAATTAGTCACTTTGTGTTGTTTTTCATTTTTAAATGTGTTGGGATGGGTGGTGAGGAGGCGGTGTAGCTACGGCTACTCTTCCAGCAACTAGTTCCATGGAACCAATGTCAAGTATAAGCTGCATATTTCAGGTAGTCTATTTCTTCATAGTTTTCCATCAGTAAAGCTAATCCTTTGTTTACTGACTATGCACCTGTGAGTTCAGCATTGTTGACAGAAATTTCACACTTGGGTTTTCTCAGAAGATTGATGGTAAGGAAGCACAGGTGTATTATGTATTGAAACAATGATGAGAACTGGTTCTCAAACTGAACTGCATCAGAACGACCTGGAGGATTTGTTAAAACGTAACTCTGCTCCTGCCAAACAGTCTCTGTGTTCCCCTCACATAAACTCTCAGTATGACCTGATCTTTTTTGTGGTGGCCTCTGTCCTTCACCCATGTCTCATCCAGAGATTTCCTTTCACAAGCTGTTCATATTTCCATCTCCTCTCACAGCAGCTGTGAAATCAAATTATTACCTCCCTTCCAAATTCCTCACTGTCTTCCTTTAATATTAGTTAGGTCTTTCTCAGGAGCAGCAGTAGAGTCCCAAGCCATCAAAAAGAAACAGAAAAAGAAAGTCAAGAGACAGTGGAGACCAGGGACTCCAAAGGATGTCATTAGGGCTCTGTCACTACCTTTTTTCTTTTGTCTCCCTGGGGTTAACTTGATTCTCCAGACACACTGTCATCACTTAGTATGTTCAGTAGCTTCTGAAAAATCAATACTCAGTCCCAGTAGTTGGGCAGCACCTTCAGTAAAAAGGTAACAGAATGTCCAAACACTGGGTCAGCTTAGGAAATATGAAACTCCTGATGCGGCCATGGCGTTGAACAGGCATCATTACGTGCCCACTTGACATGCAGTTACTCTCCATAAAAAAAGGATTTTGTTATTGAAAAGAAGGGAGGGATCCAGCAATCTGTGAATGACTGGATGATAATATTTCTACCCGTAGTCTCCCTACAATAACCCATGTTTATTGAATGCCTTCTGTTACTTGGCACAGTAACACAGCTATGTGTTAGTCCTCACAACTATGAGGTAGACTTTAATCTGCATTTTTCAGATGGGAGCACAGATATGAAGCCAGATCACATGCTGCAAAGCCAGGATCTAGGTTGAGGGAGCCTAACTGAACCCCATTCTATTAACCACCTATGAGACTGTTCCCAGCTTACATATGATTATAGAGAGAAAACTTGAGAGTTACTATAATGAAAATGGACCTGGAAAGGGAAGAAGAGGAAACCTGGACCTTGAGTTCCACGGTCGGTCACTGTTATCTGTGCTCATTTCCCCCACTCATTGCCTTCCCAGATGTCCCATCTGGGGGCTGCATCGCTTTCACTACACACTTCCTATCGCTCTGGGTCCAGCCACTCAAGGATTGCTCTGAGATGGAAAAGTCTCACAATCTTGTTTTCAGGCTAGAGGTTTTTCTAGCAGCACCCCCAAAAACTTTGTAGTCAGTTCATCTGATTGGGATTTTATGGCTGATAAGAAACTCCAGCAAACTTGGAAGTCTGATTCTTGATCTCAACTATAAACTTTCCTCTTGCCAACTACAGCCTGTTCTCTACTCCTCATTGTACCGGCTGCAATGATCTAGCAGAGATCATCCTCCCTAGCCTCCGCTACATCCCTGGTTAGTACTCTTCAATGATGATTCCCCTCCGGGAGTTGCATTTTAAACACAGGTATGTTCTATAGTCATCACAGGCAATCAACATTGTGTTTGAATATCACATCATCCCCAAACTACACTGTATTGTTTCTCAGTGAATCTAATAGAGTTCCTTTTTCCTCCCAGCATTTAAATTGTGTAGCAATGGAAATGGCTGGCTTGAGATTAGAAGCACAGTGCATTTAATGAACACTGGGAACACTGGGATCGCTGACAAGAACATACCTCTCCCACAGTGACCTTCAGGACAAACGGAATCACTGGAGTATTTAGTCATTTACTTCTCAACTTATTTCAACCACAACCTTCTGATAAAATATGTATAATTCAATTCATGTTTGTTGTGTGTCCATGGAGTTGCTTTTGTCCAGGAAGGTATGTATAGTAGCAAGTGCACAGGAGGGGATAGTCAGGAGTTTGTTGATTCCCAGGCTCCTCCCTGGTCCCAACCCTACCCATATTTTTAGCCTTCACTCTTTACTCCTTGGAATCCGGATCAAAATTGAACCTTTGAAACACTGAGAGGACTTTGATTGCTTGATCTCACCTACGTATAGTTTTGATTTACGAGAAGAAAGAACTCAGCAAAGCCGCTAGTCCCTTTCTACTGTCACAAGGGCTAGTCTGCTTAGAAGTTTATCTTTTTATCAAAAAACTCTCTGAAACCTCAAGACACAGTCAACATCACATCAGACTATAATTTTCCAAAAGTTAAGACCTTGACTCAGGCAGAGTAAGTCAGAGATGAAAAGCCAATTCGTGAGTGAGAAAACTAGGAAGACAATGCAGGTTCAAAGGAAAATGAGAGGAGAAGGATTTCTGTCCTCTGCCACAAAAGGCACCTTGAAGTAGGTTTTCTGAGTTACAGACAAATCCTAACTTTTAGGGCCATCTTTTCTACTGAACAGAAAATATTTACATTTCTCACAAGATCTACAAGTAAAACATGTAACTTCAAAAGGCCCATAACAGTAAAAGACAAACACAGGTAGGTCACAGGTAGGTACATACCACTAGATCATGGCTCCTAACCTTTCAAGTGTGGGCCCCTTAGTTATGCAGTATTTTTCATAATATTAAGATGTTAGTTGCCTCTTCACTCATTTTACCCCAAATGCACAGTGGTGTTGTCCATAAACTGGATGACATGTGATAACACTACTCCTATGGCTGATGCCACAGATGAAACAATCCGAGGGACCAGCTGTCTTCTGCTAAGCCAGATGCTAGATTTGAGAATATGAAGAAAATGACTATCTTTATTAAAGAAGTACTTAGAGTACTAATTGTTGGCAAAGAATTATTTTTCTTGAAAAATGTTATCTATCTTTATGTGTGAGAGATTAGTTATTTTTAGTGACTTCAATATTTAAATACTTCCTCATTTTTAATTTACATTGTGGTAAATACTGATAAACTCTCTCTCTCTCTCTCTCCCTCTCTCTCTCTCTCTCTCTCTCTCTCTCTCTCTCTCACACACACACACACACACACACACACACACTTTCAATTTTTAAAAATGTAAAGTTTCTTGAAGTCAAAAAGTCTGAGAACTGCTGTTCTAGACACATAATCTTCAGGTGAGCCTATTAAATTAGAGTATAACATTGAAAGAATGTACTGCCTATTTTGTTGTCTTATTTCCAAGTTTTAAGAGTTTTTCTTAAAAAGTACCTGATATCCTAATGCTTTTCTTCCAGGTCTCCTGAAGTTCCAGGCTCAGAGGGAACATGGGCTGAACTGCTGGATGAAGTGGTAAAAGCCTTATCAGTTTTTCACTCCAGCTAGGAAGGGAGCTAATAACTTTTCCAGCTGAATGTGAGGGCCCACTTACCAATCTATACAGCCTTTTACACCCAATACCCCATTTCTAGATAATCGCATAATTTTATACATCAAATTTACTCCTTTGTTTTTTCTCATGTCTTGATTGGATTTATTTAAGTTCTCTAGAAAAGACACACTCTTTATTACCTCCATTGATTTTCTCTGTTGTCCTGTCTCAAGAAACAGAAGCAATGCTCTATGTTTTAATTCCCTTCCTTCTTAGAAATACCTGAAATCACATGAGATATGTTTTCTCTTTTCTCACAGTCTCAGACAGTTACACTCTGAAATACAAATCTAGGCGTGCCCTGGTGGCTTAGTGCTTGAGCCCATGGCTCTGGGTGGCATAGTCCAATTTAGGGCCCAGGGATCCCTGTTTGTGTCCCAGGAGACGGGCTGACAGCCAGTAGGAGCAACTAAATGGATGGATGGATGCTTCTTCCTTCTTTGCCTATCTACCTTCATTCCTGCCTGCTTCTTTCATAAAAAAATAAAACAGTTCTTAAAAAATAGATGACAGTCACTGGTTTCTAAAAGTTTCCACTGTCTTGCAAAGAGCAGCACACAGATGAGAAAAAGTCATTTCTGTCTCTAACAGGCTTAACTGTTCCAACATGAAGGTAACTCTTCTATTTCTAAAACCAGGGCCCCAAATTAGCTCCTTGGCAGACCGCTGAGCCCCGAGCTCAAGTTGCAGAAAGCTGACGTGTTCTGTTGGAGAAACTTCTTGTACTGGAGTCACTGATAAACAAGAGCACTCTTTAAAAAAGTAATGAGAAGAAGTCACCAGTACAGTTCAGTGAAAGGAGTAAGATTTTCTGTTCACTCTGGAAACCATGTTGATTTCAGAGAAATCAAGATGTTGTGCAAAAGACTCCTGCAGGGGGCGCTCTCCTGCAGCTGCCCCAGATACTGAAAGGGAAGAAGGTGTCCCTGGCTCCTGCTGTGGTGAAGAAGCAAGAGGCCAAGAAGGTGATGAATCTCCTGTTTGAGAAGAGGAGCAAGAATTTTGACATTGGACAGGACACCCAACCCAAAAGGGACTGCACCCGCTTTGTCAAATGCCCCACAACATGTGGCGGCAGCACCTAAGGGTTCTTCTCTACATGAGCCTGAAAGTGCCTCCGCCATTCAACAGTTCGCTCAGGCCTCAAGTGCTTAAGCCGACCCACAAGTACAGACCAGAAGCTAAGCAAGAGAAGCGCAGAGATTGTTGGCCCAAGCCGAGAAGAAAGCTGCTGGCAAAGGGGATAGCCTCATGAAGAGGCAACCTGTCTGTCCTTCAAGCAGGGGTTAATGCTGTCACCACCTTGGTGGAGAACAAGAAGCCTCAGCTGGTGGTGACCGTACATGATGTGGACCCCATCGAGCTGGTGGTCTTCCCGCCTGCCCTGTGTCAGACATGAGGGTTCCCAACTGCAGTGTCAAGAGCAAGGCCAGGCTGGGGCGTCTCACCCACAGGAAGGCTTGTACCCCAGTTACCTTCACCCAGGTTAACTTGGTGACAAAGGCACTCTAGCTAGGCTGGTGGAAGCCATCAGGACCAATTACAATGACAGATACGATGAGATCTGCTGTCACTGAGGAGACAACGATCTGGGTCTGAAATCAGTGGCCCACATTGCCAAGCTGGAAAAGGCCAAGGTTAAAGAACTCACCACCAAGTTGGGCTAAGTGTCACGGTTAAGTCTAATGTACATAAAAATGATAACAATTATCCTTAAAAAAAAAATACTGGAGGGCCCATCTGTGAGAAGGGACAGAAGCACAGATAGGGCTTTGGCAGATGCTTGCAGTCTGGACTCGACAACTGACTGTGATCACAGCAAGCGCTCCACCTCGAGCCCTTACTCAACGAGGTATCACCCACCTCTGAGGTGTGCTGTGAGATTTCAATAAGTTAAACTATGTCAATAGGTAGCATAGGGGAAGTGTTCCATTGATGGGAGATCTCTTTTCTCCCCTAAGTTAAATATTTAGAAAAATTAGAAGAAAACATTCTTCTCCAATCAGGGCACCGTTCCTGACTATCTGCTTGCTCACCCACCCAGGACAGTTCATCACCTGATCCTATGGGAGTCAAGTGTGTAAGACATGGGACAGTGCTGGCTGAAAATGAACCCTCGAGGGAGGCGTGAAGGACTTAGAAGATGCCAAAGCACTAGCACTTCCATGGGAAAGATCTCAAATCTCTACCTCCTACCAATACATCAGTCAGTACATCAGTCCTGGTTTCCAACATCGAGAAAGACTATGTCAGGTCTACTCTGAGCCCAACAGGATGACAAGAAAGAGTCTGTGATGACAGAGTCAGCGCAGAGGAAGAATCCTGATACCTGGTGGAGGTGGATCCCTTGGGTGCTGTGGAGGACCACATGTCTGAGCTCCAGACTCCCATAGTGTCTCCCTCTGCCTCCCCCGAACACGATGGGGTGCAGCCCTGAAAAAATGGGGAGCCTCCTCAGAGCTATGTCCACCACTTGAAGCTTATAGTTTCCTTCCTTTATGCTGTTTCTTTGCCAGTTCTTCAAGCAAAGGCCACTTGACCCAAGTCCATATCTTCATGCCCTCTTATCCTCTAACCCAGACCCAGACTTTGCTGATTGGCCAACACCAATCATATTTTTCTCTCTCAATGCTGCAAAAGGTGTATAATTTCTTGCTCTAACTCCCATAGCCCACCTTTCTGACTCTCTTCACACTAAAGCCAGGGCGAAGTTTTTTAAAACAAAGAGTTGGTCCCATCACGCTTCTGCTTAAAAGAGCTCCTTGGCTCTGCATTTTCCATGGAAGTGTTCCATGTGCTCCGGCCTCTTCTGAGTCCTTCACACCTGCCTCGAGGTTCATTTCCAGCCAGCGCTGCCCCATGTCTGACACCCTTGACTCCAGCCAGACTAACCATCCGCACAGTCCTCAGGCCACTGAACATGCTTTGCACGTCACTGGACTTGACTTTTTCTCTCCTCAATCTGTCTTTGACCTTCCTCTGCAAGAGGAAGCTCAGAATCACTTGCTCTGGGAAGTTTCCTGATGCCACCAGGTGTTGAGGGGCTCTCCTCTTAGCCACGGTCCGCGTGCTCACCCTTTGCTCCTCTCCTAGTCACACTACCTGCACTCCAGTCCTTGCCTGGCTGTGTCTTCACCTGTCTGGGGACTCCCTGGGGCAATCACCTTGGGCAGGTTACAACACAGATGACATTTAATGTCACCGAACGTGTGAGTTACCTGAGTGAAGTAGATGAATGAACAAAGAACTGGCTTGTTTTTGTTTTCTTTTTTAATCATTGGAACACTATGGAACATGTATTTTATTTTGTTTTCCACCTGACCTTGACGGATAAGTGAAGGACTACCAGGAGTTGATGGTGAATATTCAAGGTATTAGATCTAGCCCTTTCTTTCCACTTCCTTTCTCTCTCCCACTGCTATTTACTTCTCTGCTGATATTATAGCATCAGTGCATTTTTGGAAGGAAGTGAGCGTACTGAAGTATTTACAAATTAAATTTGTTTTTATCAATGGGAAGAAGCTAAAGGAGCATCTGCCCTCAGTGTCTTACCACGTGTCCAACTGCCAAGAGACTCCCAGATCCACGTTCTGAAGACATACTTTACAAACGAAAATGTTATGCAAATACCACTCAGAACTTCCAACTTGCAAAATCCAGCTTTTTATGACATAGATCAAAAGTCATCTTCTGTGTGACTTTCATGACTTCCCATTTCCCAGCTCCTTCTGCAGCCTCCCACCTGCCCTCTTGGGTCATCTCATTGTTATTTGATTTCCTAATTAGATTGGTTGCTTTCTTATCTCCAGTGGTTTAACTTAGTTGTAACCATCTAGAGAAGGCGTCAATACCAGATTTTTAAGTAAGTGAATGCATAAGTTATATAAAGGGGGAGGTAAGTGATGATAAGACAATGAGTAAATAGAGTTATATGCATGGAATGTTATAGTAGCAGAACTTTCTGAAACGGGTGATTTTGTTCAGTGTTCTGGTCATACAAACTACACGCTGATATGATTGGCAGGTGGTGAGATGTTTCATTTGAGCTTGAATTCATCAGGCCTAACTTACAATAATGGCTGCATTGCAGTTAATTTATTTTGTTTGCTTCATGTTAATCACTAGCAGGATACCATTATTTGAAGAAGGGGTCATTTAATAAAGTAATTATTGATTCAATGCATACTTACAAGGGGCGGTGTCCCTAATACTTAACACAGTGCCTGGCACATCATAGATCCACAGTAAATATTTGTGGAGCAAATGAACAGAATCAGACTGTTTAAAAATAGGGGTTCTTTTATGTCAAGTGAGTCTGTAGGAAAGGTAACAAATTAATACCCTCCTTTCCTGTTCCAGTTAAGAAGATAAGCAGTGTTGAAGGGGCAGGACTCTGACTGGCATCTTATCAGTGTCCCTTCATACTCCATTGATATCTCCTCAGCTCATAGGCTGTTCGACCATTTCCATTTATAAGTGACCTATACCAACAAATAATTTAATCAATGTTACAAATACCTGATGAACAGCCATGTCCCAAGAATTGTGTCAGGTATCACAAAAAAGGAATGGACACAAATGGAATAAGACACTATCTCCAGCTTCAAGAAATCGAGAGTCTCCGTTGTAAATAAAAAATTGAAAAGCAATGCCGAAATCTTAGAACTGTCAAGCAGATTTTTAAAAAACTATTCCAGAAAATCACTTGCTGGAGGAAGAAGTCAGAACAACTGGCGACTGTGGGATGAGAGTTACACATCAATATCTATTCTATCTACAATGGCCATGAACTGAAGGTGCAAAAACACGTAGGAATCATGGGTGCCTGACACGAAGGAACTCATAGTAACAGCTAGCAACTGTTTTCACTTACTAGCTCATTCATCCCCACACCTCCAATAACTAGGGTCTTTTATTCCTGTTTTACATAAAAGACCTCAGAGGGAAATGAGGGGTGGCAGACTGTCTGGTGGCGTAAGATCAGAAAACCTGAGACTGGGAAGCCATCATCTAGAGAAGAAAGCATATGGCAGAGAGCCCAAGCTAGGCCAAGGGACTTCACTGTCGTAGCAGGGAGATGCCTCTAGCTTGGAAGACAGTGAGTTTCTTTCTGGGCCCAGCAACTCAGGGCTGGAGGCAGAGGAGGAATGAAGAGCAGGGAAGAAGAGGAAGGGAGAACCGGAGGAGGAGAACAGGGGAAGGGCTGGGGCTGGGCCTCCCTTGACCTCCTTCAAAGGCAGGGAGGTGAGTGGAGCTCAGGAGGTGGGAGGCTGTGGAACTAGGTCTGAAAAGCAGGGGTTCAAAGGAGAGCCCAGTGTTTGGCTAGGTAGTGATTTTCTTTCGGAATCAGTCATCTGCTAGATGACTGACCAAGTTCAGGCAGGGGTGTTAAGTGCCCTTCAAGGTCTCTGGGGTGGTTTTGTTCTGACAATTATTGAGCAATTGGGCCCCACAGGTGTCCTCTGTTTTGAGAAAACACTGTCTAAAAGCACAAGAATGGAAGCAGATCCTATTTATTGCTGAACTTCCTTCTTCAGTGACTCTGAGGTTGGACACAATCTCAGTATCCTAAACAGAACAGGAGAGTCGCGCATAAACCAGGTCACTCCCCACTCCCCTTCAGACCCACAGAAGAAACCTTGAGGCTTCCTGCTTCCCTCCCTCCCTCCCCTTTCCCGTCCTTCTTTCTGCTCCTTCTCTCCACGTTCTATAACTGTGCTTCTGTTGACATTTCTCAAGTTTCATCGTGGCTGGGGGTGGGGAAGGGGGAGGGAAATCGTATTTTGAAGACCAGAGCAAAACTTGAAAATGTTTTCTGCTTTCAAAACCACATCTTTCTTTCTTATTTTGATTTCAGTTTTATTGAAAGCCAGCCTGCAGAGTGAGAACTCAAAGGCAGGGGCAGGGTCCCTGGCAGCTCTTTGGGCCTCAGTGGGGAGTCAGGGGGCCCTCTCCCCCACACTGGGAAACCCACTCAGCATCGTGCTGCAGAATCCGCGTTTGCCCCGAGAGGGGCTCCCCCGTGTGGCTCCAGCGGGTAGTACCGCCCGTGTTTGGAATGCTCAGCTTAGCGTGGGGCTGGCCCCCGCGACACAGAGACTTTTTGTTTGTGTTTTGGCATACTTTTGTCTCACTCAGAATAGAAAAGTTTCCATATTTATCAGGCTCATATGGACTCTGGCAGAAGAATTTAGGGAAGACTAATTTCAAATAACCAAACTCCTGCGTGGGAAACAATCTGGGGTAGAAGTATCGCCTGTGATCCTGTGAGAAACATGAAGAAGAGGAAAGGGGGGCGGGGGTGGATAACTAGATGAGTTGAACATCACTAGGTGCCAGGCATTTAACGTCATTATTTAATCCTAACATGTCCCAAATGAGCTAGGAATTGTCATCTCCATCTTACAGAAGAGGGTCTCGGAGGCACAGGATCTCAAAATGATGGAGCCAGAGTTCAAACTGTGACCCGACGCCGGAGCTTTCCACTAATGAGACCTCGTAGGGAGGGGAGAGTTTTCACAAAAAAGAATGGCACTAGCATGGCTCCACCGACTCCACTTCTAAGTATATATATCCAAACAAAATAAAAACTCTCATCAGAAAATACATCTGCACCTCTCTGTTCATGGCAGCACAATTCACAAATTCAAGTTCCAGAATCAGCCTAAATGCCCACTGACATCCAACTGGATAAAGAAGTTGATAGCTACATCTCTATCGATCTAAAATATATAGATAGAGTCGTTCAACTCCTGCACTACACATACTACTCAGCTCTTCAAAGGATGAAAACTTGCCTTTTACAGCACCCTGGAAAGCACTTGAGGTGATGAGGCTAAGAAATAAACCAGAAGGAAAAATGAAAACACTGCTGGTTTCACTCCTGAGTGAAATACAAAGCAACAAAATGAAGGAACGAACAAAACACAACAAAACTCTTTGGATTCTGAATTCAAGACTGTGGTTACCAGATGGGGGAGTGGGGAGGTAACTTAGGTTCGGAGAGTTAAAAACAATGCAGGTAAGGGGCCCAGAACTCTGGTGGGGGGTGTGGTGTGACAGAAACACTGACTGACGTGTGAATCAGTTCTGATACTTAGTGTTAAAAACTAATGAAACATCAAACAATTTAAAATGAAAAGTGGGGAGTTTCCTGCTGATACCCTCCCTCCAGAATTATCTTGCGTCAGAGAAAGTTCCTCATGGTTCATGTCCAATACTCTCACATTTGTCTGGCTCATCTGAGTATGTCCCTTCTGATCCCCACATCCGCAAAGTACGCTGCATTTTCACATATCATCATGAGAACATTTCTATGAAATTATTTTTTAAATATTAGCCCTATTGCTGTGTAACTGACAAAACTATAAGATATTAAACTACACATCAGGATATACTTAGATATGGTGAAAGGAGTCGCCCCATCTAGTCAGTTAACATACTCATTGTTCCTATTGTGATTAAATTTATAAAACAAAATGAGGCCAAGGGAGAGGAGGTGACATGTTTAAAATGATGACAGCTAGCAAGCAGATTTTTTTTTCCCCAAGTCTAATGATGTCAAGTTAGTGTTGATTCTCATATCAGGTTGTTTTACACTTGCTTTTATAGACTAGTTTTTAACAATTTGCCAGTCGAGGGAGTCAGGTGATCCCTAAGGTCTGTTCTTGCCCCCCGCCCCTGCCCCAGGCTCTGTGAGTTCTGGTTCTTACGTGTTTTCACATCTGGGTCTCTCCTTGTTTTCCCAGCACTTGGGCTTAGGGACCCCAAAGACACAGAGAGATTTGACGATTGTCCTGGGTCACACAGGCAGTCTCTGCCCTATGGAAACCTGGCACTCTGAGTGGCTGGCTTACAGCCCTGTACTGTGGGGTAGATGTTCACGGCTTGGCCTCACTTTGCCCTTCTGTTTTGAGGCACCATCTACAAGCCATCAGCGTCCTCACCAGGAACAAGCCCAGTCAGAGCTATGTTCTCCGACTTTCAGCCTCCAGAAAGCTGAGAAATAAGTGTCACTGTGTAAGTCCCCCATTCTGTGGTATTTTGTTATGGAAGCCTGAATTGACTAAGACAATGGAAAGATCAGTCATCATTTCTGTCACCAGTGAAAAGGCCAAGAGAGAGAAGAGCAGGGAAGGAAAGACAGTGGGTCTGAACTCCTGGACATGTAAGTCCATTTTATTTGACTTATTCAGATACAGTTTATAAGACATAAAATTTATCTATTGAAAGTATATCATTCAGTGGATTTTTCTATACTAGTGGATAGTATACAATTTGACACCAGAGTCAATTTGAGAATATTTTATCACTTCACAAGGAAAATCTATCCTCTTTTAGCTATCAGTCTATCTCCCCATTCCCTTGGTCCTAAGCAATTGGCCTCCTGACTTTACAAATTTGCCTCTTCTGAATATACCACATAAATGGGATGTACGCACACATATACATACATATACATATATGTCTATATTATAGCTTTTTCATGTAGCATGCTTTCAAGGTTCATTCATATTGTGGACTGTGTCAGTATTTCATTCCTTTCTATGACCAAATAATAATTTCATTGTGCAGACAGAGCATATTTTGTTAACCCATCATCAGTTCATAGACATTTTGGTTCTTGCCACTTTTGGGCTATTAGGATAATGCTGCTATAAATATTCATGTACAAGTTTTTGCCTAGGCAATCGGTCTTCATTTCCCTTGAGTACACACTTATGAGGAGAACTGCTGGGTCATGTAACTCTATTAACTGTTTGAGAAGTTGTCAAACTTGTCCAAAGCGGCTACACGGTTTTGCAATCCCACCGGAAGTGTATGAGGGTTTTCATTTCTTTACCAAAAGACTTCCTACTATCTGACTTTTTAAAATAAATATTCCAGCCATCATAGTGGGTATGAAATAGTCTTTCAATGAGCATTTGATTTGCATTTCCCTGGTGAATAATGATGTTGAGCAACTTTCCATGTGTTTTTTTTGCCTGTACATATCTTTCTTGGAGAAATATCCTTTGCGCATGTATGATTGGGGTATTCATCACTGTATTACGGAATTCTAGTAATGCTTACATATTCTAGATTCAAGTCCCTTATCAGATATCTAATTTACAAATATTCCCCCCATTCTGTGGGCTGTTTTTTCACTTTCTTCATCGTGTCCTCTGATGTGCAAAAGTTTTTAATCTTAATGCTGTTCAGTTTATCTAGTTTGTCTCCTTTACTTGTGCCCTTGAGGTCAGATCTAAGAAACCACAGCGGAATGTAAATTCATGAATATTTGCCCCTATGATTTGTCCTAAAAGATTTATCATTTTAGCTTTTCTTTTTGGTCTTGGATCCATTTTGAGTTCACTTTTGTGCTAGTATGAGGTAGGAGTTTAGTTTCATTCTTTTATAAGTGGCTTCAGTTGTCCCAGGACCATTTGTTAAAAAGACTGTCCCTTTCCCAATTGAATGGTCTTGGCAACTTGTTGAAGATCAGCTGGCCATAAACACACGTCTATTTTTGGACTCTCAGATCTATCCCCTTGACCTATATGTTCACCATTGTACCAAGAACCATGATGTATTAATTACTGCTGCTTTGCAGTAAGTTTTGAAATTTGAAAGTGTGATTTATTCTAAATTGTTATTCTTTTTCAAGATTATTTCAGGTGTTCTTGGTCACTTGCAATTCCATACAGATTTTAAAATCAACTTGTCACTTTCTACAAAGAAGTTGGTTGGATTCCGTTAGAGATTGTATGACTCTGTAGATCAATTTGGGGAGTGTTGGGGACCTTAATACTATTGTTTTCCAGTGCATGAAATGGGTTATTTAATATTTAATTGGATTCTTTTACATTTCTTTCAACAATGGGTTATAGTTTTCAGAGTATACCTTTTAAAATTCTTTTGTTAAAGGCATCCTAAGTATTTTATTTTTGTTGATATAGTGCAAATATAATTATTTTCTGAATTTCATTTTCAGATGCTTCATTGAAAGTATATAGAAATGCAACTTATTTTTATGTAATGAATCAATATATTCTTATTTTCCTTAATCCTGCTTGAGCTGAATTTTGGGTGTTTGGAACTGAAAGAATGCTAACCGCTATTTTCCTACTTGTCTGCTTTTCTATACTCTTCCATAACTGACTTCTCCAAAGGTTGGGGTATAGAATACACCCAACAGGGTTTACAAAGTGCTCTTACATGATCTGACTTGATCCTCACTGCTCACTTTGGGAGATGTGCAAAGCAGGCATTTTATCCACATTTTAAGGGTGAGGAAATTGATGTCTGAGAGTTAAACGACAATTCCAGGTCTCAGCTTAGTAAGTGGTACATATGTGTCTAGAACCTATGTTTTCTGATCTCTCATCCCATCATGTAGTGTCTTACTGAAAGACTCACTATCCTGATTGATGTAGGGTCTTGATTTGCCTGCCAGGAAGCAAAGGTAGAGCAAAGGTAGAACATTGTCCCAAATAAGGACATAAAAGCAAGATCTCAGAGAATGAGGTACAACTGAGTTGAAACTGAAGGGGTTTAATTCTAGTGCCCAACCTAAGGAAAAATGAAACTTACCAATAGCAGACTTGTTTTTTTTAAAGTCTTAATTCTAAAGAGCTATGAAAATGAACTCTTTTGTGGAAAATAAAATCTCACATCCCAGCTCCCCCACACCCTCAAATTGGTTTGGAGTATTTGTGGTAGATAATTTACACTATCTTAGGAACTACACAAATTCTGTAGACTGCAAAGGAGCCTATTTGGCATTGCATTTAAAAATAAACATAATAATAATGAAAGCTGAAGCAAAGGAAATTCAATAGAATGTGTGCTATACTTGGCATATATCTAAACACTGGAATTAAAGCCAGTGAGGGAGGTCCGTTACTTGGCTTGAGTGTGGAACATTTTCTTTGTAATTGCTCTCTGCTGTAGGTCATCTTTCTTTTAAATGTAAAAACTATTTCAACTATGTTTTCATACTTTAGTAGGACTATGACAAAAATAATTATATGCATTAATAGTGCTAACTTAAAAGGAAGAATAGTTATAAAATTTTCCATCTTACTCTTAAGTCAAATTCAAATAGTCAGCTCCACTTAAGAGATAAATGTATTTTGTTTTCAGTTTTATTCATATGCCTCTGGTGGACAGTGATGGAGCAGGTACAGGCAGTGCCAAGAGTACCCCTGTTTTGGCCATCAAATCTCGTGTTAGGGGTACAGCTTACTACTGGGATGTCGATCTCCCTATGGTTCACCCAAAGGAAGACTGGCATTTATGGAAGTGGAGGGCTGTAAGCTATTTTATAATAACTTGTACGATGGGAGGGCTAGAAAATTCCTCATTCAAGTCATCCCCCTTTACAACTACATATTTTCTAATGAGTCCATGTCTACCTGACCAATCTTGTCTTAGGATTCTGGATTATTGCACACAAAGATGAAGAAGGAAGCTCTGAGTATTATTTGGAAATATGAGCACATATATATTCACTTGCATAGTCAATCTGTGATGATGGCAGAGAAGGTGTAGATAAAAGTGCTAAAAGGCAGGTGAAGGTTAAGCTGGCATTCAGAGTGGCTTTCTACTAATCGGGCAGTCCAGAGTTCAGAACGGAAGGATGGAGTGGAAAAGATATTGACCTCAGTCCAGAAACTGGTAAATATAGTAGATGCGCCTTACCTTTATGGTCCCATGTCATATTGACACTCATTTGAATGGGTAAAAAGGCTCCAGAAAGGCCCCCACGCCAAAGAGCTTTCACCACTGGCTCTTCTGTGAGAGATCTGTGGAGGACAGCCCTGTGGGAGAGTGTGGGTCCAAAGGCTCAGACTAACTCAGATCCCACCACAGGCATCTCCCTCCTTTACAGAGGCCAAGACAGCACCTTACATAGAGTTGATTCTCATTGGATCTCATTAATGAAAGAATTAAGTCTACAATCAACCTTACAGAAGCACTTGTGGTTTTGTGTCTTTACCTCAGTAACATTGACAATGCCTGGTAGTTTTTGGTGTCTTTCCACTAAGTGCTCATTTCTCTGTTCTTGCCTTTGAAGATCAGGAATAAGCTGTGTCTTGCCTGTGCTAGTGGAGGCCCTGAGTGATTATTTGGCTATTGAGAACTGTTCATCTCAAGAAAAAGTGGTCATTTTCATGACAGACCATGAAAGGCTGACACAATACAAAGATCCCTAAAAACATTTTTAAATAACTAGTTTATATGTGAAAGCAAATGCAAATATTTATCTAGGGGGAAAAAATGCTCTCCTAAGTGCAAATTTAAAAAATACAAATTAAAGACAATGGGAGCTGCCATTTAAAACTAGCATATTAAGAAACATCTTAATATGGTAATTATACAGACATACATACTAGGTAATTATACATACTAGTGTGTTTGCAGTTGTCTTGGGACGCAATGACAATATTAATATCATCTACCAATAGAATCTTGTGAACAAAGCCGCCCATTGCAAGTAGTGGCCATTTCAAATGTTTTTCTCTAATAATCTTTGCTCCTGTTGTTTTTCCTTCCCTTTTCTGAAAAACATAAAAGCAAAATAAGCTTAAAACTGTATGTGACAGTGCTGAGGATGTCTAGTGCTGGCACCATCTTGGAATGATAGGTAAAAACAGTTTAAGTATCAGTGAATTAGAATTACAGGTATCAACCTGTAATCAATGACTAAATTTCAAAAATGTAATGATAGCAATAAAAAAGTAGGTGTATTTGTATGATGACATTTAGGGAAAAAATTTAAAAGCCAAATATTTTTTGATACACACACCTGTAGAAAAGTATAAAGTCAGGGATAAGTCGGGGATAAGATCAAGCTCACATTACTGATTAACTCTTACAGGGAACACAGGGTATTTTATCAAGAATACATTTTCTGCAAGAAAGAAGTAGTACAAGATAGTTTCACTCATCTGTGGAATAGAAAGACATTTAAAGAATGAACAGAAAAATCTCAACAAATTCACAGGACACAAGGCTGGCTACCAGGGGCTGGGAGAGGGAGAGAAGGCAGGAGGGAGGGAAGGAGGGGAACGGTGGTGTGCTATGAAATATACTGACTGGGGTGTGATTTCAGTATCCTAAAATTAATATAGCAACATAAACACAAGAAATAAAAGTATTTTTAAAAATTATCTGTCTACCATATCTTTAAATTTCTTTGCCCTTAAAAAATCTAAAACAATATGGCAAAGATGTTAATATTTGACAAAAGTGATACATAATATAAATGATGTTTGTTATATTACTTTCTAGACTATTATGCAGGCTAGAGATATTTTATCATAAAAGACACTTATTCTAGTGTTTTAAAAACAATTAGAAATATTCTGAATTTCCAATAGATTTTAGAATGATTAGCTAAATCATGCCATTTAAATTTTCTATTATGTTCAGTTAGTAAAGGTGAGCATTTATAAGGCATATGGCAAATCAGAGTAAAGCTAGGCAGTTTCGTAAACATCGTCTCCAGAGAGGGACTCTTTCAAAGAAATATCACTCTGAATCTAACATATTTTGAGACAACCCATCTAAATCTCTCCTAGTAACTCTCAAATTATTCAAAGTTCTTTCATTCTTAAAGCACAGTAAAACTATTAAGATTCCTTTTTGCTCTGTGTCTTAGTCTTACTCTCAGGCAGGTTAGCTCTATTTCTCCCTTCCAGGGTTCTCTCTGTTTTTCTCTTCCTTCACATTTATAACTTGTCTCTAAAATCTATCCCACATACTATCTTTTCATTTCTTCTTTTTCAGGTTCTGAATTTGCTTAATTTTTCTGTTGCCAGTAACTCTGAGACCTTTCCAATAGAAACCACTCAAGCATGCTCTAAAGCCTTTCATGCTTTCTCCCCATCTACTGTCTCAATTCTGCAAATTAAATGATCTGGAACTGAATTGGCAAAGAAAGAAATCTTAACTGGTGGTGAAGGTGAGTAGCCATGAACACACTGCTTTAACAATTCTTTTTCCTCCTAGTAAAAACAAATGAAGTGTTTATGATGTATTGTTAAGCAAAGAAAGTTATGCTATAAAATTCATTTTAATTGACTATGACTTAACTACAGAGTCAGAATGAAATGGGTCCCCATTTCAGGTAATAAGGTGGACTGATTATTTGGATAGACCTTCCCAGTGGGAAAAGTAAAAGTGAAAATGGCAGATAAAATGTGAAAAAAAAAAAAAAAAAAGCACTGCACCCTGGTGGAGTAGTGGTTACATCAATCATCTCTGGAGTAACCGTGGGTCTCGTACCCCTAGGTTCAAGTCTCAGGGGAAACAACCAGTGTGAACAACTAAATAAAAAAGGGAAAAAGACTTCTTTTTCTTTCTCCTCTCTCTTTCTGCCTGCCTGCTTGCCTTTATTCCTGCTTGTATCTTTGCTTTGGAAAAAAAGAAAAATAGTATCATAGTACTAAAAAGTACATAGTACTAAAAAGGAGGGAATTATTGGACCAATATCCCTAAATGAAGATGGGAATTAAAAGTGTTAAATAAAGCCCTAAAGCCACAAAACCCAGAAGGTATTTTCCATATCTGTCCAACATGAGCTTCAGTTTCCAGAATCTCAAAGGGTGCCTGGGACAGCAGGCAAAGCTCATGGTATATTTAAAGCAGGAGTCTAGCAGAAGATCCTCTCAGAAAATGTTGAGATCTCAAAGGATCAGACAAATAAGATTCTTTTTGACATTTTTGGACACGGAGTATGAACAGTTTTGCTAATTTTATTGAACAAAGAAAATATAATCTAGAAAACACCTACAAGGAATAAATAACTGTAATAAATAAACAGAGTTGTAAAAAGAAAAGAACTTCTTGAATTTAAAATATACTTAAATTAAAAATAAATGTATGGAGGGTTTCTTTTTTAATTAAAGAGAGGAAGGAAGAAAGGGAGAGAAGGAAGAAGCATTTAAAGAAGGAAGAGAAGGAAGAAACATCTTTATTTATTTAGATGTTCATTATTTATTTCTTTCCACATCTCTGGGTGTTGAACCCAGTCCTTGGGCTTTACATGGTCTGTACGCTAGTGTCTCAGCCCTGTGAGCCACAAGGGGGCAGTATGGGCAAATTTAATAGCAAATTCAGTACAACTGCAGGGAGGTTTAGGGGACTGGCAGGTAGGTCAGAAAAAGTTATTCAGAAATTAAAACAGAGATAAAGAGATGGAAAATATGAAGGAATATGAAACGTGAGGGATAGAGTGAGAAGGTCAACATACAATTGTTAGGAGTTCTGAAATAAAAGAAAGCCATGAAACAAAGGCAATGGCTGAGATTAGAATCCAGAAGATACTCAAAAGTGATAAGGACAATGATTAAGAAAAAAAAAAAAAAAATCCATTCCCAGGTATTTGTTAGTGAAATCATAGAAAACCAAAGCTTTTAAAGTGGTAAGGATTTACAACATGAATGAATCGCTGAGTGCCTTATGCTAAGTGAAATAAGTCAGATAAAGACAGAAACTGTCTTATATGATATACTTTATGTGTAAAATGTAAAAAATGCCAAAAGCATAGTAGCAGAAACTTGTGGTTCCCAAGGGTTGGGGCTGGGGCTGGTGGGTTGTGATAAATGAGAAGACATTGGCCAAAGAGTACACATTCCGTGTTATAAGACAAATACGTCCTGGGCATTTAACACAGGCATTACAGTTAAAACAATATTGTACTATATACATGAAAATTGCTAGGAGAATAGATTTTAAATTACCAAGTGGTAATTAAGTGAGGCAATGAATGTGTTAACTAATCTTACTGTGATAATCACCTCACAATATATCTGTGCATCAGGCTATCATGCTATACACCTCAAAATCACTGTATGTCAACTGTATCTCAGTGAAGCTGGAAAAGCTTTTAAAGCAACAAGAGAAGAAAAATGATTGCCTTGGAAAGAATGATAACTTGACAGTTGACTTTTCTATAACAATAAAAACCAGAGGATAGCAGAACAGTAACTCAAATGAATAAAGAAAATATTAGTGCTAATTTAAAATCTATACACAGTAAAATATCTTTTGAGAATGAGGATGACACAAAGACATCTGTGGGCAAATAAAAACTGAGTTCTCTACCAGCAAACCTCACCAAAAAAATTCCAAAGTTTGTACCTGAGGTAAAAATAAAGTGAATCTAGGAAGAACGATTTAGATATGAGAATAAGTGAAGGGAAAAGAAAATGATTCATATAGGAGTAAATCTTAGTAACCTATAAGACAACAATATCTTGGATATTTTTTAAAGCTAGACAGTTTAAATAAATAACTAATAAAAATTTAGATAGCTTCCAAATTAGAATTGAAGTAAAAATAAATTCTCAAACAATTCCTAAAAAGGTTAGAATACATAGAAAGATAAGCTCTTCATGGAACAGTAGGTACAAATAGAAAACACAGATCTGTAATTGCACTAAGCCTAAAATGAACTGTACCCCATAGTTAAAAGAAAAAGATTGTTTGCCTAGATCCACAAAAGCTTCAACCATATTCTATTTAACAAGAGACACATAGAAATCAACAGCATAAACAATGATTGAAAGTAAAAGAATGGAAAATAATATACCTGGTAAAGTTTCGCAAGACTGGTGTGGCTATATTCATATGAGATCAAAAAAATCCTTTCAGTCGTAAAGCATTACAACAAAATGAAGCAAGTTGCTCTTGAATGATAAAATGCTAAATTTAAAAAGAAGATCTAATAACTGAATAGCTAACATATTTAATTATATAGTCTCATACTATATAAACTTAAAACTGACAGACCTCCCAGGAGATGTAAACAAATCTGACTCAGAGTGCTAAATTTTAACCCACCTTTCTGTTACTGGTGAAAAGAGCAGAAAGCTGAAAGGAAACATGCAAAATACTGGTGGTGGTTTTTCTTGTTTTTTTCCCTTTGTGAATTTGTTCCCCAAATTTAATCTACAATTACAGTTAAGAAACAGGGATTTGGGTGGATTGTAGAAATGCAGGCCGCCTCTCTTTCCTAAGGATCTCCGTGTCTGCGAGTGATTACGAGCAGCAGAGGGGGAGGAAGGAGCGTTTGGATCAGGTGTTAACAGCATTTTCCCCAAATGTTCCCTTTCCTGCTTTTCCTAACAACTTTGGTTTTGAAAAGTCCCTGGTGCAGCCTGAGTGCAGCCAGGTGGCCTTTCCCAGCGGTGTTTCGGCGCAGGCCCTGGGCTCTGTCCACTTTGATCCTGATTCCAGGAGGAAAATGACCCCAAAAGGAGCTGTAACCTAAGAGTTGGCATCCAGTCCTGTGGTGGAGACAAACACACTTCCAAAGATGTGAAAAATCCCACTTACTCTAAATCACTTCGCTTCCTGCCTAGGACATGACAAGGGGGCCTTGTTCTCTGTGAGGGGTGTGTGGTTTATTCTGGTATGAGCTAAAGGAGTTTATATGATTTTATTGTCTGTACGCACTGAGTTGTCACCTCCCAGATTATTACACAGGAGTCTTACAGTCTTACTTAGTATCTGACGAACACACCCAGGGGCCAGAACAGTTCACCAGAGACCCAACTAACACCGAGGTGTGGAAGAGAGCCGTTCCAAGATGAAAGATGTTTCCCAGTGCTGAGTGAAGTGATGGAAAAATAAAAGCCAGACGAGTATGTACACAAATGCAGAAAGAATACCTCCTCTCCAACTTCATGCGGTACTTAGGGCTTGCTCTTGCAAAGTGCCTTTCAGGCAAACTGCTTCCAAAACCACTTGGTAGTTAATAAAAAGCTCTGCATTAGCATTTGTTGGCGTGCGGTAATAAACCATGGCAGAGGCAAGAGGGGAAAATGACATTCAAGAGATGACGCTGCTGTCAACTGTCTTGGTGGGGACAGGTGGAAGAGCTGGGGCTGCGCTCTCTCCAACACTGACTCCGCTTCCCTGGAGGGGCTCTCCCTTGGCTCTCAAACAGGACACCCACTTTTTGAGCACCAACCCCAACGACTGATTTCTTAAGACATTTCTTAGGCTTCCTCCACTCGTGTGCTCCGGGTTGCTCACTTTTCAAGACGGAGATACCAAGCCACGTACAAACTGACACTCATAGGTCAGCGTTAAGTCTAAATAAGCTAAGAGGGAAGTTTGGAGATAGATGCAGACAGCATGAAATTTGGGGAAAAGCAGCGATTTGATGACATTTAGCCAATGCCCACACTCAATCACGGCTACCTGTAGGCCCCATCAAAAGCCCTGCAAATCATGAAACCATATAAAGCAGTTTATTTTGGAAACTGACATAGAAACTGACTTGATAGTTTTATAAGGCAGGAAAGTTTTCATGCCTTTTTCTACTTTAAGTGCAAGTAATTTCTCTAAGGTGAGGCGGAATAGAAACAGTAGATGGCGCCGTTGCTCTGGATTGGTGGGGAAATAGCTGTTTAGGGCTGGAATAATGAAGCAAACGCATTTAAAAATCTCAGGCTAAAATGTCTCAGTTGTGTTAGAAATGCAGATATTGTAGCCCAATGGAAACTAGAGAGTGTCCCTCAGTTTTTATGAGCTTTATACACCTTTCTGCACTGCTGAGATGGTGCTCTGATATCACAAGGCTTGGCAGAAGCAGTAGGTGTGGGGAAGGAATTTAGGATAATCTCAGGCCATTTGTTGTAAACTCCAAATATAGTCATCAAAAGAGGCAGGCAGTGGCTGACAAAATCCACTGAAATAAGTACTCTGGATTTTGTTTTGTTTTTTTGGGTTTTTTTTGGTGGTGGGGAAAGAAATGGTAGACAAATAACAGAGGTGATATATTTCCACAAGAGCAAATTTCAGGAAATAATAAGGCATTGACATTACAAATATACCTCCAATTTATTGAGGGTTTGCTATGAGCCAGGCATTGTACTGAGCATTTTACACGTCTGCTATTCCGTAAATTCTCAGGAAATTTTACAGATGACTTTTAGAAAGGTTGAAGATTTTTTCTGAGATTTTATTGTTAGTCCCTAGATTGGCCAGAATTCAACTTTAATCTGTCTTACTCTTTACTGGCTTCCCTGAACTATAAAAAGAATTTATCTTACTTTTCTAAAGTCAGTCAACAGAAGGGTAAGTTTCCTTTCAAAATGAAGCTTCACATTTTAGAGAAGAGGTCAGTCTCAGAAATGGAGACTAAAGAAGCCCATGGGATTAGTGGAAACAGTTGCCATTTAAAATTTTAGAACCTCCTGTTTCTTACCCCAATTAATCAGATCTAGTGTATGTGTGTCTATCAGATACATACATATTAATAAATGATATGCCACTGGCATTGTGGACTAAAAGAGCTGCTTGCTTATCTTTTAGTGACATTGTTAGCTTAAAAGATCTATGTGACACAAAAGCTGATTTTCACAAAATGACATCTCATAAATCAATAAACCATTTTCTTAACCATTCTACTCCTAAGTAGACGTTCATGTCAAGGGAACACTTTTCCCACCGAGGCACTCGGCAATAACATTTTCTTACTGACAAATTGCTATTTACTGTGAGTCCATAATAATACCCGGCAATAGACCTAGCACTCTGCCCTTCATGGGACTTTGCAGTAACAGAAGATAAACCACAGCCAGGACACGAGAGCTCACTCAGTGTCCGAGGTGCAGACTATGTACCTGCTTGGTGAAGTCAAGAAAAATCATTAGGACCAATCAAAATTTGAAATGTCAACACGATAGGAAAGAATTTCCTGAGTGTGTGCTTGTGAAGTTATACTTCAGATAAGCACACTGAACAAAGAATAAAAAGGCCTTTTGAAATAATACTGACTTTGAGACCTTCGGTGGGATAAACTGGAAAGGCAGAAAGAACTTGCCAATCTTTGTTCATGCCTTCCCTGTGAAATCAGGGCCAACCACAGAGCGCTGCCTCTCCTTTAATTCACTTCGGGCCAGTTTGAGACTTTATGGGGAAGTGTACAAATCTGGGTGAACACTCACCCAACACCCGATTTGGAGTCCAGGCCCAAGCCCTCGTGTTTATAGTATCGGGGTCAAGGGGACCTGTGGAAGCCCAGCACCACGTTTCCTCATGTGGATATTTTCAAGCAAGGTGCAAACTATGGAATAAAGTATGCTTTATCCTTCTAAATTCACAAACGGTCTGAATGAGTTTTCTAATGGTCTGAAAGAGTCTGGATTCTTAGCCCTCAAGATTTGGTCCCAGAATATCAGCAGGCAGGGAAAGCTGACCAACGGCCCAAGAAGTCTAATGGGCACAGATGTGGACACCCAGTCCACATGTCCACGTTCTGTCCTTTCTCCTCACGAACAGCTGCCTTGTCCCTCTAGTCCCCTCAGCCCTACCCGCTGGGGCCTCCACAGAGAAGAAACTAGGGGCCTAGAAGCCGGCCGGGGCCATTGCAGTGGGAAAATCTGGGGGCCACGTTTGAGTAGGGAGTGACGTGTGGGCTCAGGGTCATTATGCTCATTTTCTTCTCCACGTAGAGGGGTTCAGCAGAGGATGGCCTGGGCAGGTGCCCAAAACGTGAAGCATGGCCAGGGCCTTTTACACGTATCTAAATGCACCAAGAGTATGAATCTCCGTAACCTGATGGAAAGTATCTGCAAAGGTCAACTTTCTCTGTCGACAAGCAGGTCACTAGAGGAGAGAGAAGGTCAAGACCAGGAAAGGAAGACTGAAAGAAAAGTTGGGGAAACACCTCTTAGCAGAGGCCAGAGGGAGGTGATGACAGTGATGAATCTGGCCTGAGTGTGGGCCCAGCATTTTAGAAGTTAGAAAAATGTGTGTACCTTTTAGAAGAGTTGTCATTAAAACAGAAGAAAACCCCAGTGTCTCAGGAATTAACATGCTGTTTGTGAAAACATGAATTACAACCATGTTGCTTTCCAAGGTGGGAGGGATAGATACGCTCAGGGCTCCCCAGTCCCATATGGTGGAAAAAGTCTGGGCGGCCAGGCATCCTGGGGTGTGGGGGGCACTGCTGTCATTCCCTCAGGCCTCCACCACTAGCTGGACCCAAGGTGCTTCCTGTTTCTACTCCTAATCTGGTGGTCCCTGCACCCTCGCTCCCACTCGAGGACTCAGCCTCTCTCTTCATTTTCTACTTCTACTTCTTAGGGTAGCCTACGCGCACAGCTTTCCAAGACAAACTCTTACGGTCATTTGAATCATAACTGTTGGGATAAACATCTTGTCAAGCCCTTCCCAGAACCCTGGTCCAGGTGTGACCATGAGGTAAAGCACACAGCATGTCAAATCCACCCTTGCCAGCATGACTGGCCACTTGGGGTGGCTGGGTCAGCCTCAGACTCACAGCTGACCTCATTCTTGGGCGCAGCTCCTTTTCCGAGGTTGGCTGCCCAATCCAGGTCCAGACCTGAAGCCAGTACGAGATGAAGGTCATTCATTGGTTTATTGATTTTCTAAAATAAGGCAGACCTTACCCACACTGGTTTATACATTTCAGACAAAAGGCAAAGCAACAGAGGAAAGCGGGGCACAGAAGGGGGGCATCATGGCGGCCGAACGTCTAAGTGTTCTGTTTTGGCTTCCTGCTCTGTCAAATGACAGATCTGCGTTCTCTGATCTCTGGGTCCTTTGGGGGTCCTTTGCCTGCTCCTTCTCTGATGTGAACTCATGTTTGCAGCAGTCCCCTACGGACGCAAGCCCTGCACGTCCGTGGACACTGCTGCAGCACCATTCCTGCACAGTCCCTGCCCGCTCGGTTTCCATAAGCCTTGGGAGTGTTGTCTCACCTCCTTGTCCTCTTCCCTCCAAAAACTCAGTTGTGTGCCAGACCTCAGGAGGTAATTTTCAGAACCTACATCTCAGAAAAAACACAGGTTTGGTGACCACAGTGTGGGGAGAGCCAGGGAGAGGCTGTGCCAGGAGCCATGCTGTTGATCCTGGCAGAGTTCCTGCCCTAATGTGGACAGGGCATGGGGACCAGCCTCTCTCTCACTGCTGTTCCCGCTCCCCTGCTGTGCACTCAGGTCTGGGTGTCGGAGACCCCACCGGAGCCAACCAATCTGCCTCAGGGGAGGGGTTTGTGGCCTGCGCCCATTGCCTCTGATGACAGCCTTAATGTGCTCAGAGGACCTTGTGCCCACAGACCCAGGGCCGGAAGATGATTCAGGGCCAGCTGCAATGAGACGCTGGACCAGGCAGGTCTTAATGAAAACTCGAATGTCGCAGATCACACCTAAAGAGCACGTCATCTGAAACACACGTAATGGGAGGATGTGTGAAGTATTAACTGGGGTTCTCCACCTTTTCCTACCACCAGGTCCTTGCCAGCTGGACTGAGACCAGAGTCTGGCATTGTCCCTCAGGCAGGAGAGGACTGTTGAGAGGGAGCTGGAGAATGGACATGGCAAAATCTAACCTTTTAGTTTCAAAAGCATTGGGTGTAGGAATTTAGGGGATTGAGATAATCCACCACAGCTGGTATCTGCCCGTCCCATACTCCACTAGATGAGGTGGCTTAGTCTGTGGGAAGATGATGAGGGGAGGGAAATGAGAAAGTTCCTAGGGGCTGTGCATGTGGAGGGGTTGAAGAGGAGGCTCTGAAACTGATGAAACAGACCTTATTAAAATTAATATTTTTCCTCTGGGGAAGTGACTGTTAAAAGGAGGAAAGGATTCTGGTTCCAAGATGGTGGACTGATAAGATCCTGAAAGTATCTCTTCCCTACAGAAATAACAATAACAACAAAATACACCCATTTAGTAGCTACAAGTTTGGAAAGGCCTGAGGATCAGCATCTTCACAAAGAGAAAGGACAAACACCTTCATAAACAGTAGGAGAAGCCCATCTGTATTGGCATGATGTTGCCCCATTAGGAGACCCCAGGGCTGTAGGCAGAGACCAGTGAAATGACACTTTGTCCAGAGCTGAAGGGCTTGACCCCTCAGTGAGTGTCTTCATAACAGAAAGTGGCTTGCAAAAACCTCAGCGTGAGGTGGAAAGGATAGCCTCCTTAGGGAGCTAGACACTGCTTCTTTGAGGTGTGGGCACTGGAAGTCACCATTGCAGGAAGGACCCAGAAGGAAACACCCATCCCCTCCATCAGCGCACTCGTCTATTGGTGCTCAGAGCTGCCGTTTTGTGGGCAGCTGGAGACGAACAGATGGGTCTGTCAATAGAACAAAACTATAAAAAAATTTTATGGAATCACAAAAGACCCTGAATAGCTAACGCAGTATAAGAAAGAAAATACAAAAGTTGGGGGATTACATTCTCTTAGCTTGAGTTATACTACAAAATGCTGATGATCAAAACTATAGGGTAATGGAATAAAAACAAAGATACAGATCAGTGGACTAGAACTGAATCACTAGAAATAGATGCACATATATATCATCAGTTACCTTACAACAAAGGAGCCAAGAGCAAATGGGAGAGAAAGGAAAGTCTTTGCACAAATGCTTTTGGGAAAAATGGACAACCACATGCCAATCTAGACCATCATTCTCCAGCACCATAAGCAAAAATTAAGCTAAAATGGAATAGAGGGGTGACCTAGCGGTCTAGTACACCTGGGAGCAGTCCCACATACATCCCAAGGTCCAGTGTTCAAGACCCAGGACCAGGGTGAACAAGTGTGAACAACTAAATGAAAAAATAAAGCTCTTCCTCCTCTTCTCTCTTCCTTCTTTCCTGTTTGCCTACTCACCTTCATTCCTGCTGTACTTTTCCTTTAAAAAAAATGGATTAGAGTCTTGGATGTAAAGTCAGAAACCGTAAAATACTATAAGAAAATATAAGCAATATGTTCCATGACATCTGCCTTAGAGCGGTCTTTGAAGACTCAACTATAGTGGCAAGGGAAACAAAAATGAAAATAAACAAAGTGGACTATATCAAACTAAATTTTTCCATACAGCAAAATCAACTTATCACTGAAATAAGACTGGCAGAAGGTATTTGCACACCATATATCTGACAAGGGCTTAATATTCAAAATATACAAAGAGCTCATAAAACTCAACAACAGAATATTAGAAACCCAATCAAAAATGTACAGAATAATTGAACAGACATTTCTCCAAAGAAGACAAATGGCCAACAGGAACATGGAAAGATATTCCTTCTCATTTGTTATATAAATATATATAAATCAAATATATATCAAATATAAATATATAATCAAATATAAATCAAAACTATGAGATATCACCTCACACCGGTGAGAATGGCTATTACTTAAAAGACTAGAAATAAAAAATATTAGTGAGGATGCAGAGAAAATGAAAGTCTTTTACACTGTTAGTGGGAGTGTAAGTTGGTGCAACCATTATGGAAAACAATATGAAGATTCCTCAAAATTCGAGAACAGTAATACCATATGATCTTGTTATTCTACTTCTGAGTATTTACCCGAAACACAAAAACAGCAATTTTTAGGGCTATATACACCCCCATATTTTTTGCAGCATTCTTTACAGTAGCCAAGAACTAGAATCTAAGTGACCACTGTTAGACGAACAAATAAGGAAGATGTGACATATATGTGTGTATGTACATATATATGTATATATGTGCATATATGTGTGTATATATACACACAGATACATACAATGGAATACTAAACAACCCTTGAACAAGACGAAAATCTCTCATTTGTCACAATTTGGATGGAACCAGAGGGAGTTATGATAGTGAAATAAACCAGAAGAAAGACAAATACTGAATGATCTTCATATATGGATTATAAAGAAACATAGCAAAGCCATGGACATTGGCAATAGAACCAAGGTTACCAGGGGAGAAAGAGCGGGGGCAGGAACAGAGGTGGTGGGGTCCTGTGGAAGGTGGCAGAGGACTTTTGGTAATTTGGTGGTAAGTGTGTTATATATTTGATGAGTGGTGAATCTGCATACATAGGCTAATATTATTTTATATATCAGTTACCTCAATAAGTACCAAAAAAAGGGAAAAAAGACAAATCACTGACAGAGAGAAAACACTTGTAAATACGAATATATGTATCTCTCAAAATGTTATACAAATTTTAAGAACTCAATAAAGTTCTAACAAAATATGTGAACACTTCACCAGTTACACACACACACACACACACACACACAGAGGCATGTATGTATGCTCACGTGTATAAATGGATGGAAAATAAGCACATGAAAAGACGCTCAATTTCATGAAGGAAATATAGATGAAAACAATAAGGAGATACCATATAACTGCCATTACAAGGGCTGAAATCCAAAAGTAAAACTCCAAATCTGACAATAATAAATGCTGGTGAAAGTGAAGCCTGGAACTGCCTTGCTAACAGAAATGCAAAATAGGACAATGGTTTGGCAGTTTCTTTTAAAGTTAAACATTTGTATTTAAACATTTGCATTTAAATTAAACAGAAGTACTTGCTATTTGACTCAGCAGCCCCACTTTGAGATATTTACCTAAGAAATGAAAACCTATGCTCACCAAAACTCCTTTCCATGTCAATGCTCATAGAAGCTTTATTCAGAATGGCCTCAAACCAGAAACAACTCAAATGCTCTTCATTTGGTGAATGGAGAAGCAAATTGAGATATCCATACAATGGACTCAGCAATAAAAAGGAATGAACGATTCATGAGCACAACAAAATGGTTGAAGTCATCCCAAAGGGAGTATGACCTTGTAGACGGTCAATTCTGTATCAGCAGATTCCACATTCAAACAACTGCTGATCAATAATGCAAACTGTGTAGTTAGACCTATGATAGTTTGTCTGTACAGACAGGTACACATCTGTTTTCTTGTCATTATTCTCTATATTCAGGATAGCAATTATTTATCTAGAATGTAGGTGCTGCAAATAATCTAGAGATGATTGAAAGTACGGAGGACATGCATAGGCTGTATACAAACACTATACCATTTCTATCAGGATTGAGTATTCATGGATTTTGGAATTTGGGGGTCCTGAAATGAATCCTCTGTGTATACTGAGGAACAATTCTATTTATATTTTGGAAAAGATAACACTGTGTTGAAAAAGACAATACTATATTACTACAGCGCCACCAATAACTGCAATTGGGGAAGTGTAGACTACAAAGGGCAATATTTGTACAGGATTTTTTTGATGTACCTGTCCTGTATTTTGATTGAAGTGGCAACTGTATTTGCCAAAATCAATAGAATTGCATGTATAAAAGAAATTTACTGTATGTGATTTAAAAATGTATACATATATGAACTACATCTTCTTTTAAAATTGAAAATTTTATGTGACTCATTTTTCTCTTTAAATTTGCATTACCATTTTATCCTCTAAGAATTTTATCCTAATACATTTGACACTTGCAATCTTTTATAGATAACCTCATTATATTTCTCTTTTTTTACAATGAACTTTAAGGAACATTGCATCATAACATATATAGGTTTAAAGTGTACATCACTGTAAATCAACATCTTCATATAATACATCAAATGTATCAGCATTCCAGCTTTTCCTTTTTTTACAAAGCTGAAAATTGAAAAAAAAAAATTCATCATCTGACCGTAACTATGCAATTTGAAAATGCTGGTTAGTTATTTCTACCATTAATAGAGTTCAGAATTGACTCAAGCAGAATAAATATAATTTTTGGTAATTAGTATACAAGCATTTACTTAAAAAGTTAAAAGTTTTTTTGCAGATGTATCTCCTAATGGGATGAATGCTGATACTTTGAATTGTCTCTTTGCATCTTCTTGTTTCCCACCCCCAAGTCTTTTCACCCTTGGCTGTCAGGTTATTGTAAGATTCTGGGCGGTGAGAGGAATGCCTTCTTTCATCAAGAAGGGAAAGGGTGACCATCAAAGAAGCAGCTCTGCCATGGCACATATGTCCCCAGACTGACCAGACAGGAGGCAGAGGAAGGACAACACGTGAAGACTGAACACCTGCCTGGCTAACACTTGAAAAGACATCAGTACCTGCTGCTTAGAGTTCTGCCTCCCCCATATCTGTGTAACCATTTCAATAGCTTTAGTCCCTGCTCCAGTCTTCGCCCTTTTGGCCTGTTCTTGCGCCAGCAATCAGCTCTTCTCTCTGCATGACACACCTAACCATTCTTGGCTTCCATAGCTGAGTGCCTAAACTTGCCCTCTCCTCCAGCCTCCAGACATAACATCCTCTTTATCTACTACAAGGAAACTCCTTAGCTGCTCCCTTCAGTACCCGGGTCATGAACACCCCCTTATATCTGATCCCACTCCACCCTCGTTCCCTGTTTCCCCTTCTGGGCTGAGCGTTTTGAGGGTACGTTCCATACGTTTCTCAGCTCTGCCTCCGCGTTCCTGGCAGAGGGCCTGCCACGTAGCAGGCTTGTGGAGAGCAGCAGAAGACGAAAATCAGAAAGGGAAGAAGCATACCATTATTTCTAACCACAGCACCATAACATGTCTCAGTGCGGAGTAGAGACCGTCAGCGCTTACTACCTCTCAAACGGGAAGGCTTATAGGACCCTGAAATGATTGGCCCATGCCTGTGTGGCATTTTAATATTTTTCTAGCGAGTATATGCCAGATGTGGGTCTTGCCTTTTTGGGCTGTTAAATCTGATTGGGAAGGGACCATGTGTGTTCTCTCCATTCTTTCACGCAGGGTGGGCTCTAAATATACATGAAATGACAATGAGTTTCCAGAGGGCTAGGCTGGTTTGTTAATCTTGGCACTCGGGCTGACCACGGTGATGTGAATAATGAAATTCCCCTTTGGAACACAGTCCCTTTCATCCGCAGTATGACATCATGGGGCTTTGATGTTTCCCGTTATGGAGGGGAGAACAAAGAGAATGTGAACGTTATAAAGCTCCAATATTGTCTTTTCGCCTGTATGCCTCTTTTAATTGCACTGTCGTTAAAAACTGCGGGGTCACAGCAGATAGCGCCTCTCCTGCTCTGGCCAAGAAGCAAACGGCATGAGGGATGACGCCCAGCCGCTCAGCGCACACGTGTGCAGCAGCCGCAGCCCCGTGGGAAGCCTGTGTGCTGCACCCTGGACGCCAAATTAAGTCCGTGCCTCCAAAAGAGGCCAGATAAGTCTCAGGGGGAGGGGAACGTTCTAAGTCAAGTGACAGCATCAGTCAGCAGCCTTCATGATGGGATCAAGGTTCGACCACAGAACGCCTCTGGACTGCTGGCTTCCTCCGGCGGCTGACTGGCACCCTTACAATATTTCAGTTTTACTTATTGTGAAAAACTACGAGTCTTTATTCCATTTGGCATCCCCCTGGCCTCTACAGATGATGTGTCACAGACACAGATGAACTTTCTGAAAGCCCTGAGGCTCCCTGGCAAGCTGAGTGAAGGAAGCCACAGGCCTGCCAGGTGGGCGGGGGGTGCTGCCCATTGTCGGCCTGACCTTCCTTCTCATCCTCGATGCCTTTGACAGGTCTCCCAAGTGATGACTATTCCCAGCAGCTTTACAGGGCTCCGTGCATACGAGTACAAATTCTGCAGATGGAAGGAGTCCAGAAATTCAAGTAGAGAAATTTGCCAGCTTTGAACTGAGGACATAGTGCAATACACAGGACGGCATCCAGGGCAGGCTGCGGAGGGTCACAGAGAAAGGGCTGCGTGCTCAGCAACAAGGAAAAAAGGCCGCCTTCCCCTCTCCTATAGCCAGCGGGATATAGTGTGACCGTCCATGATTAAAGGCGCTCAGAAGACAGTGTAGGCTGGTGCACCGTGGTGGCCTCGTGGAGAAGGTCACTGGATGCAGTCGGCAGACAGACCAGGGACACAGGCTGGAGATCTGGAGCTGGGGGTTCGAACCATCAAGATAAACAGCTTCATCAATAAACGTTTCTTCCTCCTACCTGCCTACTTGTCTTCATTCTTGCCTGCCCCTTTCCTTTAAAAAA